>JARGXW010000322.1:0-157738 GCA_029204085.1 Mycena sp. CBHHK59/15
TTGTATTTTTGTAGGTGGAACCTGTGGTGAAAAACTTGAAAGTTCAGGTTTCAAGTTTTTCACCACAGTTTCTGCCTGCAAATGTGTATGAATTAGTGGTGAAACTTTTTCAAAAGAAACTAAGAAATTTATTTCACATTTTTCACGGTGATTCCAAGTCGAAAATGTCCTGAAAAAGTTTTAAGTTTTTCACCTGTTTTTTCGGCGAAAAACTTCTGTAACATCGAGAATATTAGTGGTGAAATTCTTTCAAAAGAAACTATGAATTTGTTTCTCATTTTTCATGGTGATTCCAAGTCCAAAAAGTCCTGAAAAACTTTTAAATTTTTCACCCGCTTTTTAGGCGAAAAAGTTCTGTAACATCGAAAATATTAGTGGTGAAATTCTTTCAAAAGAAATTATGAATTTTGTTTCTCATTTTTCACGGTGATTCCAAGTTGAAAAGGTCCTGAAAACTTTTAAGTTTTTCACCTGTTTTTTCGGCGAAAAACTTCTGCAAAATTCTAAATATTTTTCACCAGTTTTTTCACTCAAAAACTTGAAACCTTCAACCAGTGCAGGTGCAAACCTGTTCGAATAAGTTCGAACCTCAAATTTTCCAAGGTATTTAGCAGTTTGATTTACCATTTAAACCATGCATGAACCCGGAGAAGCTGAACTGATCTTATTGTAAATCCCAACTCTAACAACCTGCCCAGTCATACCTGGATATGGTCGCAAATTCCAGCACAGCCTTGAATTCAGTGGGGTAATTCCGACACCAGAGACCCGGCATCGGTCGGCAGCAGCCCATAATTCCATATACAGTGGCCTTAGAAGGCACCGTGAACGGTGTTCTGGTCAGGTATGAATGTCAGTCAATCTGGGCAAAAGTCTGATGAATGTTTTTGTGTTTTCTGGGGTGGCATCACACAGGGCACCTGACCACTCAGGACTCCAAAACATATTTGGAACACGCATTTTGCAACCTCTCTCTGACCCCCACTCAATACCACTCAACTCTGCAGCCAACTTCACCCATTGCACAGTTCCTGGGCCCTACAGATTTTTTTCTAAAAATTACGGGTTCGTTCGAGTTCGAACCTTACCTGAACCTGAACTGAACGTCTATGAACCGAACCCGAGGTTCAGTTCGGGGTTCGACGAAAATGCTGAACCGAACCCATACTGAGGTTAAGGGTTCAGAAAATTTAGGGAAAAACCGAACCTAACTGAACCCCGGCAACACTACCGGTGGAGTCGATTCTGTGCCTGAATGGATGACATTCGGTGTCTGGGTGCCAAGAGCAGATGTGGGACAGGGCATTTCTTCCGGCCCAGCGACAGCAAGCATCATAGTACATGAATAGGAAAGCATTGATGATACATCTAATCTACGGTCAATGCTGGTGGGCTTGCTGGCGGGTTTTATGGGATTTAAAAAGAATGTTTACACGAGTCTAATTGATCGTGCACACTGGTGTCTGCCTGCACAGATGGCCCAGCATTCTCCGAATTGAAGCTAGAGAAATCTGAGCTTTCGGGGAATGCTGTCGGGCCGCAACCTCGAGTCCGCACGCTCGCGGACTGAATCCTCTCGATGGGGATGGCACGCCGCCTCCACAAGTGCTGTTGAATGTCTGCCGCAAATCCTGTCCAAAGGATACAGCATTAATGTAGTGTTCGTACTGCTGTATTATACAGCTTTACAGCTTGTGTCGCCTTATTACTTAGGATGGCGGAAGCAAGGAAGGAGTCCTGACCTCCCACTTCCTTGCTTCCCATCCAAAGTAGGTCTCACTCGGAGACTGGTCGCTGTGCATTCAAAATCTGACTTGAGACCCAGTCTGAACCAGATTTCGTCGTGGAATCCAGCTTCCCGGCGATTGCCAGCCATTGCGCTGCCTGCTTGCTGCAATTCACTCCAATACGTTCAATTGAGAATGTACTCGTGGAAGCAATAACTGAGACTCTCTCGTCTAGTTATACGCTGAATCACCTAGTGCTCACGAGATATCTCGAGACACTGCTCCTCCACGAGTCTCTATGTGTCACTAAGTTCGAAGATTCCTTTTTCATTCGAATCTAAGATCAGAAACTGAGCTCTACACGTCACTAGTTTCGTGTTTTAAAACCTCAACGCTCGCTGTCGCAAATGTCTCCCATCACAGCCGCTCACGTTCAATGCAAGATGACACTCCCTCTGGATGCAGTGAAGCTGCCGTTGCATCCTTTAAAGCTGGCACCCTCTCTCGCACCGCCGTCACTCTCGCTCTCCACGCTATATTCTCCGGTGAACTCCCACCGCCCAGGCCCGATGGCGTCTCCTCCGTCCCCAGAACGGCTGGCGAGATCGAGGCCCTCATGGAACCGTACGTGGACATGTGCGACGAGTGGGTCAGAGACCAGAAAGCAGCAAAGGAGCGCGGAAGAAAGCGAGGCCACGGTGCCGGACCTGCCGTTGGCGAAGAAGAGGATGACGGCGGGCCTTCCAGACGAAGATGACGAACCTCCAGCCAAACGACGACTTGCCTTCGAGGAGGACGAGCTCCCTGAGGGTTACCCGATTGACTTGCCAAATTGACTTGCGCACCGGGCGGAGTTTGAATTTGGCAGGGTTGACTTGCGTGACTTGCGCATGGATTAACTTGTGCTTGTGGCCCATTTACACCCAGTCTGCCCACCATACATAAACATCCCAGTGCTCATCCCTACCCCTCCCAAATGTCCTCCACACTCCCCCGAGGGTCTCCGGAGGACATCCAACTGCCCTCGGCACCGTTTGATAGCATCATCACCGTTGATGGCACCGTTGTCATCGTTGGCGATGTTGGCAGCAGAGCCCGCCCAATCTGGCTGTCGATCGTACTTCAACGACCCAGAGGAATTCTACCAGGGGTCACAAGGCTTGTAGTTCAGTAGTCATGCATGCATGGGAGCACCATACGTAGGGCGTACGACACAACTTGTACATCTGAACGACGTTACTATAATCCCCGCAATTCATTATCATAATGTAAGTTAACGTTTTAACCATAGGTCCGTAAGTCAATTGAGCTGAGATTGACTTTGTTTTCCACTGGTTGAACATTTCAAGTTTTTTGGTGAAAAAACTAGTGAAAAATGTTTTGAATTTTACAGCAATTTTTCAGTGAAAAACCAAGTGAAAAACTTGTAACTTCTTCATGAATTTTTTGAACTTCAAAACTTTTTCAGCACTTTTTCAGAAATTTTTCACAAGGTTCAAAAAGGTCACCAAAATGTTTCAAGTTTTTCACCTACTTTTTTGGCGAAAAATTACTGTAAAATTCAAAACATTTTTCACCAAAATTTTCAGTGCAAAACTTGAAATGTTCAACCAGTGTTCCTTCATGAACAAGGGCGGTGGCAAACTCTGTGCTATAAATATGAAAGTGGATCGCCGACTGAGTCAATATCGGCCACAAGCCCGAGCATGACTAGGGACAAAAGTTAACTTGCTCAACTTAAGATACAAGTTACCCAAGTTAATCGGTTGAACTTGACAAGTTAACATGTCCAAGTCAATTATGATTGATAACCTCAAATTGACTTGCATGTCCATGACGATGTGCTACCATATATTAGCCTAGTCACCTTGTTTAAAACTCAAGATACAAGATACACAAGTCAATTATGATTCATAAGTTCGGATTGACTTGCATGGATGTCCACGACGAATGCTATATTTATTAGCCTTGAAATACGAGTCAACTTGTTCAAAACTCAAAATAAAATCTACACAAGTCAATTATGTTCGGTTTAACTTGCATGGATGTTACTACTATATATTAGCCTTGGAACACGAGCGAACACGAGTCAATTTTCAACCTAAGATACAAGTTACCCAAGTCAACTACCCAAGTCAACTTGTTGAACTTGGCACATTGACTTGTCCATGTCATTTGTTAATTTCGCACTCACACAGTTGACTTGGACGGTCGCGTACCACAGATACTGCTACATCTGAGCCAGACGACTACTTCTACGTGACACCTGCGCTGCTTTCCCATTGGACGTTGCCCGAGCCTTGATAGTCGAGCATCAACCCCGTTAGGAAAGCGGAAAGCCGGCCGCAACTGATACTGTCAGTGGCCGATACAACATTTCCACTCACTGTATGGATAATGGTGTCAGTAATCGGTGGAACCCAGCATGAAGGACCAATTTTTTGGCTTGCTGCATGTCAGTTTGTTCATACAAGTCAATTCGCGGGAGTGACTTGTAACACGTCCTAAATAACTTGGAATTTGCCACCTGTCAATATCTATATGAGACACACAAGTAGATGGATTCTGTTCATCCATAGGCGCTACCATGCTATCCATCCACCTGCGGGAATGAACGTGCTTGCATCAAAACCAAAATCCTCACTCTGATTTCAGTGTTCAACCTCAAATTATGCGACCGGCGCACATCCTATTGTGCTGATATTTGGGTGGGTGCAATATCATGAGTGTAAATATGTTTTGAGGTGCGCAAGTCAGTGATCGGTGCACATGATGATACCTTCATCACCGGTTGAACATGCCAAAGTTGGCCCTAGTCCCCGGAATATGCTCGGCAACAAGTCTCACTTGGTCAGTGCATTCTTAGGATAGTATTTCTCACTTAAAACGAAATGTTGAGCCTACCCGACATCGGCATTGTGCCCAAGTTAACGACGACAAGTTAACTTGTCCCATGTCACATTTGTGACATGCACGTCAACATTTTGACTTGCGCACTCAAATCTACGTGCAAGTCAAAACAAGTCAATCTGCGCGGGCGCAAGTCAATTCGGCAAGTCAAAAGTGAACCCTCCGAGCTCCCTTGGGTCAAATCTGAGGCCCTCACCGGAACAGTCCCTCTCCGAGCAGACCTTGCCGAGACCGTTCGACTTCTTGGAATTTATGCAGTCCGAGATCCAAAGCGATCCCTCCGGTCCCTCCTCGCTCGTACGCACGTCGAATTCCCAGAGTCCCAATGGCTCAGACTCCCCACCAACATAGCTGTCCATCTTGACGCAGTGTTCACCAGGATATACAGCGTCTCACCCAGCACTGCTCACACCGAGTCGGTTGGGGAAATCGACTTCACGTTCAATCCAAAGCGACTCGTGTCGTCGTTACGCAGTCCGACTGGACGGTTGCCTGGATGCAGACCGTCCAAGCGGGCCTCACCGTATTCCCCCATCTCACAGAACAGTACCTGTACTGGGGCCACTTCATCCTTGCAAAGTTTGCTGCAGTGCACGAGTCCCAGCACCAGCGCATCATTAACTTTGAGAAAGCCGGACGACTTCTTGCCAGCTGGCGGGCTGACGTTGGGCTTGACCAATATGCCCAATTCTCTGCTCTCGAAACCATGCATCTCAACTCCATGGGCCATCTCGCAGTTGAATCAGTGCTCGAAGGTTCCGGTCGTTCGAAAAATCAACCGCCCCACGGCTCTCGAAGTGGAAGACACTGGTTGAACATTTCAAAATTTTCACCTTCTTTTTCAGTGAAAAATGTCGTTTATTTTTCACACATTTTTCACTGAAAAAGCAGGTGAAAATTTCAAAACTTTTTCATCACTTTCTTATTTTATTTCGAATTTTTCACCTTGAATTGAGAAAGTGCTGAAAAAGTTTTAAAATTTTCACCTTCTTTTTCAGTGAAAAATGTCTGAAAAATAAACAACATTTTTCACTGAAAAAGAAGGTGAAAAAATTGAAATGCTCAACCAGTGAGAGGCTCTTCCAACAATGGGTAGGGCTGCCGCCCGTGCCGTCACGGCAATGGCCCGTCGCACAACGGCCCGTGGAGTGGTTGAAGAAATTCCGGATGGGACGGCACGGTCAACGGCATGGCCGTAACAGGCCCACAGGTCGGTGAAAATATATATTGGCTCCGATCCAGGCAGAATTGACTCCCGTAGAGCCAAATGAAGTTTAAATGCCCAGGTGTGTTCCACAGCTTCGATGTTCGAAATAAGAGAAAGCATAGACTCAGAAAGCCTTATTTCTCCTCAATTGATTTAATTTAAACGCCGCCGTCACTTACGGCAAATGCCGTGATCAAGCCAAAACTTCAACATCTGTGGCTATCTGCCCATTGAAGAGCAAAAACATGGCTATGTATATATTGAAGCGCACATGAAGTGTACCGGGAGGAAATCCACCCCGAATCATTACTTCTGAGTGTGGGAAAAATTAAGCCGTTGAACGGCCGTCACGGCCGTGCTTCAACGGGCCGTCGGACTGGATAAAAAATCTCTGACAGAACGGGCACGGCACCTGTTCAACGGCTGCCATCGAACCGTCGCAACGGTCACGGGCGGCAGCCCTAACAATGGGGCATCCAAATCGAAAGGCCACAATGGTGGAAAATCCACCGAGCCTTGCCGGTTGTGGAACAATGGTCGTTGCAAGTGCGAAGCCGCTGACTTCCGCAATCTCCACATCTGCGCGGGATGCAGGCGGAATCATCCCGAGTCCGAGTGCCCAAAATAGCAGGGAACTCGGAGTTGTCATGGGACTCACAGCCCAACCGAGACCTCGGTACCTTCGCTCCTTCATTTGGTCAGATGGCAAGAAGCAGATCAGCTGGACGGGACAGAAACTGACCTGCCTTTCCCAGGTGTCCGCCAGAGGCATTCGAAAATACAGCTTTGGTCAACACGGTTATCCATAATCCCCGATTGTTCCGGATCTCAACCCCACTTAACATGGATCTCCTCGAACGGCTGCTCACCTCGCATCCTAACCAACCTCTGGTCACATCATTCTGCAAGGGTCTTAGAGAGGGTTTCTGGCCTTGGTCACGGCCAGTTCACTCAGACCCAATCACTCTTGATGGTTCCAAAGAAGTGCGCTCAGACACAGAACAAGCCTTCCTCAAGAAAACTCGCGACGAGGAAATAGAGGCGGGCCGATTTTCCCACGGTTTTCCCAAGCTTCTTCCTGGCATGCACGCGATTGCGATCCACAGAGTTCCTAAACTGCACTCGGAAAGACTCAGGCTTGTCACAAACTTCAGTGGTGGTGACTTCTCGCGCAACTCTACCATATCTCGGTTTGATACCAATCAAACCCGCATGGATGGCATCAGAGAGCTTGCGGAGCACCTTCGCGAGTTGTGCCAACTACACGGCCCTGATGTTGAAATTAATGTGTTCAAATCCGATGTCAAGGGAGCTTTCAAAGTCCTTCCGATGCACTTGCTTTGGCCAATTCCATGTAGACTGCACAGCCACATTCGGTTGTTCTGCTTCACCTCCGATTTGGACAACCTTCGCAGGCTTCATCCTCTGGATCGCTATGGTGGTGTTCATGATCCCCCACCTGCTCGCATACATGGATGACTTTCACTCTGGGCAGCTTGCCAGCGAGATGCAGTTCTACAAGCCTTATAAGCACTGGTTTCCTCGGAATCAGACTTGTCTTCTACTGCTTGGGATAAGCTTGGTCTCCCACACTCTGAGGGCAAGCAGCTTTTGGCCCAGAGTTAGTTGTCATCGGTTTCCTCGTAGACTCCTGGCGGATGCGAGTGACAATCCCCGACGAAGCACGTGCAGCTTTTCTTGAAGAGTTGCACCACTGGATGCAGAAATCCAAACATGGCATCCGGTGTTCCCTCCGTGAATGGCAGGCCCTCGCGGGATACGCCAACTGGGTTTTCAATGTGTTCCCACTGCTTAAACCAGCACTCTGCAACATTTACGCGAAAATGGAGGGCAAAGAGAAGGCCGATGCCTTGATCTTCACAAAGCCGACAAATTCTTTGAAGGAAACCAGATCATCCTATGTTCTCATGCAGATCCAGAACTGGACGCAGTATCAAAGGTCCGGCGTTACCTCGTTTCCTGCGACGCACTTTTCCCACATCACCCTGCACTTGGGTACACCAGAATGGCTCAATTCCTACCCGGTCGTGGTTTATCTCCTGCCTGCGCCAGCACTTTGGGAAAGTCATCGCAGGTCAATCTATGCATGCTGGTGGGGCTACCTCTCTCGCGGAAGCAGGCGTCCCTCCGCACCAGATCCAGGCCATTGGTTGATGGGCTTCGAATGCCTTTCAGATTTATATACAAAAAAATCCAACCCTGCTGCACTCAATGCTCTTTGGTGGCCGCTCTGCTCACAATGGGCCCGCTCCTCCATCCCTCATGTTCCTTATGGCCTCGTAGGCCCATATTTCCACTCTGTTCCATCCATTCTGCCCACTTTCTTACCACCGCTTCACTTCCAACCATCTCCCCAAATCCAATAATAATAATAATAATAATAATAATAATCATTAAACATCTCCATCCCTCATTCCAATGACTAGGCTATACCCGGTTTCCTTCCTTCCTTGCTTCAATTCCTTTCCCTCATCTCTCCCAGTCCGCCCTTCTTTCCCACCTCCGTACATTATTTACTAGTTGGCTTAATTCATTCGGGCTCCCTTTCAGGAGTCGCCTTTTGGCTAAAAAGCCCCTACCTGAGATTTACACAAAGAACATCAGGTTCTGGAATATTGGAAGGCTTGTTCAACGGAGCAACCTGCCGTCTCGGAGAAAGCCGAGCTTTCATTGGCCACAGGTCGATTAGAAAGGTTCTTCACCATCTGCCCAATGCGAGCGATACATTCGGCCATTGCAAGATATGCATTCCGAGTAGAGATTCAGACGAGGGAAGGTGGTAGAGGGGGAGAAAGCTGTCGTACACAGCACGCAGAGACAGCATGGACACGAGTTGCATGAAAGCCGGAGTTTATGAACTTCTCATTATGTAATAATTATTATTTCAAAACTCGAGGGGCCAAAAAAAAAACTGCACCTTTTGCACTTGTCACCAAAAAATATTCAAGTAGTGGCTGTGTTGAACTGAATTTATCAGGGTCTTGAGTTTTTGTGAGTAAATAGGTATGCCCATGGCTGCTTTATTTTGACAGTTCAGCTTGACTTTGGTGTTCGGCACTAAAGACATGAGAGATTCAATGGATGTCTGTCATCTGTTATCAAGTTGACATGCATTGCGCGCAGTCTTGGCCCTTAAGGCTTAAGGAATGGTCCGCCGGAACCTTAAGGCTTATTAAGGGTTAAGGGTTAAGCTTAAGGGCAAGGTCAAGTCATTTCAAAACCTGGGCACACCAGGTATATGCCATCTACAGTATCTACCACATGCCAGCCAGGATTCAAATTCATCTCAACCTGTGTCTCAAAAATCTAGGGACCAATTTTTTCCAGAACTCCTGGGAGAAGTTAGGCATTGTATTATTCTAGTACCTTTGGGATATATGAAGTCCTTAAAGCTTGTGACAAGTCAGAGGCATAAATGTTCGAGAGTCTGGCAATTTCCACGCTCGGCCCAGGTGCTGTTAAGCCTTATTAAGCATCAAGAGTGCTGGCAAGAATTCTTAAACCTTAGCTTAAGGCCTTATTAAGCCTTAACTCATTTAAGGCCTTAGCCCTTAAGCCAGCACTGATTGTGCATGTCTCCGACTGCATTCCCAGCACTCGGATGTTTGCAAGTGTGTCTATCCACTGCCGTTTCGAGCATTAAAATACCCATCTCTCCTCTTCTCTGGCTCTCGCCCCACCAAACCATGCCCATCCCACCCATCGTCCCTCTCAAATCGGTTTCACCTGCACCACATCCAATAGCATGCGCAGTGCCGAGGCGAAGTCCATGTGTGGTTGCGACTGCATTGAGCGTCGGGGTTGCGGGTGATGCAACAGCAGGGGTCAGCGTGGGAGTGGGCTCATCGCACGAAACATGCCTGAGTCAGCAGTGCTGGGCAATGCAAGCGAGCGCAAATCGGCCGCACACAGAGCAGGGAGGGGAGTGCGGAAGTGATTGAGTTGGAGGACGCAGGTATGTCCATTCAGTTTCCCCGTGTGTGCTGGGTCTTGATGCAAAGCGACAACACATGCCCCCCTTGTCCGGCCTTGGCAGCAACACTCATTGGGAGACTCCAGCTCGGTCGCACTCATGGCCATGCTCGAGGTCGGCAGTGTGCTCGTTCGAACCCAGGGACCATGCCGCGCAAGCTTGCAGGGGAGTCCAGTGCATGCTGCGCTGAACATGGTGATGCTCGACGCTGCCAGTGTGCAACCCACCCCGGGCCGCCTCTCAGCAGCAATCACGCATTCCTGGGGCACCCAAGATGCATCTCATCCGAGTGGCGCCAGAACATGCCCTCAGGACGGGGCACTGGGCGCATCGCATGTCTGTGGGAGTTGAGTCCACACTGCTTTGCAACGCGGATCATAGATGATGGCACACTGACCCCTTGGACTCATGACCATTCATTGACAGTGGGTGGCCCCAACATCAATTTTTTTCCGTACTTGTAAGATGAATCTAGAGTTGGCGTGTTAGCTTGACTTTTACAGCTCGAAAATCAGTAGACTATTAAATTGTAATACTACATGCAGTAACTTAAGTTCTCAAAAGCTCTGGATGCCACACCTCCGTCGCCGCGTGGGGCAAATGAAGTGAGCTGCAATATACCCATGCTCGGCAACATGCATACCTACACCCAGTGCGGACGACGGTGGGTGGGGACTGGGGGTGCGGGCAAGGCTGGGGAGGACGGGTAAACAACACAGCCAAAGACTGGTGTGATCGCCAAACTGTTGCAACATCAAACTTGATACCAAACCACCACCATCGTCGCATGTGATGTGCTTATTCCACACCACATTGCTCTCAAGCCTCTTAGTTTGTGTGAATTCAACAAATATCTTGTCCACATCCTCACTTGGATACATCTGAGCAACCCACCAGCTTCGTCTCGACATGCCACAGAAAACTGCTCCTGAGCTCTCGAAGATCTGATTCACCGTAATGCGACATGTGGGCCCGGAACATTGCCCTTGAGCTTTCTAGGTGTCTAACACAGCAATCCAACGCATCACCACACATTTTACAGCTCTTTGCAGAACATAGGGCACGGCCCATTTTCTTTCCATTTTGAGACACTTTTGATCGTCTTGACCAGATCGGCCCTTGTGGGCTTAATTTGGGGTTTGGATGTCTGAAAACTATACGGACGGAATCGCAATGCGAATCCAGACGGCATGACGTCCTCAGATATTTTCTGCCGACCCTATAATAAATATAATACAACATCTGATCTGATCTGTTTTGCCAGCAAATAAGGACCCACAAACTTCCCTTTTGCAAGTGCCTACAACATTGCCGCTCTCAGTGTGGGCAAGTGAGGCCGATTGGCCACCAGGGTCCAGCCAACATCTCAATCAGCGAAGTGAAAAGTGCCAACCATGCATACCAAGCGGTACAACCCCATGAGTGTCCTTTCCGATGCCTCCTCGCCACTCCCTTTCCTGCATCTTGTAGTTGTATTCAGAACTTATTCTTTCAATCCTCAACTATCTCAGCTCTCTCTAGCCCTTTGTCTTGCTTTCACTGTGTTCCGCATAGGGGTAGTCAGACCCTGTTGCGTCGGTTCTCCCCATGCCGAGGGCGCTAGACTGGCCCAGACTGCTCTGCCTCATGTTGCTAGGCAGTAATCTCGGCTCCAGATGTTTGGGTGTGGCAGAGTCCGAAAGCGGAGTCAAAAAAAAATGATGCAAAACACATGCAAGAACCCACACCCAATCATCTGGTGCAGTTCACTTGGAAACCATGTGATCAGTGACATTTGTCACATTTGTCACGACTGAACTCAGAGCTCGTTTGGAAGAATAAACCACCAAAGTGCTGACAGGGTACCACCACCTGGAGTGCACACATGGTGGCTACTAATCACGAATCCTGGTCCCAGGTGTCTGCCAGGTGGATACCAGCTGAATCTTCCAGCCAGAATTGCAGCCTTCCAGCAGCTGATCACACACATAGATGGAACATGGTGCGGCCAGTCTCTGTCCAGGCCATAATAAACATGAATATTTCTTGCAGTATATGACCCTATCACAATGTAAAATAACAAGGACTTACCTTTACAGACCATGTAACTGATTGAATGTAAACAAATCTGTTGAAACTTTGTTGAAACCGTCACAGAATCACTCTATCAGTTTGGCATGCACACAACACTGACAACACCTAGACTGTATTTGTTGAATCTCAAGCCATGACAAGTCGAGTCCATTTGGTGTTGGGGGTGTGTATGTGTGAGCTCCCTCGCGGCCCTGGCACTGGTTGCAGATGATCAAGTGAGGTCCGTGCATTTTTTTGGCACGGCATCCATGATTACATGTATGTTGCTCCCACTTTGCAGCTTTCTTCTCTCCTGCTTTCACCGTCTGCACCTTGTCGCTCTTTCACCCATACATACACTGCACCAATGCAGCCTTCATCCTGGACCTAGAGCACCCAGTACTCACACTCGAATGGCCACAAGACAACAGAAAGAGGGATCGACATGCACGCCTTCTCGACACCCCCCACATGCCCAACTTCCTCTTTGTCCTCCCGACCAACCACAGGTCCACGCTGTTTGGGGCACTTTCCCTCTGATCAAATACTTGGTACCCAACACCATGGGCAGTCCTCTTCCGCTGTATTGATGATCCTTTTACAGCCCAAAAGCTCCGAAGTGGCATTCGACACCCTTCCATTCAGGCATCCACTGCTTGCATTGGCGTGCAGTGACGAGTTCTCTTTCTGTAATTATGTTTAGTAACTGTACAGTGAATATACCTGTTCAATCCATTTTATTTTTTTCTGCAATATGCAACCCTGGAAATCAAAATAAATATTATTATTACTCCTGCCTGCATCTGCAGCTCCTCTCCAGCTCCGACCGCCAGCTGGTAGGCAGGTAGACCTGGCCCCAGGGTGGACCCATAGGCGACATAGGCTGGAAACCAGTCAACACCCAGCTGGCCGCCAGTTGCTCTCAATATGTGGCCTGCATGTCGAGTTCACCTGTCAGCCACATGTCCTCCCTTGCCAGTGTACCCCCACAAAGTGGTCTCTTACAATGCATTTTAGTATCTCATAAATTCTAAACAAGTATTCAAGACGTTGATCTCCTTAAAAAACACGAAGAAACATGCTCGGGGAAAAAAACCGAGGGAACTCAACATCTGTGCACTGCCAGAAACACGCCAAGTTCAGCTGTTGGGGGGCCGGATCTCATAGGTAAGAGCATCAAATAGATATTCAACATTTATAGAGGTAGTCTTCCGAGCCCAGAGGCTCCCATTCATGCATACTAATAAAATACACTTGCCTCACTAGAGTGCATAAAACAACATGTGAAAGGAAGAACAGATGGAATTTTGGACATGAGCATGAAGTCAATGGAACAAGGAAGACATTGAAAAAATATTTGGAACCAAAAAATGCTACAGTGAGGTACAAGTGAGGATTTTTGTGAAAGCGTGACTAGATCACCTGGTTCATATACAAACTGCACCAGACATTATAGGGCAGTGTTCCCCCATCAAATTTCATCAAAAATCTGCCTCGAATCATTCCGAGTGGTCTGGCAGACCACCACTGCTCTGCCCACGAGCGCCAGCAAGTGACTTGCCCTATAACGTCGGGAACGAGACTAGCTAGGCAGACCGGTCTGGGCCAGTCTAGCGCCCTTGGCATGGGTAGAACCAACGTGGCAGGGTCTGACTACCCCCATGCGGAACACAGTGTTTTTGGCAGTGTTGCAGCTTAAGGGTTAAGCCTTAATTAAGCCTAAGAGTTAAAAAGGGCTTAACTTATGCCCTTAACAACATCCCAGATCCATCTTAAGGCTTAATTACCCTTAAAATAATCACATGTCCCTAATGAGTCATTCCAATTTTTTCTCCTTCAGGCAGTGTTGCAGCTTAAGGGTCAAGGGTTAATTAAGGTTAACCCTTAAAAGCTCCGAGACAACCCCGACGCAAGGTACAAGCGGCTTGGGGTTGTCAGAGGATAAGTAAAGATGGGCGTGAGTCGAGATAGTGGGACGTGTTCGTGATTGCGTGATCACTTTGCTCTTGACCGCATACCGCATCGCCCGGCTCACCCCTTTTTCTCTCGTCTACACATACCTAGCTGTACCTCGTATAATCCCCTCTGGGCCCCCGCTCTCCCTCTTCACCTCCCCCAATCTCGAACTCATCAATTCCTCTGTGGCGACCCTTACCACGAGAAACTTTATGCGCCAGCCCCCAGGCACAAGCAACCGCTCGTCCTCAACACGGACGCCTTCGAGCAAAAGTACGGCAAAGAGCTGGATCTCGACCGTGGCCAGTGGATAGAGGCTTCCCGCAACTACGTCACCTTCATCGAGGAGGCGTCCAGCGTCCAGTCCCCGGTGTGCGCGCGATGGAATGCACACTTCGGCCACTTCAAGCACGTCGAGTGGGCGCAAGAAAATTACCAGGCGATCCTGGCCACAGACGTCCGCCTATGGAAGAAATATCTCTCCCTCCCTTTCCGCTTCGACACTACCTTCTACGCGCGCGAGCTCGACCAGGCCGTCGGCGAGATGCGCTTGTCGCAGATGGAGTCGTGTCTCGCCGCAGCATCTTCGTCCAGCGTGCGCGGCGGCACGGGGCCTCCAGGTGGTAACAACGGTGCTGGTCAACGTGAAGGCACAGGCGGCACTCGCAGTCATGGAGGCAGAGGCCATGGCGGTGCCCCTCCCTTTCAGCATGGCAATGGCGGCGACGCGCCAGCTCCCGTCTGCCTTATCTGCGCCAGGCGCAGTCACTTTTGGAATGGATGTAGCAGCACAACTTTCAATGACAACACTCCCCTCTTCGGTGTCGGGCGTGGCGCCGACATTTGCGCGCTTCGATCCAGCCAGGCATTATGCCGGGCTTGGAACGCCAAGGGCGCTGCTGCCCACTGCACGCATGACCCTGCCCAGCGCACTCACAGTTGCAGCTTCTGCGGCAGCCGGGACCACCATGCCTTCACCTGGTCCTGCCGTCGCAACCCGTCCGCTTGACGACCCGGGGTCCGCCCTGTCCTTCTTGAACTCTCTTGCCCACCCCGCATGCTTTCCTGCGCACGATGACACCTTGAACCGAATCACGACGCAGACGCGCTCGAAGCCTTACTCGTCAAGCATAACCTCTTGGAATCTTACCCTCTCGTCACCCACCACCTCCACGTCGGCTTTCCCATGGGCAACTTCCCAACCCTCTGCGAGACAGTTATTTTCAAGAACCACCCCTCAGCGGCTGCCTATGGCGATTTCATCGACAGCTATCTTGACAAGGAGGTCGCGGCTGCTCGCATGAGCGGCCCTGTCTCTCAAGCCGAAACGGAGACAATACTCAAAGGCTTTTTCCAATGCTCTCCGATAATCATCGCCATCCAGCCGCAGGGCCCCAACGAGCCCGACAAGCTGCGATTCTGTCGCCACCTGTCGAAGGGCGACAAGCAGCACCCGTCAACAAACAATTTCATCGACAAGGACAAGTTCCCCACCAAATTTGGCACGGCATCCGAGGTCACCGAAATTGAGAGTCCCGCCTTCCACTGTCGAGCCGCCTTCGCCCACCTTCCCCTTTTCCTCCTTACCTGAGACCTTACCCTACCCTTCCCAGATCCCTTCTGTGTGGTACTTGACATCACTAAGTTCCATCGCACCTGTCCGATCAAGCCAGCTGACAAGCGATGGTTCGTTCTTCAGGGGCCAAAGGGCTTCTATGTGGAACACAACTGCCCTGTCGGCTGCTCCTCCTCGAGCAGCAACGTGGGCTCCATCACCTCTGCCATAGTCGATGTTTGGGAGGCCAAAGGCGTTAAGCCTGTCAACCGGTACGAAGACGACCTTCTCTCTTTCCATTTTCCCATCACCCCCGCTGTTGGTGCCCCTCTCCTACGCTTACGACCGCGTGCAGGCACTGGCCCTCATTGATGACGTCGGAACACCCTGGCACCCGCTGGAGAAAAAGGGTCAGGATTTTGGGGACTCGGTGCCATACATCGGTTTCCATTTCGACATTGCACGCAAGCGCGTCTCGCTGCCAGAGCAGAAGCGCGAGAAATTCCTCCGCCAGGTCCGCTCTTTTGTCGCAGACTTCGGCAATCGCCAATGTCAAATACGCGACATCGACAAGCTGCACGGATCCCTTTGCCACCTCACCATTGTCCACCCACTCGGCCGCTCTTACCTCCCCGCCCTCTCCAACTTCTCCGCCTCCTTCAAGGGCGACAATTTCACCAGATGTCACGTGCCGCCATCGGTTTGGACTGTACTCAAATGGTGGGACACCACCCTGTCAATTCCGGACGTCTCACAGCCCATCGTCGCACGTGGCCCACACCAGGACAAGCACATATACGTTGACACCTCTACAGACTGGGGTATCGGCTTCGTGCTGGATGGCCGGTGGGATGCCTGGCACGGTATTGGTGCGTGGAACGCGGGCTTGCATCACATCGGCTGGCTCGAGACCATAGCTCTGGAGCTGGTCATCTACACCATCGAAGAAGCCGGTCTCCACGACACCTTCTTGCTGGTACACTCCGACAACCAAGGAGTCATCGGCGCCTTCGACAAGGGTCGCAGTCGCAACTTCGAGATGAATCTTTCAATCCGCCGCTCACACTATGTGCTTGTGGCGCGCAACGTTACGCTCGACCTTACTTACATCACTTCCGCTGATAATCCTGCTGACCCCATATCCCGCAGCGCCTTACGCGCTGCAGAGTCACATGTTACATCACTTTTCACACTTCCCCTCGACCTTACCGCTTACTTCTCGCATGTATAAGTCTGTACTGTCGAATGACTTACTCTCTTCTTGATAGTAGCCTTACCATCCTTAGATTCGACTACCCAAATGATCCCAGAAAACCTCACGTGGCCTCCACCGCATCCCTCATAGCCCCTACACCCCCCACGCACGATGCACCCCGTGTTCCCGCACGCGCACACGTGTCCTCCCTGCCCAACCCACAAAAACCCCCTGTGCAAGACACCCAGACTCTACCTCGCTTCTCGAGGGGCTTCACACGCCCTGCGGAGGCGCCGCCCGCTCCACGCCGCCTACCCCCGCGCCTCTGGCACCCACCCCCCAACCCCCTCCTGCAGGCACGTCAACCTCAGCAGCTCCTGCGAAAAGCAAGCCGCGCGCCGGTCGCGAGATCACGAACAATGCCCTCAGGCCACACGTATTAGCGGAAGATTGGTTGCGCACCTGGAAATCTCTGTTTGCACTGGAGCACGACACCGCTTTCCGGCGTGTTTTTACCGCCGAAGTCGTGGACAAGACCTACGCTGCCCTCTTCAGTGCTTTCACCGGCCCCACACAGTCTAATTACGCAGCGGGTCTACTAAGATTCCATCAATTTTGTGACTTACACCACATCCTGGAGGGCTCATGCATGCCCGCATCCCATCTTCTCCTCGCTGCTTTCATCGCCAACCGCTTCGGCTCCGTCGGCAGGGGGCACCGTCAAGTCGTGGATGTCAGGCATCAAGGCCTGGCATGACGTCAACGGCGCGCCTTGGGACGGAGACGACCGCTGGGTCGAGCTAGCCAGGCGTACTGCCAACAAGGAAGGCAATGCCTTCAAGCGCGAGCAGCATGGCCCAGTGACGATCGAGCACATGATCGCGCTCCGGGCTGCGCTCGATCTCTCCCTCCCTTTCGACGCCGCTGTCTGGGCCATCGCTACTGTGGCCTTCTGGGGCTGCCGCCGTCTCGGAGAGCTTACAGTCCCCAGCGTCGACAAGTACGACCCCAAACGCCATGTCTCATGCGGCACGACCATCAACCGCATCCGTCCCAGCTCCGCCATCCCCGCCACAGCCATGAAGCTTCCGTGGACAAAGTCGACACACGAACAAGGTGCCATGATGACACTCACAGACCAGGACAACCCACTCTGCGCCGCCAAAGCCCTCAAGGCCCATTTCACTGCCAACGCCCACGTTCCTGACGACGCCCCTCTCTTTGCCTTCCAATCCGCGAATGGCAATTGGTCCCCTATGACTAAAGATTGGTTTCTACGATGCTGCCTTCCCATCTGGAAGGACGCGAAACTCCTGGCGGTCTTTGGGCACAGTTTCCGCATTGGGGGCTCCACGGAGCTCCTCCTCGTGGGCGTCCCATGAAAAGTCGTCGCGGTGCTCAGAGGATGGACCTCACTTGCCTTCCTACTCTACTGGAGGAAGATCGAGCACATAGTGCCCATGAACGTCGGGAAGGCTTATGATCAAAACAAGATTGCTGAGGTCGCCAAAGCATTCGAGGATTTCCGACTCGCCAACGGCATCGCCCTACACAGCGCCAACGACGCGCTCTGACTCGCATCTTATTCCTTACCTGAATCTGCTTTACTTTCCCTTACAAACTTGTACGTTCTTACGTCTATTCTAATAATTCTCCTCCTTTCCCTTCCATCCCGACCCTCGACCTCCATGTGGGGAAGCCGGCACGCGCCACAGGCGCATCGCCAACTGGGGTGAGCTCTCGCTCTGGGTTGGTAGAGTTGGCGACATGCCTTCGGCACGCCCAGCCGTCTCCCCTGGGAGGTTCACCATGTGCTCAGAGTCGCGTCTCCCGCTCGCACCCCTTTCCCCCTCGCGGCAGCCCAGAGCGCGACCCTCAGTCGCCTCCCACAGCCCGCTGCAGGCTCTTCCCCCCACACCGCGAAACCGGGAATCAGATTTGAAACCCGGTTTCATGCCCATCTCTCTCACGGAGAGATTTCAGCCTCTTCACTTATCCTTAACTTAAGCCCTTAACAATATCCCAGAATGATATTAAGGCTTAGTTAACCCCTTTCTACCACATGACCTTCCAAAATTGTCTTCATCTTGCTTCTCCATCAGTTCCAACTCCCGATCCCGGATCCTGGGATACAGGTAGCCGCCATACATTAGAGTGTATTTGCACCACCCATTTTCTTTTCGCCATCACTCGTAGTTTTTAACCAACCCAAATGATTGATGTGATTCCGGTGTGACACGTGAGTGACTGGACGCGTGTGCATCATAAGTCCCAGGTCCCGAGCTAAGTGAAATGGCGCAACTCCGTCAGCAGATTCAACAAGTGACAGCTATCCGGGACGCCGAACAGGGGTGTTTTTTTTGAATGAGCTAACCAGGAGCGCGATAAATATCGCGAGGATGCCCGGAAATGGGTGGCCCAGGCAGACAAGGCTGTGTATTTACTTCGGCAGGTCCAGGGCAATATTGAAAATGTGCTGGGGGACTTGGAAGGAGGTATATATATTGGCGCAGTTTATTTAGATGGGTTTGGGCACGGGGTGAGCGTGCAAGATAATCGCACAGAAAGTTGTAGTGGTTCAAGATAAATGTATAAGTTAGTTCATATGTGCAGAATACAAGCTGCTTAAATACTACGAGGTGGACAGCCTTAGTGAGTCATGTCGGAGTCATAAGAATATTGTACACTATTCTACAATGTCATAGATTGTTCCACTGACTTCTATATTACACAGGTTCATACTGTCGGATTGCCGAGATGCCCGAAGGCAGTTACTCCAATACTCCCCCTCAAGCCGGCAGTATGCCCATGGCAGAACTGAACTGATCATTCTTCATGCGAGGTAAAGACTTCGTCAGAATGTCTGCAATCATTTCATTCGTTGGGCAGTACTCAACATTGATAGTACCGCTCTCGATGCATTCCCGGATGAAGTGATTCTCGATGCGGAAATGTTTCGATCTCGCGTGGTGCTGTGGATCGTGTGCAATCGATATTGCGGACTGGTTGTCAGAGTAAATCAATGTCGGCTCTGCTGGGAAATTGAAGGGTAATTCTTCAAATAAATATCGTAGCCAAATTGCGGCTCGAGTTGCAGCGGCGAGTGCTGAATATTCCGCTTCGGCGGTGCTGAGAGCCACGGTAGGCTGTTTCTTTGAATGCCACGCAATCGGGCCTCCCGCTAGGAGGTAGACGTAACCCGAGACTGATTTGCTGTCGTCTGGGTTCGATGCGAAGTCGGCGTTGCTGTATGCGCCGTAGTTGTTGAATATCGAGGTTGAATCGGACCTAAAGTCCGGGCTTCCGAAAGTGATCCGATGGTCACGCGTTCCTTTCAGGTAACGGAAGATCCTCTTCATAGCTGTCCAGTGCGTTGCGCTCGGGCCGCTGGTGTACGCTCCGACTCTGGCGACTGCATAGGCGATATCTGGGCGACTTATGGTAGCGGGCCAGATCAGTGAGCCCATGTACTCGGCAAAACTGTGGCCTCGCTCGTCAGCTGTCTTGCCCTCGTCCCGGTTCTTCTCCAGGACGACATTCGGGTCCATCGGCGTCTTCACTGGCGACATCTGGTCGTATTCGAATCGCTTCAAGACTCCGTCGATGTAGTGCTCTTGCGAGATCTGGATAGTCTTCGCAGCACGGTCGCGGTATATCTCAATACCTATCAATTTCTTGGGTTCCCCGAGGTCGGTGATCTCCACCTCTTGCTTCAGGGCGGTTTCGGTGGCAGTTAGCATGGTGGGACTATTGCTGAATAGCAGTAAGTCGTCGACCCAGACCGTTATAATAACGAACTGATCCTCGATTTGGCGTGTGTAAACGCCGTGGTCGACTTCAACGCGTTTAAAGCCGTGCTTGGTGAGTATTGCATGCAGCTTTCGATTCCATTCCCTTCCTGATTGCTTCAGTCCATACAGAGTCTTTCTCAGGCGACATTTTCGTCCTGAGCCATCGTCGAAACCGGGAGGTTGTTCCATAAACACCTCTTCTTGTAAGTCTCCATTGAGGTATGCTCCTTTCACATCTAACTGTTTCATCTCAAGGTCTTGGACTGCAGCTATTGCTAGAAGTGCTCTGAGGGACTCAAGTCGGACGACTGGGGAGAACGTGTCGAAATAATCGATGCCAGGGACTTGTGAGTAGCCTTTAGCCACGAGTCTCGCTTTATAGCGGATAATAGTCCCTTGCTGATCTGTCTTTAGGTCGAATACCCATCGACATCCAACGGGCTTACGTTCTACGGGGCATTCTTCGAGCTCCCACGTTCCCATCGTCTTCAAATTGTCGAGCTCGGCGGTGATGGCTTGTTCCCAATGGGGCCATTCGGGCAACGATTTCGCCTCTGCGATGCTCTTGGGGAGGCTTGGCTTCCCCGGGTCTATTTCTCCGACTGCAGCTCTGTACGCGAAGTGCGCGATGAGGTTTCCGTCGTCTGTGTCATCTTCTGCGTCATCTGCGTCGGGCTCGGGGGCTGTCTTCCGAGTTGTGCGGCCTGCCTTTGGCCTGCGTGCGTTGGGATTGCCGAGTGTGGAATAGTTGTGGTCGATAACCGTGCGTGTTAATTTCCTCAATGGGATAGTATTGAGATGATTTGGCTTCGGATCGGGCTCAGTCGTAGGACGTGGAGTCGATGGGGCTGATGTGGGTGCTTTGGCTTGCGGCGCGCTTTCTGATTTCTGTGGCAATGTGCGTGCTGGTGTTGACGGTGGTGTGGATACAGGTTCTGGTAAGTTCTGCGTTACTGGTTGCACTGGCGCTGGCTGATTTGCTGTCGTAGCTGATGTGCCGGGCGCAATCCCGTTATTCTCCCCCTCGGACGGCACATTAGTGTCGAGTTCGTTGAATTCAACGGCAGGGTCGGTGAATTTGAAGTTGCGGGAAGTCTTGACGCGGTGAGTCCTTGTATCGTAGTACCGAATTGCTTTCGGTCCATCTATGTAGCCACAAAATATCTGTTTGAGTGCCCTCTTGTCGATCTTTGATAAAGATTCAACGTTCTCGCGAAAAATCCAAACTGGCGCTCCGAACTCCTGGAAATGTGAGACATCTGGTTTCTGTTTAGTAAATATCTCGTGAGGAGTCTTACCATCTGGTAGAGCCTTTGTTGTTGACCGATTCCGAATGTAAGCGGCATGTGTTACGGCGAATTCCCACAAACTGTCAGGTAAATTCTTTGCCGTCAACATCGCTCTCGCCAACTCGACGAGAGTGCTATTCAATCGCTCTGAAACGCCGTTCTGCGACTGTGAATAAGGCGCCGTCTGATGGAGTTCGATGCCCCGTGCTTCAAGGAAAGGTTTGAGTTTGAAGTACTCACTACCCTTGTCGATGCGGATCCACTTGGGTTTATACCCATACTGCCGTTCCAACCACTCGATGTGCTCCATTACTCTGGTTTTAGCCTCGTCCTTGGTCTTCAAGAAGAGAACCGTCATTTTTCGGCTAGCATCATCGGTAAAAGAAATATAATAATAATTTCCTTCGGTTGACCTCGTACGTGCAGGACCCCATAGGTCAGAGTGGATGCCTTCTCCCGGACTCTCGGTTCGGTGAAGGGCTTGGTGCGGAAATGGTTTCCGATGCATTTTCGCTTGAATGCACGCCTCGCAGTCCTCGGCTTCGAGTCTGCTCTCGGGATCAACGGTGAGTCCTTCTACGGACTTGTTCTTGACAAGGAGTTCCAACGTCGTGTTAGATACGTGTCCATACCTGCGATGCCACGCTGCCCAGCTGTTTGGGCTTTCCTCACTCGTCCCGGTATTTGCTCGGTTCCCGACTGCCACTGCGCTGATGTTCTGCAGCCAGAACAATCGGAATTTCTTCTTGCCTTGCAAGACGAGCCTTCCGTCCCTATTACGGATATTGGCCTTGCCATGTTGAAATGTGGCTGCTCCTCCTGCGTCGTCTATGCGCGGGATGGACAATAAATTATTCACAGCTGTCGGTGCGTACAATGTGTTGTATAAGGTAACTATCTCCTTCTGACCATTGATATGGCTCTCAAGGGTAATAGTGCCACGTCCATGGGCTTTAACAGCATTGTCGCCAAGTCCATTGATCATTTCACCGTTAAGCGGGGTGTAATCCGTGAAGATGTCCCGATTGTTGGCAATATGGACCGTGCAGCCGGAATCAGCAAGCCACGCATCTCTCGATAGACGCGAATCAAAGTGGGGGTTAGGCTGCATCGCCGTGAAAGCAGATTGTGGTTCAGAATCTTCGGGAGCCTGGTTAGTACCTACGTTAGCTGAATTTCCCCTTTTCTTACCACTGTTCCACTTACCTTTACCCTTTCCACCGTTGTTCTTCGGGCCTTGGCCTTCTTTGGCTCCGCCCTTGCCCCAGCAATCCTTGGCCATGTGCCCTGCCTTTCCGCAGTTAAAACAACCATCAGTGATGTTGTTAGAGGACTTGCTGTGCTGTCCGAACAGTGCTGATGATCCCGTAGATTCTCCGGCTTTCTCCTTCCGGCGTCGATGCTCCTCAAGAATGAGGGCGACCAGCTCGTGAGAGCTGACAGTGATGGGGCTCGCAGGCCCACCGGGTGAAGGTACGCTGGCCGGCACGGGGTTAGTTGTTAACTTCCCATTGTTTGCCGCCAGGTACGAGCTTGTGAATGAATCCCAGCTTTCTGGGAGAGAGGTGATCAACGCGATGAGGAATTCCTGGTCTGATACCAGGCTACTCATTGTGTTCAGCTGCTCTTGAATAGATCGAAGCTCCGTGATGTGAGCTCCGATGTCAGTGCCTTCTTCGGCAATCGTACGGTAGAGCCTCCGTCGATATGACATGATACCTAGCTGACCTCTGGCTTCTTTGACAGTGCAAAGTTGCGCCCACATCTGGGCCGCAGTTGTAGCTCCCGCAAGATGTACCATCTGGGAATTTCCCAAAGCAAGTTCAATTTTGCTTCGCGCTTTGCCATCGGCCTTGGTCCATGCTGATATCAATTTCTTCTCATCCGCAGTTGGCTTCGTTGGGTCTGCTGCCCTCGGGTAAGCCTCGGTGCCATCAATGTAACCCTCAAGTTCATTGTCGCGGAGTATCGCCAGTATGCGACGCTTCCATGGCATCCAGTTCTCCTCATTGAGGAGCTCAATGCGTGTAGAGTGTTCAGTCATGTCCAGAAGCGAGTAGATTTGTACGGGTCTGTCTTACAGATATGTCGGTGCTGATTCTTCGATGAGAATAGAGTGTCGCTAAGAAACTGTGTGATTATAGATTCAGGCCGGGGCCCATAACCTATTGGCGCAGTTTATTTAGATGGGTTTGGGCACGGGGTGAGCGTGCCAGATAATCACACAGAAAGTTGTAGTGGTTCAAGATAAATGTATAAGTTAGTTCATATGTGCAGAATACAAGCTGCTTAAATACTACGAGGTGGACAGCCTTAGTGAGTCATGTCGGAGTCATAAGAATATTGTACACTATTCTACAATGTCATAGATTGTTCCACTGACTTCTATATTACACAGGTTCATACTGTCGGATTGCCGAGATGCCCGAAGGCAGTTACTCCAATAATATACTAGACTTATATAGACATATTAATACCAAGTTCGTACCCTCTGAATGAGCCTACGGGCAGGCGATGATCTTAGCCGAGTCACGCCTGCCATATTCGGTTGCATCAAATTTCTGACAAGCTGCATCAAATTTTTGCCAAGAAAGTCGTTTTGGGGATTGACTTCGGCATTCGAAACGATTGCGACGCGCAGCCGACGTGCGTATTCCCACATCTGCATGGTGATGTTTTCGCGGTCTGGAGAAGACATGTTCAAGGTCGAGTCACTCACCTCAGCATGTCGCTCTTGATGATACAACAAACCATGGCGGGTGGCAAAGGCCGCATATGGGACTACTATTTGGTGGCAAAGTTCGTCGGGCTGTTGAAAGGCCATGTGCTGAACAATTAAAGACTGCTAATGGAGTTGCTTGCAGCGGAAGAAAGCGATGAGGAGCCCGACGATGGGGTGTTGCCTGGTTCAGAAGATGAATACAGCCCTTAATTGTTAGTACAACTCGTCGCCGTACATACAGTCGCTGTCTTCGTAAAATCTCCCTTTTAGGAAATTAAGCCTCAAGTTAAATTACCCTTAATAATGGTTATTACAGCCAAATGCAGTACCAAAGGTGCGGCCTGTTTTTTTTTGGCACTGGTTGAGCATTTCAATTTTTTCACCTTCTTTTTCAGTGAAAAATGTTGTTTATTTTTCAGACATTTTTCACTGAAAAAGAAGGTGAAAATTTTAAAACTTTTTCAGCACTTTCTCAGTTCAAGGTGAAAAATTCGAAATAAAATAAGAAAGTGATGAAAATGTTTTGAAAATTTCACCTGCTTTTTCAGTGAAAAATGTGTGAAAAATAAACGACATTTTTCACTGAAAAAGAAGGTGAAAATTTTGAAATGTTCAACCAGTGTGGGGGGGGGATGTTTTTGATGAATTCACGATATCTCAGCGAGTTCTTCACCGATTGACCTGAAACCTAGATAGATCTTCAGGAATACACTGGTTGAACATTTCAAAATTTTCACCTTTTTCAGTGAAAAATGTCATTTATTTTTCACACATTTTTCACTAAAAAAGCAGGTGAAATTTTCAAAACATTTTCATCACTTTCTTATTTTATTTCGAATTTTTCACCTTGAACTGAGAAAGTGCTGAAAAAGTTTTAAAATTTTCACCTTTTTCAGTGAAAAATGTCTGAAAAATAAACAACATTTTTCACTGAAAAAGAAGGTGAAAAAATTGAAATGCTCAACCAGTGATAATCGACCCGCAATTAGTCATAGAAGCAGATCAGATATATATATATTATTACCTACGTACCATCAAATAGTGCCGCCCGAGCGCAAATGAGCCCTAGCATGCCGTGACAATGAATAAACCCTCTAGGATTTTTGTCAAAGGGAGGGTGTACCTCTGTCAAGCTGGGTCTATGTCTCGTAGACTGACCCTGTCTCCATGGGTAGACCCACATACACCTAGGTAGCCGAACATAGACACACCTGGGTCTACCGGGGGTTGGAACGCAGTGTATGTATCTTAACCGTTCTTCAGTCAGATTATTACCACTCATTCAATATTCAACCCTATCTTGCACAGAGTAGGCTGCGGTAGCCATACACCGCAGGGCAAGATGATGCGATGAGTGCGAACTGTGCGCATAAAATCGCAAGTAAGTTAGGATTCATACCGCCATATGATATGTATTAGTCTGTAGCTACAGAACCACCTTGAACTCGAGGTGGAAAGTGATTAGGAATTCCTTGTTCGACTCAACGCCGAGCCGTTTTGTGTTTTTCTTTTCGCTTGTTTTGCTGTTCGATATCTCTTAAGTCCTATTGATTGAAAGGGAAGAAAGGGGGGCCTGGATGCGAAGCGGTTCGCACCCAACCACTTTTATATCCTGTGAATAGATAAACATTCAGTTGGGGGTCCCTTGTTCGACACAAGGCCAGGTCATTACGCACTTGCTTCAGTTTTTTTTCCCCTTCGTTGACTTTGTTTCGCTCGTCAATCCATTTAAGCTTGACTCGTAGGGAACAGAGACCTGGACGCGAAGCGGCTCGCATCCAAACCTACGTGAGGACTAATAGTAGAGGAGTACTAGTCCCTTGTTCGACTCAAGGCCACTGGCAGGTCATACTTCACCAGGGCTTGCTTTTGTCGGCTCCGCTCCACAGTATGTCGCTCACCATTCCGAGATTTATTCATAGGAAAGGGGGACCCGGACGCGGCGTGGTTCCCACGCAAATCAAGATTCAAATGCATTAGGGTTGTGTACTGACTCAGTTGTTGGTTTGGAGTTCCTATTTCGGCTCTGAAACACTAGGACACGAAGAAGCGTTCTTCATTTCTCAGCTTTGTTTTCCAGCTCCGGTCTACTTTATTCCGCGAACCTTGTGCAGCAAGAATGACGGCCTGGAAGCGAAGCGGTTCGCGCCCAGTAAACGTAAACCGTACAATTACAGACGTACGATAAACCCCTGTCCCCCTTAAGAAAGAAACACGAACTCGAGAGAAAATGTACTGATGGATCCATGAAGGTCAATAGATTTTATATCCGAGGAAATTTCCAATGGCGTGCAAGTACTTTTATCAAGGGAGAGGAGCAAGGCTGCGGTGTTTGATCAAGCTGATGATCTCCCTCATCTTCATCTTAGCAGAACTCGTTAATATTCACCGTGAACGTTACGGTGCACCTGGGCCCCGTTCACTGATCATGATTCAATTAGTGGCGAGCGCATATATTATCTCACAGTAATCGTATACTGGTCAGTGTTACTATTCGATATTCCACCCAGCTCTACGCAGAGTCGACTGTATCGGTAACCACCCAGCGCAGACGCGCGACAACTGAGCATTAGAATTGTCAACGTAGAGACGCAAGTAAGTAAGATATTCATACAACCATATCATACGTATTAGTACCTACAACACTTTTGAGTCCACCGCCTCGGTTCAAACTAAGCGAAGTGAGGCGAATCAAGTTGCGAGATGGGGGGACAAATTGGACGAGCGACAGCCCCCGCACGCACCACCCACCGAGGCGTCTGCGTCTGCCGGCGTTGTGGGCGGAGACATGATTGCGGAAGGAGAGGCGCGTGCGTGCACGGGCACACGACGCGGCAATCGCGCTGTGTCGGGGCGAGGCGACAATCGCACTGTGTCGAAGCGAAACACGCTGTGTCGGGGCGACGCGCAAGCGGCGTGAAGCAGACCGACATCCGGGTAGCGCGCGCGCCTGCCTCGTCGTTCCGCGCTCTGCACCCCCATGCGCGGCGACCCTACCCTGCCCACGCTCACCTCCCCCCGCGCGCCATCCCTCCCAACCTAGCCAAACAAGCGCGCACGGGCGTAAGGCACGACGCGCTCCTCGTTCACGCACGCGCAGCGTGCAAGTGCGAGGAGGTGGGGAAACGCGCCCTGCGTTCGTCGAAAGGCATGAGCGGAGCCGCTCCCGGCCCACCGTCACCCCCCCCATCTAGCCACCCGAGCGCGCATCCGCCTCCACTTCCCCACACCCCTGCTGGGAGGGGCAGAGGCGGGAGTGAAAAGCGAGGGGGCGGTGGTGGGCAGGGGAAGTAGAGAGGTAGAGTGGGAAGGGGGAGAGGGGAAGGGAGGAAGGGTGGGGGGAGGGGGGCCTCACCGCCCCTCCGCTTACCGCCCCCTCGCTTTTCCACTCCCGCGGCTCCCCTCCGTCCGTCCGCCCACCCCATCGCCCCCTCCCATCCTCCCCCCCGCTACACACCCGCCACCATGCACCCCCACTCCCCGACGTGCGCCGCGAACTCCCCGCCTGCGCGTGAAAGCCCTCGTTCATCCTCTCGGCGGGGCGCACGCGCTGGACGTGCGCGAGCGCGAGGGGGGCGGGGAGGCGTGTCCGTGTCGGGCAGATCGATCGGTGGTGTCTTCAGCCAGCCTGTTGTCGAAATCCACATCCGCATCCGCACCGGCTCGAGATGGAAGTCGACGTCAGGCGCGACATCCAACTCGCCCAACCCATCAGTTCCAAGTCACGCCGACCACGAGCCCCGCGCGGGGCTGTCGACGAACCAGCCCACTTCTTCAAGCCACGCGAGCTCGCGCGCGCCGATATCCCCTGGCTCCACGTCGCGCAGATCGACGAGCGGCATTGCGACCAAGAGCGCATCACACACGGCGGGCGAGCGCGAGAGGCCGTGTGCGCAGTGGATAAGGATGTACGGCGTCTGGAGCGGCTGGTGTTCGTCTGCTCGCTCGAATTCGTCCTCTTGCGCTTCTTGGCCGCGCCCTTCGTCCTCTCCGACCGAACTGCGCGCGCGCAGCGTCCTCCATCAGTACAGGGAGGCACATGATTGAAAGCTCCTCCGTCGTCGGTGCCAAAGACCCCACGTGCAGGTACGTCGTAGGCGTCTAGCCCCCGCTCCCCATCCACGCCCAGAATACCGCGTACCTGCTCGGCGCCCAACACGCCCTTCCGCAGGAGCACGTCCGCGGCCCAGCGCACGACGCGCGGGAGGGCGCCAATGAGCCCCGCGAAGGGTGCGTCGGCGAGGGGCATGCGGAGCGTGTGGGCGTGGGGGATGGAGGGGGGGATGTGCGTGCACTGGTAGGTCGGCTTGACGGAAGGAAAAAGAGGGAGTGGAGGGAGGGAATGGAGGGAGTAAAGGGGAGTGAAGAGGAAAGAATAGGAGAGGAGAGGAGGTGCGAATGATGGGCGAAGGACTGGCTTGGGGAAGGAAAGGGATGTGGGAGCGCAGACGCGTACGTGTTGCGTCGTGTAACAACGATAGCATGAGACGCGAGTGGAGAGTGGGAGAGGACGAGGAAATAAAGAGAAGACACGCACAGGGTCCTCAGCGAAGGCGAGGTCGGAGATGGAGAGGGGTGATGCGCGGGCGGGGGAGCACGATATCCGGAGGTGGGGCAGGACAACGGGGCGGCGATGCAGGACAGACCGGTGGAGCATGACATGCAGACAGGGTCCAGAGCAAGACAGCAGTGTATGACAACGGAGACACAGACGAGTAACGGGTGGAGCAGCAGACGCAGCGTCGGGCGACGGGGCGGCGGGTGTTCTCGTCAGGAGACGCACAGTCGGCGCGAGGGTCGCGGAAACGGGAAGCGAAGTGAAGAAAACAGAAACGGGGAGAAGCGGTAGAAGACACCGCCACGCAGCACTCCGTTTGATGGGATACGTAATTGCGGTGGCGGTGTCGCTGATCTTTGCCATCAGTACACTGGCGGTAAATTGACACAGTCAATGTGGCAGGGAGGAGCGTGGGTTCTGTGCCGCATTCTTGAGAGATGCATAGTATGTAAGCGACATTCAGGGATGTGCACTAGCGCCCGCCACACGTCACACCCCTTGTCGAAAACACACAGCATTTCCTTATTCAGTTACAGACATATCTACTCGTCGTCGGTCTTCTTTCTCTTGCATGGGTGGCCTAGGGGACTGTATATCAGCACCATTTATCATAGTATGTGCTCGAAAGCATTGCTGAGATGTGTTGTGATTGTTAATCGTCAATATTTGGCAAACAAACGGCTCAAATGGACCATGGTGCAGGCGAAGCTATTGCACCCTCTTGTAAGCCTCAGGAGAATCACTTTAGTCCGTCACATATCTTATTACTGTAAGCGACCACCAGGATGTAAGCACTCGAACCCCCCCCTCGATAGGAATCTAATCACGATCTCCGAACTCAGCGAAGTCTGACTCAGCCACACACCTTGACAGCTCTCACTGCCTTTTGGAATCAGGGTCCCGATCGCTACAGCAGGTCAAACTCGCACCTCGTTCACTGAACTGCGCTTGCACCCAAGTATCCCAACGCTCCAATACGACAGGCTCAGGCGGATCGGCATCCATCATGGCTCTAAATCCTATACCACCACGCTCGTAAGCAGTTGCACAACTGCCGTCGTCTTTATTCACTCAGGATTTCTGGTCCAGGAAAAGCGTGCAGATTTCCAGTCAGTCCACAACATCTTCAGCCGTAAGGATCTGACTTACGCCACGGTCCCTTTCAGCTATAGCTACCACGGCACTAACACAAAGGACGGATCGTCTCCGCCTCAAGATCAGGTTGGACGGCACAACATTCAGGGACCAGAAATTCCAGGATGAGCACTCTCCTGCACAGTGCCAAGTAGCGTTCCATCCTCCGTAGTGAGTGCTACGCCATCCTGAACGCTGAATGCCGTTGATTTTGTAGCTCTATTGACGACGGCCATATCCTATGCGTGCAACTCGTCAAAAAGAATCCCATAACTAGGAATACCAGCATCTTGTCTCAGATGGAATTCACCGTTCAAAAGGCCGCCGATATCCTGGGGAATCGTACGGAAATTGACGGTATGCTCCTTTTTGGGTCTCTTACTCGAGTTCACTCACGTGCGGTAGACCACCTTTACTTCTGCGATACGGAGGCAGAATTTCGACTGAGCTTCAGTATGGTGCGTGGTATACAATCCCATTTACCTTGCGGATTCTTGACTGGAAACACCAGAAACAACACGCAGTGGAAGATCTGGTCCGTGCGGGACTCAATGTGGCTAGCAACTTGAAGAGTGTCCTGGATCGCCTGGGGGGATTTTCCAAATTTGTTAACACACTTCTTGCATTTGGTGTTGCCGCAAGCGAGGTCAGTCAGCTGTGCGTCGCTCATTACAAGGTCAATGACACTTCTGGAACAGGCCAACCCGTTTGCCAAAGCGGTTCTCGCCAGTGTCGAGCAATTAAACAAGGTAGTATCTTGTTTCGTGAATTGACTCTACCGCTGACGGAGCCGCTGTCCAGATGCTGCAGGCACACGACAAATGTGACGAGGATATCCGCGCTCTGCTTGAAGACATGGCCGATTCCTTAGACTGCATCGCCGACGTCCGGCAGTTTGTCAGATTGGGCCAACTGAAGCGCGCGCTCGGAGAGATTGATCCTCTCATGCGCGAGTCTGTGAATTTCCTCGCACGATACAGCTCTCAGTCCCGCGGTTGTGAGTTCCACCCGTTTTCCCAGTTTGTGATTCTGAGTGAATTCGGTAGCGAAAATCATCGCCTTTGTGACGTTCAGCACCGAGACAAGAAATGAACTGGATACCCTGACCAGAAGCTTTCTTTCATTCAAGCGAAAATTCGACAGGGGTTTGGCCGTGCAATCAGGCATGACTATAATGGAAGTTCACCATACAGCGGCGGTGATGGAGGCGCAGCTCAAATCTTTGTTGGATGAGTCAGGTAAGCAGCTCGACTCGCTGAAATCACGCACCGCCCTAACAGCATTCTAGCTCTCCGACGAGAAGACAATGTTCTGCAGAGACTGAGGTCAGGTAGCTCAAATACCACCCAGCGCCATGACAGGTGTATGGAGGGCACCCGAGTCGACATCTTGAGCACCGTCGATGAATGGGTTAATGATTTACATGGCCCCAATATCTTTTGGCTCCATGGCCATCCTGGCACGGGGAAATCTGCTATTGCAACCACCGTCAGGGCACATCTATTGGAAGCCGGGCGCCTGGGTTCTAGCTTCTTCTTCAGACGTGAAGATTTCGCATCCCAAACCCCAGAAGCTCTTTGGTGCTCAGTCGCGTATGACCTGGCGCAGAAATACCCTTCCATGCGCCACGTCGTGGTCGAGAAATTAACATCGCGGGAAGTTGATCCTGACGTGACTGGGCACTACGAAATATTCAACGAACTCATCGCAATCCCTCTGGGAGGTCCTCTTGTGGTCGCTCCGGGAAGCCTTCCTGTCATAGTCATTGATGCACTCGATGAGTGCGGTGGACTCGAGGAGGCTCGGTCGTATCAGGAAAAGGTTCTGCGTGCACTTGCCCACTGGCAGTCGGTTCCGTCGCAGTTCAAGATATTCGTGACCAGCCGCAATGAGGGGAACATCGGGTCTTTTCTAGGATCAGGCCAATCCCGCTGCAGGGTTCTTGAAGTCGGCGACTCTGTCACTCGACACTCGTCGATGGACATCGAGAACTATCTCAGGCACGGCTTTGACAAGATTCTCGAGGATTTTACGACAATCCCGCGTCCATGGCCATCGGGTTCAGAATTAAAAATGCTTACTGATGCTGCTGCAGGATTATTCATCTGGGCCAGCACAGTGCTAAAAATTGTCGCCGCTGGCCAGCCGAAACGCGAACTGAATGCAATATTGGACATGATTCGCACAGGGAATGTGATTGGCGAGATGGGTAATGTGGGGCAGCTATATCAAGGGCTTCTCACATCGAAGTTCCGCACCCCGAGGCATATCTCCCTCTTCAAAGAGGTTTCGGGCGCCGTGATTGCGGCCCGCATTCCACTTTCCGCTCAGGATTTGGTAGAGCTGCTCCAGACCCTCACTTCTACTGACATCGAGTTTGTGTGCAAACAGTTGAGTTCCGTCTTGGACAACCATTCTGGTCTACGATTCCTGCACCAGTCATTCGTTGACTTTCTGGTGAAGCCCTCAGTTGATCCCAATTTCCACTACAGTGGACCGGATCATGAGCTACAACTTGCATCCGCCTGTCTTTCAACCATGGAACACAAGCTGCACTTCAACATGGGAAATATCACGACATCATACCTCCAAAACTCCGATATACCTGATCTTGCCGGTACAATTCCAGCCTATTTGTACTACAGCTGCCGCTTTTGGGCCTCTCATCTCAGGAACATTGCACCTACCCAGAAGTTGCGGGAACAAATGCGCAATTTCATGCAACTGCACTTGTTGTGTTGGATCGAAGTTCTCAGTATCCGAGGTACAGTGGGTGCCGCCACTGAATCGTTGGAGTCGCTACTGGGGTGGAATTTGGTGCGAGAATTGAATATCTGAGTTTGAACTTGAACCTTACCAAATTGAAGGAGAACAATGAGCTGAAGAAGCTGACAAGGGATGCTTTGTCATTTCTTCATTCCTTTGCACCCCCAATTCGTTCAGCTGTGCCCCACATTTATTTGTCGGCATTGGCTTTATCCCCGAGGACATCCATGATACGGCAAAACTATCAAGGGAAGATTCAGGGGCTGATTGAAATCAAAACCGGAGGAGATGAGGGCTGGAACGTGTTGCAGGGCATCTTGGAAGGGCACTCGGATTCTATTTCATCTGTTGCCTTCTCGCCCGATGGTCGGCTCATCGTTTCGAGCTCCTACGACCACACCATTCGCATCTGGGATGCAGATACCCAGATGCAGGTGAGGGAAGCACTCCAGGGCCACTCGGATTTCGTTTTTTCTGTTGCCTTCTCGCCCGATGGTCGGCGCATCGTTTCGGGCTCCTACGACCACACCATTCGCATCTGGGATGCAGATACCCAGATGCAGGTTGGGGAAGCGCTGCAGGGCCACTGGGATTCTGTTTCGTCTGTTGCCTTCTCGCCCGATGGCCGGCGCATCGTTTCGGGCTCCGAAGACCACACCATTCGCATGTGGGATGCAGATACCCAGATGCAGGTTGGGGAAGCACTCCAGGGCCACTTGGGTTCTGTTTTGTCTGTCGCCTTCTCGCCCAATGGCCGGCGCATCGTTTCGGGCTCCAGCGACCACACCATTCGCATCTGGGATGCAGATACCCAGATGCAGGTTGGGGAAGCACTCCAGGGCCACTCAGATTATGTTTATTCTGTTGCCTTCTCCCCCGATGGCCGGCGCATCGTTTCGGGCTCTAGATACGACACCATTCGCATCTGGGATGCAGATACCCAGATGCAGGTTGGGGAAGCGCTCCAGGGCCACTCGGGTTCTGTTTTGTCTGTCGCCTTCTCGCCCGATGGCCGGCGCATCGTTTCGGGCTCCTACGACCACACCATTCGAATCTGGGATGCAGATACCCAGATGCAGGTTGGGGAAGCGCTCCAGGGCCACTCGGGTTCTGTTTTGTCTGTCGCCTTCTCGCCCGATGGCCGGCGCATCGTTTCGGGCTCCTACGACCACACCATTCGAATCTGGGATGCAGATACCCAGATGCAGGTTGGGGAAGCGCTCCAGGGCCACTCGAGTTCTGTTCGGTCTGTTGCCTTCTCGCCCAATGGCCGGCGCATCGTTTCGGGCTCTAGAGACGACACCATTCGCATCTGGGATGCAGATACCCAGATGCAGGTTGGGGAAGCACTCCAGGGCCACTTGGGTTCTGTTTTGTCTGTCGCCTTCTCGCCCAATGGCCGGCGCATCGTTTCGGGCTCCAGCGACCACACCATTCGCATCTGGGATGCAGATACCCAGATGCAGGTTGGGGAAGCGCTGCAGGGCCACTGGGATTCTGTTTCGTCTGTTGCCTTCTCGCCCGATGGCCGGCGCATCGTTTCGGGCTCCGAAGACCACACCATTCGCATGTGGGATGCAGATACCCAGATGCAGGTTGGGGAAGCGCTCCAGGGCCACTCGGATGCTGTTTGGTCTGTCGCCTTCTCGCCCGATGGCCGGCGCATTGTTTCGGGCTCCTACGACCACACCATTCGCATCTGGGATGCAGATACCCAGATGCAGGTTGGGGAAGCGCTCCAGGGCCACTCAGATTCTGTTTGGTCTGTTGCCTTCTCGCCCGATGGCCGGCGCATCGTTTCGGGCTCCTACGACCACACCATTCGCATCTGGGATGCAGATACCCAGATGCAGGTTGGGGAAGTGCTCCAGGGCCACTCGGATTCTGTTTGGTCTGTTGCCTTCTCCCCCGATGGCCGGCGCATCGTTTCGGGCTCTGGAGACCACACCATTCGCATCTGGGATGCAGATACCCAGATGCAGGTTGTGGAAGCGCTCCAGGGCCACTCGGATGCTGTTTGGTCTGTTGCCTTCTCGCCCGATGGCCAGCGCATCGTTTCGGGCTCCGAAGACCACACCATTCGCATCTGGGATGCAGATACCCAGATGCAGGTTGTGGAAGCGCTCCAGGGCCACTGGGATTCTGTTTCGTCTGTTGCCTTCTCGCCCGATGGCCGGCGCATCGTTTCGGGCTCCGAAGACCACACCATTCGCATGTGGGATGCAGATACCCAGATGCAGGTTGGGGAAGCGCTCCAGGGCCACTCGGATGCTGTTTGGTCTGTCGCCTTCTCGCCCGATGGCCGGCGCATTGTTCGGGCTCCTACGACCACACCATTCGCATCTGGGATGCAGATACCCAGATGCAGGTTGGGGAAGCGCTCCAGGGCCACTCAGATTCTGTTTGGTCTGTTGCCTTCTCGCCCGATGGCCGGCACATCGTTTCGGGCTCCTACGACCACACCATTCGCATCTGGGATGCAGATACCCAGATGCAGGTGGGGAAGTGCTCCAGGGCCACTCGGATTCTGTTTGGTCTGTTGCCTTCTCCCCCGATGGCCGGCGCATCGTTTCGGGCTCTGGAGACCACACCATTCGCATCTGGGATGCAGATACCCAGATGCAGGTTGTGGAAGCGCTCCAGGGCCACTCGAGTTCTGTTTTGTCTGTCGCCTTCTCGCCCAATGGCCGGTGCATCGTTTCGGGCTCCAGCGACCTCACCATTCGCATCTGGGATGCAGATACCCAGATGCAGGTTGGGGAAGCGCTCCAGGGCCACTCGGATGCTGTTTGGTCTGTTGCCTTCTCGCCCGATGGCCAGCGCATCGTTTCGGGCTCCGAAGACCACACCATTCGCATCTGGGAAGACAGCGAACACCAAGTAATTCACACAGGCATGTACATTATCCCACTCCTCTCTCATATGTTTGGTATTTATGTGTTGAAAATCCAGAAACAATTCTGCATCTTGATCACATCTCTTTGCTAAACCCTGGGAAATCCTACCTTTCGTCGTCAGTCACTGTTCGCGATAGCTGGCTTGTTGGTCCTCATGGAGAGTTTCTCCTTTGGATTCCCCCTCACTTAATCTCGTGCTTGCCTCAATGTCGGCTTCTGGCTTTGATCTCTTCTCGTGGTCCCCTGTTTACTTTCGATACTTCCAATTTTTTCCATGGCCAACAATGGACAAGATGCGTGACGCTCCAGTCGACTCCGGAGGTCGGGCCGGGTGCACGTGCGGACCAAACATGGTGATGCTGCCACGATCATTTTCCTTCCTCTCATTTGCCGTGTTATTTCACGCATTTCTACGTTGAACACCTGTTGGAGCCTGTCATGCTCTTCTGATGTCACTCACGGATACACAGCCGCTGCCATGTTTGCCATCGGCCATCATGTTATCAGCCGCGCTTGCTTTTGTTCGATAACTTTCGGAGCTCTTGAAACACGGGCGGGTTGATTATATATTGTACTATTTAGCTACTTTCTTTGACTCTCATGCATCACAAAGTCTTTACATTTTTCAACGAGGTCCGAGTACACAATTAACTCTGTCAAATATTACTCCTTTACGAATGACGCATGTGGATGGAGATGTGTCAATGACAGTGTTCTAAAGCTTATATTCCAACAAATTAAATGTAGGTCAGTGCCTCTTCCCTGCATCCACATCAAGAAGGGTGAATCATGTGGTCATTATATTGAGCCAAGATCCCTGACAGAAAAAGAATTGAATACGCCATGGTCTACAGGCCCAGCAATGCAAATGCTGCTCCCTATTCAACCATTCAACATGGAACACATTCAGAAGGACAAGGTCACTGCAGATACACTTGATGATTCAACAGATCCGAGTTTGTCTCTACCCTCACAACACCTTCCCTATCCATCTGTGCATAGAGGAAGGACAACACCGACTTCATGAAGTATGAGAACACAACCTTAAGAAAATCATGGAAGATCCATCACCAGCTGTCTTTGGAAAGAAATCAAGCACTTAGTGGATCTGGCCCCCATTCCGATATCTGTCACAGCTGATAGTCTCAAAGCTGTTTTGAGAAGCGTTTTGAACCAACCTGTCTCACTTCCCGAGTTGTTCAATGATACCCAACATAAAATGAACTGACTGTTGGCTTCTTTAATGCCCGAATCGACCACAGACTCGACACTGGAAAGATACTTCTCTGTGGAGCGGACTGAAGCCGACATTGAATGGTTGAAACATCACATATCGAAATCCTTAAACTGTGTGTCCAGAGAAGATGCAATCCTCTACGCAGAAATTATGGAAATACTGAACGAGGATCTTGTCTTAGTCTGTAACGAGTGGATTCGACAGCGAGACGGACCATCTACCTGGTTCAGAACAGTCATAATTGGTCTCCTGAAAAATGAAAGCTAAACTCAAACACAGACAGGTATAGGATAATTGCCCTCGAGAGCTGTGTGTTGAAGGTCTTGAGTCTACTCATCCATAAGCTCATCATGCATTGGGCCAACTCGCACAGACTCATACCAGATTACCAGAATGGCTTCAGAGAGGGATATTGAATGAATAACAACCCCTTCGTTTTACACTGTGTGAGAGAATGGGCAGCAATAAGAAACTCACTGTCTATCTTGCTGCAGTAGATGCAACCAATACTTTCCCCTCAACAGACCCCCCAACATTATGGCTTAAACTCCTACGCATGGGAATGGGAGGTGCAATTTTCGACTGTGTGTGCATGCTCTATCAACGGATGGAATACTACACCGCCAAAGTGCTCTCAGGTCCTGTCCAGATGAGATGGCTGGCTTGATACCAGGAAACACGCCAGCTGTTTCCAGCTGCAATTAGACTAGAATCCAGCTGAACGGTCCAGGTGGGATTCCCAGCTGGTGAGCAACTGGACAACCAGCTGGGGGCTGGGTTTTGTTCCCAGGTATGCGGCGGCTGCTCAGTAAAAAACAAATAAAATAGAAGTCCTGGCCAATACAATTATCTTTACTCTATGAAATCGTCGCCAGAGTTGTATTCCATCCCGTGAGAATCACTATCTTCGCTGTCCTCGTTCTCACTGCTCGATGAATCCTCTTCCCTCCGAGCAGACTGCTCCGCCTCCATCGCGCGAGCGGACCGCATAATCGTGCGTCTGGAACGGCCTACGGCAAGGCCAATCGTCCGGCCACTAGACACAGGCGCAACTGTGGCGGCTGAGCCTGAGGTATGAACTCTCGGTGCCCTTGGACGGGGGGCTGCCTGCGTAGCTCTAGCACGTTTACGAGGCTTCTGTTGTGGCTCGTCATCGTCGCTCGATGCAGCAGTTGGCTGCACACGTTTGCGAGCGGCAGTTTCCTTTCGTTTCGCCGCTTTGGTGGCCCGAGTCTCATGAAGCCAAGGGGTGCTGGATCTCTGGATCTGCCAATTTGATGTGGATAAGCGAGATCACTGATGCACCGACGGATCGGTGGCATCACAGCCACATCCCGCTTGGGCTCAGCGGGCAGCGCATTCGTGTTGGTCCACATCGTTCCTCCCGCTCCGTAACAACAACTTTGCTTTCCTGTTTACAATTTATCTGCATATCTATGTGAAAACATCCATGTTAGATGAAGAATCACATTATTTGACAAAGGGTTATGTGCAACATATACAGGATTAGGATTCCATACTGTTTGCAGAACCAGTTACGACGGCGTTGGCGTTGGCGAGCGCAGACGAGACGAGTGGCTGCGGGAGGGCGCGTTGAGTGGCGTTGATGGGGTTGATCATCACTGCCTTTTCTGGGGGGGAGGGGGGTCGTGGGAAGCTTACTTAATCGAATTGGCAGATCCAGAGATCAAGCACCTCTTGCACGAAGCTGAGCAGAGAATTCGTTGTGTTTGGCCTTCCTGTTCTCGAAAAGCGGAACCGGTGCCCAAAGGTCGCGCGAAATTGTAGCGTGGACAAGGTGCGGGTTGTGGAAGCTGTCCATGTTGACGATAAAGCGGTCAAGTGGGGCATGGACGATAAAATGTTCAGATTCATCAGATTCAACACGTTCCTGCATAACGGCGCAGACACCTGTGGCTTCGCATTTCGCCGAAAAACAGTCGTGCTGAGTGTTGAAGTCGAATTTTATATTCTGGAAAGCTTTAGTTGCGTGCATATAAACAAGAATACGACTGCACCTTTGGGGGAAGGATGGAAAATGTTGTTTCGCCGTCGCGGCGTGCGAGAACAGGCATGCCAAAATGCGAATGCCGTGCCCCAAGCAGCTGAAATAGTTCAATGACGACAATAGATGTGCCCGACTGGTTGCGGAGGATGTCGGCCAAGCGCCCGCAAATAATTGAATCCTATGCGCACTTGAGCGCAAGTCTGCAGATTCCGAGCGTAACTTACCGCATTGCCATGCGATTTCGCAAACACCCAAGTCCCGACGGAGCATTCATCGAGGGACTCACTGACAACAGTTTTGCATCTCATCCACTCGCTATCGCCCCTATACTGCCCAAAATTCAGGACACGAGCAGTGTTTGTGGTTTTGAGCAGCTCAACTGGCCGTCTTCGGATCCCACGTTTCAATGGTACCAGCTTCGTCTCACCTAGGTTTAGGTCAGAATCCATCAATATGTGCAGAGAATGACATGTACCGTGCTTCAGCGGTTTCTCTGGTGTCCATCCAACCAGCCTTTGTAATATCGGATGCTTCTCAATGAAATGGCGAACACCCGCTCCCGCAACCTGCCATTCTCCGCTGCTCTTTGCCAGCCACCTCCCGCCGGCTAACTGGTGTTTAACTGTCTCCTGCCGGCCTAGTTGAATCGCAATATCCCGACTTGGGGCGAGGTGGTTAGAGTAAATTGAGCAATACCGGAACACTGCATTGAAACTCTCGAAAATTTCCGTGGCTACTCCGATGAGAGGGCCAAATTCAAGGGTGTCGAGGTCGATGTGTGCAAGAAGGTGGTATTTGATCTTGGTCATAATTTTCGAAGGATCAATTTTTGCGATGGCATCCAGCACATTTGCAACTGCAGTTTTGAGATCTTTCTACCGTGGTTGTGTGTGAGGAAATGAAGGAGCAGAAAAGCGAAGCAAATACCTGATATTGGGCAAGATCTTGGATTTCGGGGACCCACAACAACGCCGAGAGCTCTCCGATTGCTTTCCACGCAGTAAATTGGTCTTCAGTGACCAGATCGTGGACGTGAAAGACAGCGGTTTGGACGATTGTTTTGAACTGTCGACCGATAAGAGATCCGGCATATTGCATGATGTAGTTGGCACGGATGGTGTGGATTGAGAGACCATCAACTTCAGCCTGCAGCCGCCTCGAATATGCCTTCTTCTTCTCATCGGACCATGGCGTGTGTGATATGTGCCAGATGTACTTGACAGCGCCGAGGAGAATCGTGTGCAGAAGTTCAACAGGAGTTTCTGCTGCAGGATCGAACCCTAACACTGGGAGTCAGTTTAGAATTTTTGTTTTTGACGCAGCTGCGCACCTTTCAACGTCAGAAATGGGCTATACAATTTCCCCTCATTATCGCGCGCCCACTGAATGAGTTCGCTCGTGATGGCGTCATCCGAAAGATTTGCATCCTCCCGACGCATTTCGGTGGCACGAGCAAGAATCTGCTCGATCCAGTACTGCGTATAGACATCCTTGACGCCTGTTTGGGTTTGCAACTCTTGGACCCGTTTTGCCACCCCACCACATGCAAGCTTGACCTGTTTTTTGAGCTCAGTCAGAGTATTCTCTTTCGTCTGCGAGTCGCCAGGCTGTGTAGTGCATCAGAAGTGGAATATTCAAATCCTGTGTTCGAAAAAGACCTCAAAAAGTGCATGGTACCCGTCTGGAGTTGCCTTCTCCTTCTGCGTCCCCCCTACATGGCATTTGCGGCAGAACTTATTGCCCTTCCCACCAATATGTCCGCATATTTCGCTCTGCATCAGGTTGTCGGATGGCGTACAGTTGCAATAAATACAGAATCGCGTGGTCTTGCCATGTTTATCTTGAACGCGAACGGGTTTGGAATGTGTCTCTGGCACGAATGCGATTAGCGGCTGCACATAGCAAAATGGAAAGTACGATACTAACTCGATGGCAGTTTTGAACTCTTGGAATTGCTCGGCCATGGAGGCGTGTGGAGAGGTGGAGACAAAATGAACGTGGAATTCCTGCTGGAGCAATTTCCGTGGGAGGGTGCGATTTGTCATGTACCCATTGAGATGCTTGTTCCAGGACTTTGACTTGTTCCCGGACACGTCGTCACCAAAGAAGTCAACCAGAGTGACATACAACGGGTCACCTCCAGCAATTTCTCGCTTGGGATTGGGCATGCGCTCAATGTGGCCGCTGCCCTTTGTTTTAGCTGGAAAAGGTGTGAGCGAAATGGTTCGTTAGGAAAGCGGATTTGCGCACCACTTCATTGGGGAATAAGCTTTTTGTCCCGCAAGTCAGCATAATTTTCGGAGAGATCGGCTGCAGCAATGATAGTGGTCTTCGAGTCGTCAATCGTTGCATTGCCGGCCTGAGGAGAGCGGGGGGAATCAGTCTTGCGAGGGGAAAAAGCGCAGATCACACCTCGTCAATTACAACAACAAACGCGTCTGCATGAACCTTGCCGCGATAGATCAACCAGCGGACAGGTACCACAAAATTTCCGTTCTTGAGGCGCGTGAGGTCGTTCACGTAGTAGCGGGCGCTACCGGCATCGTACATGGGACTGAGGAAATCCAGATCCATATTCTTCTGCCATTTCAGCGCATGCCAAAATCTCCCTTACCACACCGTATTCTGGAATTTCAGGATATACGTGCATTTGAGCTCGGACAGCCGGGTTTGCCCAGTCCTGGTCAGGATTTAGGCCTTGAATATAAAAGAAAAAAAAATGATCATGCACCTGTGCAATTATTGCCCGAGGATCGTTGATGAAGAAAACATTCCCCAGCGGAGATTTGCACGGGATGCTGGGTATCCCGTATTCTGCGCGAATTCCCTTTTGCACCTGGCGTAGGCGATCAAGCGAAGGCACGTCCTTGTCCCCCGCTTCTCGCAAAATCCACAGGAATATGCGCATGAGAGAATTTGAGACGTGCAGCTGGGGCATATTGTCGAGAATATTGAGAAGAAAGATCTGTAAAAAAGCTTAGACATTTTTGGAGTTTTGAAATCGCAGCGCAGACCGTTTTATTGGGGTATGGGAAATATGTGTTGCCTTCTCGTTGAATTCCGCTCAAATCTGCATGAACATCCTCGGGATCCTGTTCATCCAGCCCTGGGAAAATTTAGTGTGAGCAAATAAACATTGATAGACCTAGGCCAGAGGCAAGGGAGGGGAGGGAGGAGTGCTGCGCTCGCGTTCATGGTGCGCAGAATGTGTCATCACGTGAACGCGACATGTTTTCTGCATTTGGATGAAAACAAACTTGCACCAGACACTCACCTGCGTTCGCCATAATCTCAGCCAAGAAGTCGTCCTCGGCCTCAATCTGCAACAACTCTTTCGCTAGCTCCCCACCTCCCTCAAATCCGAGCCTCTGTGCCGTTTCCTTCGGATCCAGCAAGCCAAAGACGTCGACTTGCTGGGCCAACCTCTCATGTGTCGCCTCCATGTCCTCCTCCGTGTCCCCTGCGCTGAACATTGCTCCATTCTGCGCATATTCGGCCCACATCTCAAGCTCTGCTGCGCTCGCCTGTGCGCCAATGCTTGGTCGGTCAGCAATGGGTCCGGGGATCTGGGTCACCCGAATGGGCACATTTTGGGCGACGGTGGCACGGCACTGCCTGTCGAGCTGCTCCTGAATCCTCCGTGCGTTCTCCAACTGCTCTACCGCATGCTTGTGCTCATCAGACCTCAGATGTCTGGCACCATTCCTAGCTAGCAACCAGACGCGATGCTCCTCTGGCAGCCCAGCGTTACACACTCTGCATTGTACTTCCGCACGTTCAGCCCTGAAGAAAAAGTCTAAAAGATGGTATTCAAGCTGTGGTCGTCCTCAAAGTGTCTCCAAATTCACCTTCTTCCCTCAAACCCGCACCACTCCCTTTTGGTGGCATGAATGCAAGATACAAGAGCTTCCCCGATGGCGTGCAAGATCTCTGCAGTCCGTCAGATGCGTCGGCCGTGCCCGGTGTGCCTGGCGCCACACAAGATTCGGAACTAGTGATCAAGTGTTTTTTCAAATCGCAGCTAAGCGAGGGCCTCAAAAGACGACTCCTATCTGTCCACCCCAGCAGCGACCCTCCCCAGTCGACCTCTCAGAAACCACCATGTCCTCCTCCCCGCTCCCCACTACTCCTCGCCGTGGCGTCGACGCCATGCTCAACGCGATGGATGAACCCACCCCCGTTGCCCCCAGCCGTAAGCGCCCCCACACCTCCCTCGAAACGGGCTCCGACCACGATGACGATGACGAGCAGCTCCCTGCCAACGTATTCAGCCTCACCAGCTGCAGTGTTGCCAAGATGCTGCAGCGCCTTGGTGAAAGCAAGTGCCTCTGCGCTGAGCAGATTGCTGACACCATTAACTCTGTGAATGTGCGTATTTACTTTGATGCTGAGCAGCCTTCGCTGATTCTGTGACAGGACCCCCCAGCTGTTCGAGGAGCGAAAATGATTCTTTACTTACATGCACTCCACAACCGCTTGGATGCTTTCGAGACCGGCAAACCACCCTTCGCAGTCAGCGATGATACTGAGGTAAGTTCCTTCATTCTTTTTTGCCTCGTCGTCCCCGCTCACCTCTCTACAGACTAACATCTACTTCTACGCTGCCGCCATTCTTCTCTCCACCAAATTGAGCGCCTACAAAGGCTCCGTTGCCAAGAACATTCTGTTGGTGTGTTTTCCTTTCGTTGATTGTGCATGATCTGACCTAAATGGTGTTTAGGATCTCCTCAAAGTCAATCGCTTCGACCTCCCGCCCAACATCGAGCGTAACCCGGCCCATTACGCTAAACTCGTCGCCACTGTCCAAGAGGCCCTGACCCAGTTGCGCTCCAAGATCAAAATGGTGGTGGGTGTTTCGTGTCTTACTTGCCCAGTCGAGTTTATCCACTAATCATTGACTTGTGTAGCTGGCGGCCAGCTTCAAGGTCAACAAGCAACCCGCTCCCTCTGCGCGCGAGCACCAGAACATCTTCGACCTCACCACCCATCTCGTCCAAGGCACCAAATGTGCTGTCACCCCCGAGCTTTGCGCTGATGGTGTGTTTTACATTTTGCGCTTCTATAATCTCATATTAACCTCTTCCTTTTTTTATCTTGTCAGCATCAAGTCTATATCGAGGACTCGGGGCCGAAATTCTGGGACTCCCTCGATGCCGACCTCTGCAAGATCCGCAACCGCGCTGGCAGAAATGCTCGCAAGCTCAACAAGTACGTCTATATTATCCCTATATCCGCACTTGTGCTAATGAGAACTCAGGGCATTCGAGAATGTCCTCTCGACCGACCGTGCAACCCATGGTGTCGACAATTACAGCATCCCGACCGAGGCCATTGACGACGTCCAGCGCGAAGTTGACGACACCATCAGCGCCGCTGCTGCCGACAAAGCCACCTCCGTCCCCGCCACTGCCGCTGCCGCCACTCCTGCTGCGATGGAGGAGCCCACCGAAGCGGATTAGTGTTAGCACTTTGTCCGCCCCACACCCTGGTTGTGGATGGGCTTTATGTCAGTTGCAATAAAAGTACCGAGTCTAGTTTTCATAGCCAATATAAGTGATTTATCGTGCTAATATTTGGAGAAACGAGAAAGTATAAGCCACATAAAATCTCTAATGACACCCACCTTGTCACACAGCTTGCACCCAGGCTGGCTACCTAGCTGGTTTCTAGGAAAGCTGGGTCCACGCTGGACCCATTTACTCCATCGGCCAACATCCAGCTGATGGGAGGCCGGCTACCAGCTGGCCATCACACATGGTACACATGACGGTTCCAGCTGGCGGCTATGTGAATGCCAGTTGGCGGTGTATGTCAGACATGGTGACCAAGGCTTAACTGAATTCAAAGTGTTCATAGACTTACTTACTGGCGACCCCATGTCCCTATGAAACCTCTTCATGGCTGACCTTGCTATGCCAGACAACTGAGACGACCCTATTCTTTCTGGTGTTAGAATCACCATTCTGGCCCAAACATAGTGTTGCCGTGGTCTGGTCCAGGTCCGGTTCATGGCCAAATTTTCCGAACCCTGAACTGGACTGCAGGTTCGGTTCAGGGGATTTGCTAAACCTTGGACTGGACCGCGGGTTCAGGTTCATTGTGGTTCGGTCCAGGTTCAAACCTTTTCTCACATGCCAGAACCGTTTGATTTTTCCTCGAGAACCTCATCAGTGTTAATATAACTTACTTTTTTCCTCTGGAGGGACTTATCTAAGCCTGGTAAGGGTTCTCAATTCTGGAAATCGATGAATTTTGGCTCTCTGATGCTGGTCTGATACCATCATAAGTCTTGAAATAATCCTCTCCGACTGTCAAGAGCACTACAAACATGTCCAGTGGGTATTTAAAGGACCTTCGAGGTGTGGTGTTCACCCACAATTGAAAATAAGTCCAACTAAGGGCTTCTTTGCTCAAATTTTACCCTGGGGTCCGGTTCAGGTTTGGTTCAGGTTCACCAGCAGTTCAGAACCTGACGATGGCAACACCTTACTCATCTCCCTCCCGCTGGCCGGACTGCAGTGCAGACTGAATGCACCAAGTATCTGGTGCTCCAAAAACTTCATTGTCGTCGATATGATAAAGATGATGTCCTGATCTTTGGACATGCACCCGAGAACTTCCAGTTCAAGGTAGGAAATCATGTTCCGAACATCAACAAAGAGAAGTATGTTGGCATGAACCTCTGAACAGGCACCAGATACATGTTTGAAGATCACTATCAAGCGAAAGCAAGTACAACACTGTATTGCGTGCACAGAATCATGGGAATAGAAAAATCGACAGGCCAGATAACCCCAAAGGAGCTCAAGACCCTTCACATGGCACATGTAGACTGTTACCTCATCCATGGATATGATGTCTGCCCCGACAGTGAAGACATGCACATGCAAAAACTTTGCTCCATTCAAGTTGACTTCCTCCATCAAATGTTGAATCTCCATTCCCAGTCTATACTTGCACCACTATTCACTGAAACCGGAATTATGCTGCTTCACATTCGCTGCTTCATGTTACTTTTGGTGTATCTGCAATACCTACTCTCACTACTGGGGAGAAATCTTGGGCTCGAGATGTATTGATTGCAGCGACCAAACTGCCATTCCCCTGTCCCCTGCTAGATTTCGGCATGGCAACTGAAGAAAGGGTTGAACAGTACTGAGAATCTATCGAAAAATTGTGCATTAGCATGGCTGCAACATGAAATAGGCTCATGAGTCAAACTCTACCTATTGCCCAGATGCCATGAACCTCAGAAGGTCAACCTGCCTCTCAAAAAACCCTTTGTCTTAGGCACTATCTTTTCATGGTCAAGACACGAGAGAATCATGAAGCCCTCACTTCAATTATGTTGTTTACCCATTTACTGGCTTTAGAGAAACTGCAGCATGTAGATAATGCACTCCAACGAGAACCCCATGAACAGTGCCTCTGTCATTTCTGCTGAGCGGTGATAAGCTGTGGAATTTGCTGGCCTAGGAAAATGGTGCTTTAGCCTTTTCAAGGACGGTACACCTTTACCAAGGGCTGCACACTCTCCATTTCAAGGGTTAACGTGAGCTCTGAACAGTTAACCAAAGCCATTAGTGTACTAGAGACCGGACTAGCAAGGAACAGTAACCCTACAAAGTTTGTTTAAACACTCTGGGTCTCAATGCTAAACAGTGTTCAAGCACTGTTTTACTTGACTATTTTCTGTCGCTAATGGAGCCAAAGTGTACTGCCTACAGGACAATCAATTAAACATTGTTTAAACATGTTCACGATTCCAGAGCTATCCATAGAGTTCTTGATACTCCCATTGATGAAACCCTCGCTGTTTAAACACCTACCGTTGATCACAGCTATACTTCAACCATTTAAATCAACCCAGAACTGTGTTCAAACCGTGTTGAACCGCTGTTTAAACGCCCACCGTTGATCACAGACATCCTTCAACCATTTAAACCGGCACAAGATCTGTGTTCAAACCGTGTTGAACCGCTGTTTAAACGCCCGCTGTTAATCACAGATATACTTCAACCATTTCAACCGGCCAAGATCTGTGTTCAAACCGTGTTAAACCGGAGAGTGAACGGCTATCCAGTCACAGGTGCAAAGTCAAGAATCTTGGTTCGATAAATAATCAGTGTTGAATTTAATCAGGAAGAAACATGGATCACATTAATTAAGGAACGGCTATCCAGTCACAGGTGCAAAGTCAAGAATCTTGGTTCGATAAATAATCAGTGTTGAATTTAATCAGGAAGAAACGTGGATCACATTAATTAAGACAGCTGTTTTGCACCGCTGGCTTAAGTCTTGCTCATTCTTCCTCATTGTCACTGAGAGAAACCCATCCTCTGTGAAGGGATATGAGCCCCACACAATTCCACGTAAGTGCGAAAGAACTTACTTCCATTTCGGCTTCTTGCTCTGCTTGGAAAGTTCCCCAGACTTGGCCTTCACTTTTGGAGTGGATTTTTGCCTGGAAGCTGCTGAGCGGGACGAGCGACGAACTGCAGAGCTTACGGCAGAGGCAGAAGCAGGCTTCTCAGTTTCAGTCCTACAAGCACACATTTATGAGGTAAAATGTATGCCAAGGATTAAAACAGGTACCTCAATCGCTTCGGTTTCGGGGCAGCCTGTTCTTCCTCCCCCTGCTAATCAACGGCTTTCTTCCTGCTCAATGTCCAACAATTTTATACATAAGAAAATGGGAGCCCAGCGTCACCTGGTCCGCTTCTTCCTGTTGGTTCCATCTTGATGGTGAGCTGGTGTTGCGGTCGGAGGGGGTGATGGCTGAGGAGAGATGGGTGTCGGTGTGGTCGGTCTAACTGCAGGCAACGGTGTTTGCGGAGGCGGTGTAGTTGGCAGCACAGCTTCAGGGGTTGCAGGCATGCTCAGTGCGGGAAAATCCTCCTTGAAATAGAATGGGGCAGAACACCGAGTCAAGTTGAAATAGTCGCCAAATATCAACGTCTCGATGGTATCCATGGCGAGCGGATTTTTCAGGGAAACCGGCAGAGTGAGTTCTGGTTATCGTAGTATTTTGATGGGTTCGAAATAATCTCTTCCCAGGGAACAGGAAGCTCGCTGGATTTACCACTTGGTCTGTGAACTGAATCCTAGGTTGAGTATCATTGTTCGGGCAGATAATGCCATCACTTACTCCAGCACTTCTGCAAATAATCATCAAAGCAGAACTCGGAGGCCGGCAACCGCGATATTTTCAAGATCAACCAGAGGAAAGTTCATGGTGCTGTTCTCATCAATAGTGACCGAAGCTGAAGTTAGAAATTCTGGACCTAACAAGGGGATAAATCTTTAACTGTTCCCAAGTTCACATTACTTATGGGGTATCACACTGTCAGCAAACTTGGCCCATGGTGCGCCATATGTCAGTGCCTGCAGCTAACGATATCCTAGAGTCTTGGCCCCCTACGTTTGAATAATCCCAGGATGCTAGGGCCCAGCTTAATCAACCGGACTCTCAGCCCACAGCAGGTGCTTAGGAGGTTAATAATATTTCCAGAGTGACACAATAATATATTAAATTCCCAACTATACAGGGGGAAGCTGATGTACAAGTAAAGGGTAGATATATGTGTGGATGGGGGAATATTATGGGATGAGAGCAGTGGGTGTAGGCCATGCAAAATATTGTGAGGCCAGCGGTCTAGGATGCAGCCAATGCGTAGATGGCTGGAGAATATTATTATGCACCCAGCATCATGGAGTCCAGCCAATGCTTAGATGGTGGGAGAATATTATTACCCACCCAGCAGAGCAGGACATGGCTGAGGCTCAGATCACTGGAGAAAGTTATTTCTCAACCAACATTGCAGGATGCAGCTGACGCTTAGATCACTGGGCAATGGGATTTCTTCGCCAGTCGGATAGGTTTCGGCCGATGTTTGGATTGCTGGGGAATATTATTGTTCAACCAGCACAGCAGGAGGCAGCCGACACAAAGATCACTGGCAAATATTATGTTTTAACCAACAGTGCAGGATTTGGCTGCTGCTTGGATCGCTTGGAATAGTATTGCTCAACCAGCAGACCAGGGTACGACCGAGCCTAGATCACTGGGAATTATACACCCAGCAGAGCAGGATTCTGCTGATGCATAGATTGCTGGCGAAGATAATTTCTCAACCAGCATGGCAGGACTCGGCTGATGCATGGATCACTGGGGAATATGATTTCTCAACCAGCAGGGCAGGATTCGGCTGATGGTTGGATCACTGGAATATTATTTCTCAACCAGCAGGGTAGGATTTGGCCAATGCATAGAGTGCTGGGGAATATTATTTCTCGACCAGCATGGCAGGAGGCGGCCGATGCAAATACTACTGGGCAATATTATTTCTTGGCCAGCAGGGCAGGAGGCAGCCAATGGATAGATCACTGGAGAATATTATTTCTTGACCAGCAGGGCTGGATTTGGCCTACGCATAGATTGCTGGCAAATATTATTTCTCAAGCAGCATGGCAGGAGGCAGCGAATGAATAGGTTTCTGGGGAATATTATTTCTCGACCAACAGGGTAGGATTCGGCTGATGCTTAGGTTTCTGGGGAATATTATTTCTCAACCAACAGGGTAGGATTAGGCTTATGAATAGATTGCTGGGGGATATTATATCTCGACCAACAGCGCAGGATTAGGCTGATGCTTAGATCGCTGGGGAATATTATTTCTCGACCAACAGCGTAGGATTAGGCATATGCATAGATCACTGGGGAATATTATTTCTCGACCAACAGCGTAGGATTCGGCATATGCATAGATCGCTGGGGCATATTATTTCTCCACCGGCGCGGTGGGATTCGGCTGATGCTTAGATCACTGGGGAATATTATTCCTTGACTAGCAGGGCTGGATTCAGCCAACATAGAGCACCGGGGAATATGATTTCTCAACCAGCAGGGCAGGATTCGGCTGATGGTTGGATCACTGGAATATTATTTCTCAACCAGCAGGGCAGGATTTGGCCAATGCATAGAGTGCTGGGGAATATTATTTCTCGACCAGCATGGCAGGAGGCGGCCGATGCAAATACTACTGGGCAATATTATTTCTTGGCCAGCAGGGCAGGAGGCAGCCAATGGATAGATCACTGGAGAATATTATTTCTTGACCAGCAGGGCTGGATTTGGCCTACACATAGATTGCTGGCAAATATTATCTCTCAAGCAGCATGGCAGGAGGCAGCGAATGAATAGGTTTCTGGGGAATATTATTTCTCGACCAACAGGGCAGGATTCGGCTGATGCTTAGGTTTCTGGGGAATATTACTTCTCAACCAACAGGGTAGGATTAGGCTTATGCATAGATCACTGGGGAATATTATTTGTTGACCAACAGCATAGGATTAGGCTTATGCATAGATTGCTGAGGAATATTATTTCTCAACCAGCGCAGTAGTATTCGGCTGATGCTTAGATCTCTGAGGAATATTATTTCTCGACCAACAGCGTAGGATTCGGCATATGCATAGATCACAGGGGAATATTATTTCTCGACCAGCAGGGTGGGATTCGGCTTTGCATAAATCACTGGGGAGTATTATTTCTCAACCGGCAGGGTAGGCATCGGCTGATGCTTAGATCAATGGGGAATACTTGACCAGCAGGGCTGGATTCAGCCAAGATAGATCACCAGGGAATATTATTTCTCGACCAACAGGGTAGGATTCGGCTGATGTTTAGATCACTGGGGAATATTATTTCTCGACCGACAGCATGGGATTCGGCTAATGCACAGATCGCTGGGGGATATTATTTTTCGACCAGCAGGGTGGGATTCGGCTTTGCATAAATCACCGGGGAATATTATTTCTCAACTGGCAGGGTAGGCGTCGGCCGATGCTCAGATCACTGGGGAACATTATTCCTTGACCAGCAGGGCTGGATTCAGCCAACATAGAGCACCGGGGAATATTATTTCTCGACCAATAGGGTAGGATTAGGCTGATGCTTAGATCGCTGAGGAATATTATTTCTCCACCAACGGCGTAGGATTCGGCATATGCATAGATCGCTGGGGAATATTATTTCTCAACCAACAGCGTAGTATTCGGCATATGCATAGATCGCTGGGGAATATTATTTCTCAACCAACAGCGTGGGATTCGGCATATGCATAGAGCACCAGGGAATATTATTTCTCGACCAACAGGGTAGGATTCGGCTGATGCTTAGATCACTCGGGAATAGGATTTTTCGACCAACACGGTAAGATTCGGCTGATGCATAGATCCCTCGGGAATAGGATTTCTCGACCAGCAACACTGGATTGCGCTGATGCTTAGACCACTCGAGAGTATTATTATACACACAACAGTGCGGGGTTTGGCCGACACATACATCACTGCTGAATATTATCCTTTGACCAGCAGGGCTGGATTTGGCCGATGCATAGATCACTGGCAAATCTCATTTCTCGACCACCAGGGTAGGATTCTGCTGATGCTTAGATCACTGGAGAGAATTCTTCCGCACCCAGCAGGGCAGGTTTCGGCCGATGCTTGGATGGCTGGAGAATATTATTATCCACAGAGCAGGGCAGGATTCAGCTGATGTTTAGTCGGCTGGAGAATATTCACCAACTCAATAGTACTTTCTTGTGTCCATGTTGTTCCACACACACATTCTCGAAATACTGGCGGACAGTCCATCACCATATTTTTGGCTGTCAATATTCAGCAGTCAATGTAGCTTCTATGTCCTGGAGGACCCTGCTTGCCCATTATAACGCCTTGACATTCGTTGTTTTCTGTTTTTTTTTTTTGGTCATGGTCAACCTTTTGATCTGGCCACCTGAATTATAAGACTCACAAAGATTTCGCCTCTGCACTCATCCTGAATGCATCCTCCATCTCGCTTAACACATTCATCCAAGCAGCCAACGAGGTCTTGTCATTCATCCTCTGCATGCTCAGTCTCCACCATTTTATGCCCAGGACAAAGCAAACAAGGCCACCTCGACCATGGCGGTACCAGTCCTCTTCGAGCATTGCATCCACAGTCTCCACCTTCTTGGAGTTGGTTACAAGGATTTGGACAGGTTCCCAGACTCTCTGCATCTCTGCTGCCCAGTGAGTCGCATCAAGGTCAGGCAAAGCACCATTTTGATCACTCATTTGTGACCAAATTTTGAGAGCCTCTGGAAAATTATCAGCAGCATCTGATCTGGCGGGTTTTCCACTTCTCATCAGAGCACCATCTGTCATGGCATAGGCCTCCACAAAGTTCTTCCACTGTGTCCCAAACACTTGCACATCATCCTCCGCCATGCCAACCTCCAGACACACCTTTCTCCACACACTGTCAATAGAGCGATGAATTGCTTGGTCAATGCCAAACTTCGCAGATTTTTTGCGGCCCACCTCCCTCTTGGTCATAGCCTCGTGCATCTTTGAGATGGCTGCTTGAACAACACCGAAATCATCCATGCTGAATGCAATGTGGTAGAGCGGACTTTCAGGGTCTGCTTCAGCACATGCCCTTGTCTCTCGCAGAACTAGTCCAGCAATGAGTAGGATTTGACTGGCTTCGGTATGTGTGAAGACTCCCCCAAAGTCGGAATATGTGGATTTGTGTCCATCCACGTCAGCACAGATTTCCAGGTGGAAAGGTATCCAGTTGAATCGTTGACAGGCTCGTAGAAATCATCGACCAGAGTCACATCTTTGACATTCCAAGATGCCCATGACGGAGATTTGAAGTTTCCCATGTCCCTACCAGCCTGCATAAACCATCTTTAACAGTCGCTTCTGATAAGGACACAATGACTTACTCTAGATGATTTCAGGACTTGTTTAGCAAGTGGTAGGCTGTCATTGGATCGAGGCCAAACAATATAGCCTCGCGTGCATCTGGTTTCACAACCATTTGAGCTTTTGGTTTATCACCATTTTCTTTGGCCACAGCATCCGCCCAGGTTGTTGCAGCCTTTCCTTTCCCTTTGTTTACCTTCTTCGTGTGGTCCTTGCCGGGTTTCCTCTTCTTCTTGGATGACCCATCTTCCTCACTGAGAGGATCTTCGTCGTCAACCTCCACATAAGCTCGCTTTTTTGGCTTCAATGCAGCCACACACAACCTTCCATCCTCAGCAACCTTTTGCCTGACCTCTTCAACTTTGAAAGCCAAAGGCTTCTTTATTTTCTTCTGTCGGTCAATCCACAGCTTGTAAATTGCCTCAACTTCGGTTTTGACCATCCGAGATGGATCCTTGAGCCCAACACCAACAGGAAGATATTTTTCCGCAATAAGTGACCTCGCTCCCTCAGGAGTGGCCATTGCTGTCCATGGAGGAGATGAAGAACCTGTTGCAAGCTCTAAAAAGCATATTAGCCGTGTTCAACAGAATATGAGGCTATTAACACACTCAGGACTTCTTTGACAAGGCGCGAATCATAATCTTGGCTCCACCAATCCACTCAGTGCCCAGCATTTTTGGCACCTCAGGCAGGAGGGGATATCCATCCCAGTCCTTATGATTGCCATGCCCTTCTGCATATTCAAAAAAATCCAACCTTGCCCAGGGATATTTCGCCTTTTGTAATTTCTTTTCGCCCTCTTCATCACTTGAATTATCGCTTCCAACATCTTCGAATGATTCTGAATACTCCAGGAATGAATTCACAATACCCTTCTGTACTTTCCATTTTGGGAATTGCTGGCTGAATTTTGGACTTAGCGATGTTTCATGTCTACCAGGCCAATGAGTATTGATTAAAGACCAGCACTAGAATGTGTACACTGATGTTTGTGTCTTGCCCTTGATATCCGTCCATGATGAGAAACAGACCATTCTGACCCCATAGATTTCCTGCATTCTCTTGACGAAAGCTGCAATGTCTTTGTCTGCCGATGCACTAGCAAGCCTATTAGAAGTAAGTAAATCTAATACTTAAGAAGATAGAGCTTTTGATACCTGCGCTTGTCTGACTCTGAGATTTCTCCGTTATTGATTGACATTGCCTTCCGCCGACATTCCTCCTGCTCATCCTCCAATTAAAAATGCTTACTGATGCTGCTGCAGGATTATTCATCTGGGCCAGCACAGTGCTAAAAATTGTCGCCGCTGGCCAGCCGAAACGCGAACTGAATGCAATATTGGACATGATTCGCACAGGGAATGTGATTGGCGAGATGGGTCACTTGGGGCAGTTATATCAAGGGCTTCTCACATCAAAGTTCCGGACCCGAGCCATATCTCCCTCTTCAAAGAGGTTTCGGGTGCCGTGATTGCGGCCCGCATTCCACTTTCCTCTCAGGATTTGGTAGAGCTTCTCCGGACGCTCACTTCTACAGACATCGAGTTTGTGTGCAAACAGTTGAGTTCCGTCTTGGACAACCATTCTGGTCTACGATTCCTCCATCAGTCATTCGTTGACTTTCTGGTGAAGCCCAATTTCCACTACAGTGGACCAGATCATGAGCTACAACTTGCATCTGCCTGTCTTTCAGCCATGGAGCGCAAGCTGCACTTCAACATGGGAAATATCACGACATCATACCTCCAAAACTCCGATATACCTGATCTTGCCGGTACAATTCCTGCCTATTTGTACTACAGCTGCCGCTTTTGGGCCTCTCATCTCAGGAACATTGCACCGACCCAGAAGTTGTGGGAACAAATGCGCAATTTCATGCAACTGCACTTGTTGTGTTGGATCGAAGTTCTCAGTATCCGAGGTACAGTGGGAGCCGCCACTGAATCGCTGGAGTCGCTACTGGTGTGGAATTTGGTGCGAGAATTGAATTTCTGAGTTTGAACATGAACCTTACCAAATTGAAGGACAATGATGAGCTGAAGAAGCTGACAAGGGATGCTTTGTCATTTCTTCGTTCCTTCGCAACCCCAATTCGTTCAGCTGTACCCCACATTTATTTGTCAGCATTGGCTTTATCCCCGAGGACATCCATGATACGGCAAAACTATCAAGGGAAGATTCAGGGGCTGATTGAAATCAAAACCGGAGGAGATGAGGGCTGGAACGTGTTGCAGGGCATCTTGGAAGGGCACTCGGATTCTGTTTCGTCTGTTGCCTTCTCGCCCGATGGCCGGCGCATCGTTTCAGGCTCCTATGACCACACCATTCGCATCTGGGATGCAGATACCCAGATGCAGGTTGGGGAAGCGCTGCAGGGAGACTCGGGTTCTGTTTTGTCTGTCGCCTTCTCGCCCGATGGCCGGCGCATCGTTTCGGGCTCCGAAGACCACACCATTCGCATCTGGGATGCAGATACCCAGATGCAGGTTGGGGAAGCGCTCCAGGGCCACTCGGATTCTGTTTCATCTGTTGCCTTCTCGTCCGATGGCCGGCTCATCGTTTCAGGCTCCGAAGACCACACCATTCGCATCTGGGAAGACAGTGAACACGAAGTAATTCACAAAGGCATGTACATTGTCCCACTCCTCTCTCATATGTTTGGTACTTATGTGTTGAAAATCCAGAAACAATTCTGCCTCTTGATCACATCTCTTTGCTAATCCCTGGGAAATCCTACCTTTCGTTGTCACTCACAGTTCGCGATAGCTGGCTTGTTGGTCCTCATGGAGAGTTGCTCCTTTGGATTCCCCCTCACTTAATCTCGCGCTTGCCTCACTGTTGGCTTCTGGATTTGATCTCTTCTCGTGGTCCCCTGTTTACTTTCGATACTTCCAATTTTTTCCATGGCCAACAATGGACAAGATGCGTGACACTCCAGTCGACTCCGGAGGTCGGGCCGGGTGCACGTGCGGACCAAACATGGTGACACCACCACGATCATTTTCCTTCCTCTCATTTGCCGTGTTATTTCACGCATTTCTGCATTGAACACCTGTTCGAGCCCGTCATGCTTTTTTGATGTCACTCACGGATACACAACCGCTGCCACGTTTGCCATCGGCCATCATGTTATCAGCCGCGCTTGCTTTTGTTCAATAACTTTCGGTGCTGGGCGGGTTGATTATACGTTGTACTCACATTTTATTTAGCTACTTTCTTGCACTCTCACACATTACAAAGTTTTTACATTTTTCAACGAGGTCCGAGTAGGCAATTAACTCTGTCAAATATTACTCCTTTAGGAATGATGCACGTGGATGGAGATGGGTGTTCTGAAGCTTATCATCCAACAAATTAAATGTCGGCCAGCGCCTCTTCCCTTCATCCACATCAAAAGCGTGAATCATGTGAACATTATATTGAGGCGAGATCCCTGACAGAAAAACATCGAATATGCCACGGTCTACAGGCCCAGCAATGCAAATGCCGCTCCCTATTCAACCATTCAACATGGAACCGATTCAGAAGGACAAGGTCACTGCAGATACACTTGATGATTCAACAGATCCGAGTTCGTCTCTACCCTCACAACACCTTCCTTATCCATCTGCACATAGAGGAAGGGTGATACCGACTTCATGAAATATGAGAACACAACCTTAAGAAAATCATGGAAGATCCATCACCAGCTGTCTTTTGGAAAGAAATCAAGCACTTAGTGGATCCAGCCCCTGTGCCGATATCTGTCACAGCTGATAGTCTCAAAGCTGTTTTGAGAAGTGTTTGTACCCACCCCTCTCACTTCCCGAGTTGTTCGATGATACCCAACATAAAATGAACCGACTGTTGGCTACTTTAATCCCCAAATCGATTACAGACTCGTCACCGGAAAGATAGTTCTCTGTGGAGTGGACTGAAGACGACATTGAATGGTGGAAACACCACATCTCGAAATCCTTAAACCCCGCATCCAGAGAAGATGCAATCCTCTACACGGAAATTATGGAGATACCGAACGAGGATCTTGTCTTACTCTGCAGCGAGTGCATTCAAAAGCGAGACGGACCATCTACCTGGTTCAGAACAGTCATAATTGGTCTCCTGAAAAAGGAAAGCTAAACTCAAACACAGACAGGTATAGGATAATTGCCCTCGAGAGCTGTGTGTTGAAGGTCTTGAGTCTACTCATCCATAAGCTCATCACGGCTTCGGCTAACTCACACGGACTCATACCAGATTACCAGAACGGCTTCAGAGAGGGATATCGAACGAATAACAACCCCTTCGTTTTACACTGTGTGAGAGAACGGGCAGCAATAAGAACTTCACTGTCTATCTTGCTGCAGTAGATACAACCGATACTTTCCCCTCAACAGACCCCAACATTATGGCTTAAACTCCTACGCATGGGAATGAGAGGTGCGATTTTCGACTGGCTGTGCATGCTCTATCAAAGGATGGAATACTATGTCAGACATGGTGACCAAGACTTAACTGAATTCAAAGTGTTCATAGACTTACTTACTGGCGACCCCATGTCCCTATGAAACCTCTTCATGGCTGACCTTGCTATGCCAGACAACTGAGACGACCCTATTCTTTCTGGTGTTAGAATCACCATTCTGGCCCAAGCATAGTGTTGCCACGGTCCGGTCCAGGTCCGGTTCATGGCCAAATTTTCCGAACCCCGAACTGGACTGCAGGTTCGGTTCAGGGGATTTGCTAAACCTTGGACTGGACCGCGGGTTCAGGTTCATTGCGGTTCGGTCCAGGTTCGAACCTTTTCTCACATAGTGTTAATATAACTTACTTTTTCCTCTGGAGGGACTTATCTAAGCCCGGTAAGGGTTCTCAATTCTGGAAATCGATGAATTTTGGCTCTCTGATGCTGGTCTGATACCATCATAAGTCTTGAAATAATCCTCTCCGACTGTCAAGAGCACTACAAACATGTCCAGTGGGTATTTAAAGGACCTTCGAGGTGTGGTGTTCACCCACAATTGAAAATAAGTCCAACTAAGGGCTTCTTTGCTCAGATTTTACCCTGGGGTCCGGTTCAGGTTTGGTTCAGGTTCGCCAGCAGTTCAGAACCTGACGACGGCAACACCTTACTCATCTCCCTCCTGCTGGCCGGACTGCAGTGCAGACTGAATGCACCAAGTATCTGGTGCTCCAAAAACTTCATTGTCGTTGATATGATAAAGATGATGTCCTGATCTTTGGACATGCACCCGAGAACTTCCAGTTCAAGGTAGGAAATAATGTTCTGAACATCAACAAAGAGAAGTACGTTGGTAGGTTGAGTATCATTGTTCGGGCAGATGATGCCATCACTTACTCCAGCACTTCTGCAAATAATCATCAAAGCAGAACTCGGAGGCCGGCAACCGCGATATTTTCAAGATCAACCTGAGGAAAGTTCACGGTGCCGTTCTCACCAATAGTGACCGAAGCTGAAGTTAGAAATTCTGGACCTAACAAGGGGATAAATTTTTAACTCTTCCAAGTTCACATTACTTATGGGGTATCACACTGTCAGCAAACTTGGCCCATGGTGCACCATATGTCTTCTGCAAATCCTCCCCCCCAAAGTTGGTTTTATTGTGCTTGGAGTGGCCATGGACACTATGGAATATTCAGTCTGCGGTCATGATGAGTGAGGGAAGTACTTGTGTTCCAGCCAGAAGCTCCTCATTTTGTGCATTTCGAAACCTGTAGAAAAGCATCATCTCGGCGTCGCCGATAAGGACCCCCTGGCAAAAGCTTCGAAGGGCAAGATGAATATTCGAGGCAAACTCCTTCTGGTTCCTGGAAGTATGGTGAGTGAGCAGTGCCCAGCAAGAGAGAGCACTTGAACAATTACAGCTCGACATCACCAGCCTCCTCTTCGGCTTGGCTGTCCCACACACCCTTTTCTTCTGCGCTTAAAGCATCCCACTTCACTTTCAAAACAATCTGATATGCTGCAGCCTCATTGATTCCAGTATCCATGTCACGCTGGGCTGAGACCAGATGAATTTCATCGTGGCAGTCCCGAGAAAAGAGTTGGCGTCTGCTGAGTATGGAAGTAAACTTGAGCAGCGGATTAATCTTGATTAAATCAGGTGCTGATGGTTCATCGGGGTGAGTCTTCTTGTAGATGTTGTTGAAGTAGTTGGTGAACTTCCTAACAATTATCTGCAGGTCGCCTTTGTTAGCAAGCAGGTGTAATGGCTAATGCCAAGTTGTGAGCCATACCTTAAACCACTCAGTGCATGGAATCTCTCATACATCGAGGTCCTGAAAGGATGGAGAGGCGAGAGCTTTTGTAGCGACTGACTGTTTCCACCGTGTCAGCTCGACTCCGCATGCACTGGCATCCAGTTTAGCAGTGAATTCGGAAGGTAAGTGTTGAGGTGTGCCTTCTGAGCAGTGTTCATTTTTCCTGTGCGCCCCATGATGGAACGAATAAAAAAGAGAGACGAGTTTGCTGGTTTGTGAGTGTGTTGTTATCATTATTACTTTGCTCATCTGAAAAGAGGAGAGTTGCCACGCCAATGAGCAACTCAATAATCATGCCCTGCGCAGGGTCCTATTCCAAATACCAACCGCCTATCAGCTTCCAAGAAAAGTCTGCATGTGGTTGAATGTTGATTATGTCCCAAAAAATCGAGGTGTGGTGCAGTCCTATTCGAAAGTTGCTAAGCACTTTCAACATCAACAAGCATGTGGTTGAATACCGAAAAACGGAGGCACAGAGCGATTAGTTCAATCACGCCATCAACCCGTTCCTTGAAACTCGATATTTTAGTCAATATCCAACTGATCTGAAGCAGAAAAAGCTGCCACCGAGGAGTTACTGATACGCTAGGATCTGAGCGAAGGACAGGGTAACAGCAGTCTTTCCTGTGCCAGCCATGCCATCGAACCAAAATACGGGTTTGCTGTGCAGATCATTCGCCAAGCAATGAGATCCAGCAGTATGCCCATGCATGTGTCCGGGAGACATCCGCTTTGGTTGTTACTTGTGCGAGGGTCGAGATATGAAGCATCTGTCACAAGCTGGAGAGATTCAAGTAGCTCTAAAGGTCGTTAGAGTTTGCTGGGACAAGCGGATGAAGCTGCTTATGATTAGCATGTATGTCGGCCATGATCTGTGGATAGTAGTGCTGTCCATTAATATGATATCAGATAATAAACATCTAATAGACTGGAGTCTCACCAGCTCCACACCAAATGCATTGTTCGGTCCCTGATTGATTATTGAATGGCTCCTGGTCTGCAGTCAAATCAGTGCTGAGAAGTCCACATTTCACCATTTTCACTGTGTCCTCATTCCAGGTCATTCAGATGGTGGAAGGTCCATAATATATCAGGCAGGGATCCCTCATGAACTTTAACTCGAGGGGAAAATCCCTGAATGAGGGTTGTAGAACCAGTGCCTGCAGCTAACAATATCCTAGAGTCTTGGTCCCCTACGTTTGAATAATCCCAGGACGCTAGGGACCAGCTTAATCCGCCGGACTCTCAGCCCACAGCAGGTGCTTAGGAGGTTAATAATATTTCCAGAGTGACACAATAATATTAAATTCCCAACTATACAGGGGGAAGCTGATGTACAAGTAAAGGGTAGATATATGTGTGGATGGGGGAATATTATGGGATGAGAGCAGTGGGTGTAGGCCATGCAAAATATTGTGAGGCCAGCGGTCTCGGATGCAGCCAACGCGTAGATGGCTGGAGAATATTATTATGCACCCAGCATCATGGAGTCCAGCCAATGCTTAGATGGTGGGAGAATATTATTACCCACCCAGCAGAGCAGGACATGGCTGATGCTCAGATCACTGGAGAAAGTTATTTCTCAACCAACATTGCAGGATGCAGCTGATGCTTAGATCACTGGGCAATAGTATTTCTTCACCAGTCGGATAGGTTTCGGCCGATGTTTGGATTGCTGGGGAATATTATTGTTCAACCAGCACAGCAGGAGGCAGCCGACACAAAGATCACTGGCAAATATTATGTTTTAACCAACAGTGCAGGATTTGGCCGCTGCTTGGATCGCTTGGAATAGTATTGCTCAACCAGCAGACCAGGGTATGACCGAGCCTAGATCACTGGGAATTATACACCAGCAGAGCAGGATTCTGCTGATGCATAGATTGCTGGCGAAGATAATTTCTCAACCAGCATGGCAGGACTCGGCTGATGAACGGATCACTGGGGAATATGATTTCTCAACCAGCAGGGCAGGATTCAGCCGATGGTTGGATCACTGGAATATTATTTCTCAACCAGCAGGGCAGGATTTGGCCAATGCATAGAGTGCTGGGGAATATTATCTCTCGACCAGCATGGCAGGAGGCGGCCGATGCGAATACTACTGGGCAATATTATTTCTTGACCAGCAGGGCAGGAGGCAGCCAATGGATAGATCACTGGAGAATATTATTTCTTGACCAGCAGGGCTGGATTCGGCCGATGCATAGATTGCTGGCAAATATTATTTCTCAAGCAGCATGGCAGGAGGCAGCCAATGAATAGGTTTCTGGGGAATATTATTTCTCGACCAACAGGGTAGGATTCGGCTGATGCTTAGATCGCTGGAGAATATTATTTCTTGACCAACAGCATAGGATTAGGCTGATGCATAGATCACTGAGGAATATTATTTCTCAACCAGCGTGGTAGTATTCGGCTGATGCTGAGATCGCTGAGGAATATTATTTCTCGACCAACAGCATAGGATTCGGCATATGCATAGATCACTGGGGAATATTATTTCTCGACCAGCAGCATGGGATTCGGCATATGCATAGATCACTGGGGGATATTATTTCTCGACTAGCGCGGTGGGATTCAGCTGATCCTTAGATCGCTGGGGAATATTATTTCTCAACCAACAGCATAGGATTAGGCATTTCCATAGATCACTGGGGGATATTATTTCTCGACCAACAGCGTAGGATTAGGCTGATGCTTAGATCGCTGGGGATTATTATCTCTCGACCCACTGCATAGGATTCGGCTGATGCTTAGATCACTGAGGAATATTATTTCTCAACCAGTGCGGTAGTATTCGGCTGATGCATAGATCGCTGGGGGATATTATTTCTCGACCAACAGCGTAGGATTCGGCATATGCATAGATCGCTGGGGAATATTATTTCTGGACCAGCAGCATGGGATTCGGCATATGCATAGATCACTGGGGGATATTATTTCTCGACCAACAGCATAGGATTAGGCTTATGAAGAATATTATTTCTCAGACAGCTGGGCGGTGTTTTGGCTGGTGCTTAGATGGTTGGAGAATATGTCAGAGCTTGAATTTCAGTGTTGGAAACACTTGTTAGTCAACTCAGTTTCAGGAAGTTGCGGGACACATGCCCTGTCCCAAATACAGACCACGTGAGGTTCACCTCACATGTATTACATGTCACAAACTTGGGGCGTTAGAGACTTCAGCTGTAAAAGTAATGTATTGTATTCCTCCGATAATTGGCACACAAGGTGCTTCCAGGCCAATTTATTGTACACCATTCAGACATGTATATACACATTTGAGCACAGTTATTGGTGTATAGACCCTCAAATGCCTCCAAGTTAACAAAGTTAGCGCCAAGTCAATACAGCCATATTATCTTATGCCATCACCCAAGTTAGCTTAGTGGGTACTTAACTTAACAATTTATCTTTGCCTGCCAAAAGTAAAGTAAAGTTTAATTTCTAAGGGCAAATTCATTTGTACAGGTAACTCTGTTAAACACCACGTTCACTGAATAGCGGCGCTCAACATGACTTTAAAATTCGGATTTGCATTTGTTTGGGGAACATGTGGTGATAATTACCAAACTTATGCCTATTCGGGCGTCATTTATGTAGGAATTTTAGCCCCCCATCATGATCCGATGTCCCTGTTTGTTCCGGATGTCGAATGGGGACAGACATGAGCTTTTTGTGTCTTGTATCGGTCAGATGTGCTTGTGGTGCTCCTGGGTTGGAATCCATCAAGTCAAGTACTCTGTGGCTGACACCTACAGAAATTACGATTCTTTATGCACTAAATTTGGCTCCCAGCAGGACAATTTTTTTTTTCCATGTTTGAACGCCTTCGAACGCCAAACTGAACCTGAACCTGTGTTCACGTTCGAGGTTCAGCAGTTTGCCAAACCGGACTTCAGGTTCAGGTTCGGGATTCAGGAAAAGGTGCCCTGAACTTGAACCGAACCGAACTTCGCCACCACTACTGAGCATGGAAACCACAGCACTATCCTACCATCCCAAAAATCTGCGAGGATGGTTATTTGTAGAGTACGTCAGCACTGCATTTGGGAGGTCTGTTTTGGGAACACAAGTCAACTTGGCTTGGAGCCAAGTTGCGGAGACTTGTGTTCACTTGCATCAAGATTCAAACTCCGATGTTTATGTAATACAGACACACATCCAACACCCGATCTGAATCACTAGCTGATGACTCATCAAGAACTGAGAGAGATAATCGGTTAACGACACAAGCAATACTATGTAGCTAAGATGATGGCACAGTAAGTAACTATGTGATACATAAGGTAGTAAGGGATATATCAGATATATCATCCAATGGCAAGGGCTTGGGAGATGTGTTCAAAGTATCCAATCTGCGGTTGTGCGCTGCATGGTAGATGGGCAAGTATCTCGGGTAGATAAGAATAGGGTGACCTTGGTGTGAGTAACATAAAGCATAGGAAGAAAGAAGAGAGAGAGCGTATGGGCGGCCAGTATGGTATCCTATGGATCTGACCCTGAGAATGTTGTGAAGGCATGGATGGCCTAGAGCACGCACATCACATTTTGGCGGTGTTGGCGTGTCACCATTCTTCTTTGCTCCCCTCACCCAACTCCTTGTTGCCTCCATACCCGCTCTCTGATCCTTCTCCATCGTCCGAATCATAGTCGTAGCTGTCGGCACCCGTCAGGAGGGGCTCGGTTTCATGTCGCAGTTAGCCTGTCTTGGACCCTTGGTGAATGCCCCCGACCTCTTGAGGAACTTTGCTAAGGCCCGTATTCCGAAATAACAGCCAAAATCATGTTTTATGCTCGAAGCAGTCACAGTGATAAAATGGAATGTCTAATTTACAACCATAAATCCTTGGACTGGCCCAGTTTTTCTCCATCAATGTGTCTTTGGTGTACTCTTAGCCCAGTCAAACATTTCTTTACCATGGACAGCAAAGCTCTCCCATAAGTCCACCTGCTTCTCTGCATATGCTTGCAACCCATCCTCCTCTTCCAACTTGTCAGCCTCGACCCGGAGTTTCCACTGATTACATCGATACTTGAAGGAGTTAACTGTCCAAACCATCTCATTCACCACAAATTTCGCCTCTTCTTTCCACCGATCTACCCGAGCCTTGGCTCTGAGCCAGTTCACTCTGTAAACTGGATCCGATAAAATTTATGAGGTCTATGCTATATTATGCAATAATGAAAGCACTCACACTCCAACATCTTTCCACTTTGTTGAATTTCGTCTGAGGCAGGGCTGTCCTCCAGATGCCAGAACCAGGCGAGGGTATGTGCTTGTTGTCCAGTACGATTCGCTTCGATCATGTCTCCTTTCATATTCAGATCAGTCACTTTTCTCCCCATCCCATGCGTTGGAGAGCTGAGCGTGCATGGTTATAGATCTTCAAGTGCTTCCTGACATCTTTAGATTTTTTTGTAACACCACTCCATGCATGTAGCTTGTCTTTCCCACCACTTGCGTCCCGTACATTGTTTCGCAGCATCCAGGCCTTCTCACCCAGTGCTATCCTTAGGCCTCGAAGTGCATCATTGATTTGGCCCTCGCGGAGAGTTGCTTCTTGCCGACAAAGGTCCTTGTACTGCTCTGCTCCCATATGTTTGGCCTTTGAGCTTGAAGGCAAGGAGAGTCGTATGGGCTCCACCAGACATGTTGTCCCTGCGTCTTTGTCATCTTCATCCTCTGCCTCACTCCATCCATCTTCATCCCCATAATCAGAGCCTTCTACTTCCATGAGGTCATCATCATCACCAGGGAACAATTGCTCTTCATCACTTTCAGTTTCTTCTGATTCGTTACCATTCATGGAACTCTGTCCAAGCATGAATGTAGACATGGCTTTCTCGAATTTGGTGATTCGCTTCTGAAGACGATCAACCTTTCCGATTAGATCTCTCTTTCCTGATGCAGTAGGATGTTTTCCAAGGGATGAACGATACATTACAAGGGAATTTCTACCATTGCTTCAGTCAAGGAAACAGTATTTGCATTTGTAAGAAACACATACTGCACTTGCTGAATATTTAATCCCTCAGCAATAAGGGCAATCGAGCCAGACAAATTTCCTTTGGACTGCATTTGCTCTTCAGCTAGACGCACACACATCTCAGATGCTCCTGGATCTGTAAAACTTAGTGAAATAGAGCCAGTATGGTGGACGCTACAGACCATCTGTTCCTGCAGCTTTATAACTTTTTCTGCCTATTCCACCTGGAGCAAGGGCATCTCTTTCCTCTTTTGCCCATTTTTCAGTAATGTCTTTGCCAACACGTATTGAGAGCTCATCAAAAGCATCCTGTGTGGATGCCAGCCCAGCAGTAGCTCGATCCATTTTGCCGTTCAAAGCACGGACTACACAGGTCATCGGAATTAATTGTTGCTGGAGCATGCTGGCTACTCACCAGACCCCACCATCTTCTTCCAGTTTGAGTCATTCATGTAGTCGTCAAGAACCTCCTGCCGATGAGCACGTGACATACTCCGCGTACTGCCCACTACTTTATCCAATGCTGCCCATAAGGTCTCAAGGATTTCACCGTCAACTTGGCCTGACCCTTCCATAAAATTCAAGGAGAATTCCCAGAAGCACTCCAGGATATGAGCTCCCAAATGAAATTTCCCAACAGCAGCAAAAAGCTCCAGATCCTTACGGTAGAACAGATACTTTACCCACTGGCAGGAGATATCATACATGAGATGCATCTGCTTTATTTCTGGGGGAAGTTGTCGGAACACTTCTGAGATGGCATAATCCATATTTTTCTGTCTATGTTTCAAGACTCAGTGCGTATTCTCAAAAATGTAACACTAGCATACCTTTCTCCCAACCTGGAAGCCTACAACACAGTGTGGATAGAAACATCCATGTCTAGCGCATGCACAGGCACCAATGCCTGTCGAATCCACTTCCTTGCGCTTGACATTTGTTTCATTCACAGCCCGATGATTGTTACAATTTGAGTGCTAAGCCAAAGTATGTGAATTGGTTTTCTTGTGAGAATACATTTGTGTTTACCTGCTTTTGCTCAGGTGTAATCTGCACATGCTCATCATATAATACAGAGCCAACAAAGAACATTTGCCCATCACTCAGATGCACATCGTCCTCAGGGTTCCTCATTTTCAAGTTCTCAAGCTTGAAATTGCCATCGACCACAATCTGAGGCCTGTATAATCTACTAACAGCAGTTATTGACACATTGTGTACCAGGATAATGACTTACAAGTCGGCAGATAATTTGACCTCTTCAATAGTAACATTCTTCCCTGGCTGAGGACACGAGACACAGAAGAGAGCCAAGTCACCAGGACTTCTTGTAGGATTGTCATGGGCTATTCCAGCACGCTTCAGGTTCATCAAATTTCGCCACTGTCTCGAGCATCGCATGAATGCAGCGTACACATTCTGAAATAAAATGAGCGCCTGAATTTTCAATTATTTTCGAAAGACATACTGCAGTAGACAATGGAAAAACTCGATCTGTCTGTCTGCGGAGTTTGGAAAGAAAAGTCAATGCAGCTGTCTTGCACTCCAAGACATCAATCGCAAACTCGTCCAGAACATTGAATGTGAACACAGTGGATGGTTGGTCTGATGTTGCTGGGTAAAAATGGGCATGAAGAAGCTGGAGGTCCTGCGGCACAACTTCCATCTCATGGTTCATACACTCACACCATCGGATGCGCCTCGAAAAGATGCCTGTGGTGTCCACTATTTTCAGGCGGTCTCCCAGAAATCCTTGTCTGACTTCATCTTCCCACTCATTCACATCTGCGTTGGAGGCATCCATCACAATGTCTTCATCTGGATTAGCAGGCCCCATAGCTGTCTGTTCTGAATTATGGTCCACATTACGCAATTTTGGACAAGGGCTCCCTCATGGCCGAGGAAGATTGTAAGTCCAATTTTGTCCAAGTCTGTCTTCTTGAAGAACTTCCCATTCCACCTTTTGATTCGGTGAAATGGGGAAGTCTGGTGAATAATCAGACAACACTTTTCGCACCAAACAGCCTGTCCTGTGCAATGATCACAGCAAAAGATCCCTTCATGCTTTCCACATCGCTGACAACTCCCATTGCGGGATATGCCTCCCCATTCAATATGCACTTCAAGTAGACACTCCTTTTATTTGATTTCCATTCCCGCATATAATCATTTGAAGTCTGGAATTCATTTAGGAAGGATGTTTCAATAATTAATTCAGTTAAACTATTACCTTCCCTCTTCGGAGAGGCAGGCCACCACTGAGTCCTGTGCATTCAATTGCTGAGGACCTGGCTCTTCGAAAGTATGCCCATCCGAGATATTTGAGTTGATTTTTCTAGGAGACCTGAAGGCCGACTTGGATGGTGACTTGGATGGTGATTTTGGTCTAGATGATGCAGAGACTTTCCGCGCCTTTTGAGAACGATAGCCATTCCGGGTTTGAACCTCATCATAAACTGTAATCTCATCCAATACTGGATAATATCTTGTTTGGTTTCCTTGTCCCTTTATCTTGGCTTGTCGAGGCATTGAGCTCAGGTAAACATCACGTGGTACTATATATAATCTCATCCAGGAATGTCCCACGCTGATGTCCATACCACGAAAATGAGCTCAAAATCTGATACTGGGAGTACTTCTGGTGAATCTATTTCCTGTTCAGCCAAAGGTCTGTTTATCATAATTTCATACTCCCATCACACAGTACACGAGTGTTGACTTCAGAAAGTGAGATTGAATCGGACCATGAAGGGTTGACTGCTCTTGCAGACAAAGAAAGGGTACTCGAGGCTCATGCACAGTCAGTGCGTAAAGTGCATCAAGAGAGGTATGAGGCCCGCCTCAGGGATGCAGATGATGTTCGTTGCATGTTGGAAAACATCTACGCCAGGTGAGTTATATTGTGATGTCTTCACATTGCATCATTCATGTCAAGATACAGCTAGACACATTGACTGGCCGCACAGGTGTTCGCACTTTACTGCTCAGTGCACGGGGCCATTTTGGTGACCTTGTTGAACCACGCATACATGCATCGGGGGATGGCATGGACTTCATCCGGGCAGTTTTTCACATGGACGCCACAGAGTTAGGACTTAGGATGGATGCATGGGCAGTCACCAAAGGTGGGGCTTGTGATCCTAGGTAAAATTGGGTAGCTCAAAGTTGGTGGCATCTCCACATCTCATCTTGTAGCAAAGAATTCGCAGTGCAGCAGATATGGCGGACTTTGAAAATTCATTGCTTTTGATGGTGACACAAGACAGAGACAATTCATCTCGTGACAAAACACGTTGGAGGAAAGAACCAGAAAAGGCTGAAACAACGTAGGTTCGGAACAAGCTGCCTTCTCACGTGTCGAATGGAAAAGCATGACTTTCACATACTTCACAGCGCATTCTGAGAAGGGCTTGAACCAAAGTCCACAAAAATGGGGATGTGATCGGCACATCCTCCTGCCTCAGATACCTTGTCAAATCTCTTAGGTGCTATACTGGGGCTTCCAGTTCCAATACGAGTGATTGAGAAATCCGGCCATGATTAGTCATCAAAAACAGGATTTTTCTCGAAATGTGGTATGGATTGCCAAAATTTGTTCTTCATATTTCTGCACTAGCCAATGTTGCAAAAATGGCTTTTTACACTCTGGATGACTTATACAGCTCCTGTGGGGTGCAAAATAACTCTCGAGATAAAAATGTCACACTTTGTACACATCTTGTCACACCTCCCAATTGGGTTGCGACAGTTGAAAGTGTCTTTTGTGGACACCACAGGCAAATATCTGGTTAACCTTTAGTGTACGATCTGTTCTTGAAGATACTACCTTTCTATCGAGCCCATACAATCAATATATTTTCATGAGAATATCTTTTGTTTGCTTCAGATCTGAATTAGAAGTTGTCAATGAAGAATGGAGTCCACGGGAGTCTGTTCATCTTATATTTCAAAACTAAGACTCTATGCAGGGAGGCCTACATATAACCAACAGATATTATACACAAACTGGGGGGATCAGGGTTGAAATGGTAACGTGGTGAGTCATAGAAGACATCCCCTATTTTTGGCAGTTTGGTGCAAGCCTCTCTCCGAGATTGTCCGGCTTGCGGGACCGGAGACAGGCTTGCTCCGAACCTAGAAACGACGTGTCAAACTGGGTCCCACGCCCTGAGATGGTCATTTGATTTGATTTCAAGCAGTATTTCAAGAGTCAGATATTTTCCGGTGTATTTTTCTTGTGTCGTTTTTCCCTGCACCTGTGGTTTACTGATCCAATGCTCGGTTGTTGGCCGAGGGTGAAACTGCTCTGCTGTGGGTCGAGATGCGAGTTGCTGCAAAACAAGATGTGGAGATGCAGCCAACTTTGAGCCACCCTAATATAATCTGTATTGGTTGCACGGAATGGCAGAACTTGTCTCGAATATCTATGAACTGGGCATCTTTCTAAAAATATTTGGGCTGCATTGGCCACCCAACATTTGATACCTCAAGGCGCTCCAACACATATGCACGCATAAAGTGTGCCAAGCATATCCGATCCCCCTTTCCCCAGGGTCTAACTGAGTGGAGAAGTGATTTCCCACACAGCAAGACAACTGTACCCGCATCATAGCTGATAGTGGCTCCAAGTTGCGGAATGCGGAGAATAGCATTTTCTGGATTTCCGGCAGAGACCAATAGATCGTACCATTCTGGACGACCACCCCTATCTGTATGAGCCATGCTGATCCGATTGACAATCACTGCAATTCCGGAGAAAACCGATGCCCATGACCGTGCAATGTTCTCTGTGTCATGATTAACACGTAGCTTTGAGAGAGCCTCGATCCCAGCCACATATAGTTCAGGATGAGCGAGTCCTAGAATAAATTTATGAATTCCTCCACTTCATTGATCCTTGAGAGCCATTGCCGTGGTTGTTTTTGCTGCAGATTCTGTGACGGTTTCAAAGGGTATTTCAAACTCTGGATAAACAGTTATAGGAGGCAGTTTTGAGTTGTTCAAAAGCGTACAGCATGCCCAATCCCAAACCAACCACTTGAGAAATTCAGGGAACCACCTTGCAAGGTTCTCGTCCGAAAACTGGAGTGCAAACTGTGCCAACAAGGCTTGGGTTTTGTGGGATCCAGCTGTTTAATGCTTTGCAACAGTGTTTTCTCTAAGATCTGTGTTGCATGATGCAAAATTGACTAAGTTGATTAGTTTGCATAGTGGATGAGTAATGTCTTTGACGGATACCTTTTGAGACTTTGAAAAAATATTTGGCAATATCCATGCAATGATTATACCCTTCAGATCTACCAAGGTGGCACAAGTTTCAATCTTTCCAATATCAGGACACTTGAAGTTTTTCTCCTTGTCTGCTTTAGAACTTGTGGTAAACTTCTCGAAGTCCCAGTTTATGGCAACTGCAGGTCTTAAAAGGCCCCTTTCCAACTGGAAGAGAGCCTTCATGGGTCTGCCTGCCGCAACAGGTGCTGGAGCTGATGCAGTCAATGAGGATACTGGGAAGACCATGGGCATTGCCAACCTAAGGGGTTGCCAAGGGCATGCTCACAGTGATCCCCAGAAGGCCAGAGAGTTTCACCCAAGAGCAATTCAAATAGCATTTGTCCTGCGTGAATTTGGAAGCCAGGGCCGTGAGGAACACCTGCCTTGGGCAGGAGACAGGGGGGGTGAGGGAGGGGGTGAGAGCTGTCAACAGGCTGCTAATGGAACAAAAAGTGCTGCACGGGTACGGGGTACAGGGCTGGAGCACAGGCATGGTCAGGTTAGAAGCGGATGTGACACCCATGACATAATCACACCGGCCCACCGGATATCCGGGCCCAAGACATCAGATCAAGATTTCAACTGCGGCCAATCGTGTAGGACGCGTTGAGTACGGCCTGCAAATACTTGTTATATTTCAGGGTAAGCCACCTAGGGATCGTATGGCGAGCCGTCAACGAGATATCCGCCGTCCAAATGGCGTAAAACTGAACGAGCCTACACGAGAGACAGAGGCCCTTAGGACTTCCTTAGAGCTCTGTCTCCCTGCCTCGAATGGACTTCCGTTCGAGGTGCAGCTCAATAAAGCAAGTGTACCAACGGCGGAATTGAAGAAACAAGAAAATGAGAAGTACCTACCTTCACAGCAGGGCCTCCAAGCTAGTTAGCTGTTAAGAGGGCTAAGTAGCGCAGCAGCTTTCGATGCGAGAGGGTAAAAAGTGGATGATCATTTACAGGAAATCCCACGCATCTTATCTACATGACAGACGTGATGTAATACTATCATAAATAATTACAGGCACACATTTGAGCATGCGTGTCCGAAATCGTCGCAAGTACTCGTAAAGAAGCGGAAGAAAGATAATAACTATATAATACAAGCCCCAGTTGAATGGGGGTTTGAGTAGATACCCAATGGTCCATTACAAATAGACCCTCAGCCAAAAGTCAAATAAAGCATGCCATGCATGCATTCATTCAAACTGCAGTGCGTCGCCCATTGTTCCACTAAAGCTGCGCTTAATGGAATGGCTTACACTTTTGTGGGTTTAATGGCCTTGTAGCTGAGAGGATAACGGCGTAAGTATTATGTCGGATGACATAAGCTGGTAATCCTGGGTTCGAATCCCAGCATGACCTTGACTGATTTCGGCAATAGTTTTTTTCCTACCAGAAGAAAAACTTACGGTAGAGTCACGGCACTTTTTTAATTAATTATTTCGTAGTACTTTTACAGGAGTGCTCTACCTAGTACTCGGCTTCGTTGTTACGATATATGTCCGCCCTCTCCATGGCATCCAGCACCCCAAAATCATTGTGTTCTCCACCGCTTTCCTCGCCAGGATCCACCTCGTCATCTCCCTCATCATTTTCCTCTCCATAATGCCTGTCCTCCCCGCGCGCCGCGAGATGCGTGTCCACACGACACCGCGCCAGCTGAACCGCCGAGGGTCCCCACGGTGGCATCGCCGCTATGTCGACACCCATGTCAGGCAAGGACTTGTCCCATGTGGCGCACAGGCAAACAAGCCTGTCCTGTTGCAGCCGTAGATGGTATTCATCGACGTCAGACGCTGAAGGTGCTGCTAGCTGAGTATAGAATCCCGCTTGAATCCACGCGACATACCAGCTCCTTCAATTGCCTCTGTAATCATTTTCCATTCTTCTCCGAACCACACCTGCAACGCCAACTTCTCCCTCCGCAACCGTGCATCTTCTTCATTGCACCGATCCAGCTCCAGCAAAGCCTTGATGCCGGTGCGTACTTTCTCGTCACATAGCCAAGGTGGTGGCTCGTCGTTGTCGTCGTCCCTGTCGTCGAATCCCACGTCCTGGAAGATAGCGTCGTCGACATCGAGCTGCCACAGCCCCTTCGGCGGTATTGGGAGTGGCGCCATCGACCCTGAAGGTGCTTTGCGATCGCAGATGAGCTTCGCCATCTGTGCGCAGAGTTTGTTGTACTCCGTCACCAGCTTGGCGATCGTGGGTTCCCGACGTTTCACAGCCGACTCTGTGTGTGCGCGTAGTTTTGCGTCTAGATATCAGTGAGTTTATACCTGCCAGGCTGATATTATAACAGTCACCATTAAGTAGCCGTCGATAGGCACATTCCACGACATCCATCTCAAACTTCCTCGCTCGCAGCCGCTCCCGCAGTCGCAGCTTCAAAGCGCGGGCATTCATACGGAACTGCATGTACTCGCTATTCGCGAGCTGCTCCAGCTCCTCGTGCTCGTCGACGCCCAGGGCCTCCTCCTTCCGTCGCAGAGTTCCTTCAGCTTTCTGGAGAGCCTGTTGAGTTGCCAGGTACTCCGCCTGACACATGGCGGCGTCGGGGTGGTCTTGCTGGACAGCGTCAAGGAACCTCTGGCGCAGCTCGCGCACTTGTCCTTGGCGTGTTTTCACAGCCGCACGCAGAAGCATCACCGCGTTCATGGCCTGCTGCCCCTGGGTTTTTGATCGACCTACAAACAAGTCAGTGAATGTACTTGACAAATTATTTGCGCTGTATTCACGCACGTGGTAAAGGCCTCGTTTGGGCGATAACCTGCATCTTCCACTGCTCGCGCAACAGGGTCTTAGGTTTCCCGCACTTCCGTAGGGCCGCGCAACAGGGTCTTGGGTTTCCCGCACTTCCGTAGGGCCTCGGTGGCGTCAGCGCGCTTCTGCACGCTGTGACGATAACGGCGATGGATCCACTCCGCGAGGCGGAAAAGGCTCGCTTCCTGGGCGTGCTCGATCTGGGCGTCCAAGATGTAAAGGCGGTTATGATACTGAGGAATCAATTAACCAAGTTTCTCGATGCAAAGGTAAAAGACGTACCCCGGAGATACGCAAATGCGGAATCAAGTGCCGTATCGACTGCCAGAACCGCTCACACCCCTCCCCGTTGGTATACCCAAACCCCACGCATTTCAGAGGATGATAGAGCAGCTGGCAGGCCCACTTGTGCCCGAACGCATGGAAGACCGACACTGCGAAGGTGATTCGATCCATGAAGGGGGACAGGAATCCCCACTTCAGGCAGCTGCGCTCGAAGGTGCAGGCGACATCGTACAGGAGACCGACCCGAATGTCATGTGGGAGGTGCTGGAACAATGTATACATCAGGGCCACTACTTAGAATTGCCTCTCGCCCGCTGTATGCATGTTGGCGACCCAGAGGACGCGGTCGTGGCGACAGACCAGGGCCATGAGGGTGGTGTCCTGGAAGAACTCCGTGCTTGCTTTCTGCCGCTTTTCATCGGCCGCCTTGAAGGATGCCTCACATCCGTCGAGGACGGAGCGAGGTAGGAGGAGCCTCTCGTGCTCATATCCATCTTCCTCTCCCTCCACCGCTTGCGCCGCGGCCCGACGTTTACGAGGCCTCACGCTCTTCTGCGACGCATTGCACACGCCATCCACATATGCCTCGGTTCGCGCCGCCTGCTCCTCGGGAATGAAGTGCGTATCCGGGTGTTTTTTGGGGGATCCCGCGGAGACTTCTTCTTCTTATGCGTGAAGCAGGCGTCGATACACACGTGGACGTCGGCTCTGCAGGCGAAGTTAGTCCTGGGTGGCATGGTATCCGCTGGACTTACACTTGTGAGGGGTCATGCTTGAGGTTGCCAAAGCAGGCGGGGCATCGACGCCGCAAGTATTCGCTTGGTCGCAGTCTTGGGGGCGGTTCGGGGAACGGGACTTGTGGAGCCTCGGGCGACGGCTCCCTGCCGCGTTTGCCTCGAGTGTCGGACGAAGAGGCTGACGACGCGCTTGAACTACGAGGACGGCGCGGGGTGGGGGTGCCTGAGGATGAGGCCGCCCGAGCTGAAGCCCGCTCGCGTAAACGCCCACGCAGTGGGGAAGCACTTGAACTACGAGGACGGCGCGGGGTAGGAGTGCCTGAGGATGAGGCCACCCGAGCCGAAGCCCGCTCGCGTAAATGCCCACGCAGTGGGGAAGCACTTGAACTACGAGGACGGCGCGGGGTAGGAGTGCCTGAGGATGAGGCCACCCGAGCCGAAGCCCGCTCGCTTAAACGCCCGCGCGGTGGGGGGGGCGAAGTTGGCACCTCGGGGCCAACTAGCTCCTCACGTGTTGTGTCGATGATGCCGCTGTAGTGATGCTTCAAGAGGTTGCGGAGATGGGTGTACCACATAAGGCAGTTACCGAATCGCTGTCGCAAAGAGTTCTGTGCGCGATTTCGTGATTAGGGACGAGGGAAGGCAAGCTCACCTGGTGCTCAAGCTGAAATCCCATGTTCGCCAGCACTCGCTCCAACGTCAGGCTAAACGCGGTGTTGTTCGGAGAGATCTGCAGGAACAGATTCATCGCGAAGTCCAGAACGCGTAGATCCACGGCCAGGGACGGCAGCATTGGAGCGCAGCCAAACGCGCCCAGTCGCATCAGCTGCACAGCGGCCGGGGTGCAGTCACAGACGTGGATTTCCATGTCTTCTATAGCTGGAACGAGTTAGTACCCAATATTGGGGGTCGAAAAATGACACACATAAAAAATGCACCACGGCGACTTTATGGCTCCTCTGATTGCACGCACAGGACGGTGTTTGCGGGCGGCATCCATCTAGGTCGCGCAGAGACTTTGTTTCGTGTAACAGGCGCGCCAATTCCGGCAGGAGCATCGGTAAGACTGACCGCTGCCACCGTTCCCACTGGGCCGCCCGCTTGCGCCGATGTTGTCCTGGGTCGGGCGGCGGCGTACGCTCCATGAATATAATGTCAGGATCCGCCGCCGCCGCTTCCGCAAAATCCTCTGCTGCACGATCCTTGTCCGATACCGGGGGCGCCGCGCGTCCAGCGTGTGACGTTTCCGTCAATCCAAACCGAGTGAGCAGGGCGGGGACGCGGGGCTGCACGAGAGTTCGTCCGTCAGGCAGTAAAACGTCGGGCCGACGCGCTCTGGGATCCAATTTGCGCCGGGGATCAGGCACCCGCGGTCCTTCTTGTAAAGTGTAGGTCGGGGAGGACGTCGCCGCCGCATGCCGCACCTTCGGGGTGAGCTTCAAGACCATCGCTGGGGGTGATTGATCCTAGCACAGGTCCGGTTAGCGCTGGGTGGTCCGTCATTAACGCGCCAAAGCGCTGCAACTCACGGAATTTTCTTTTCGTTCTTTTTTTTGTTCGCTACGTGTCTCGTATTACTCGTGAAATCAAACGGTTATAAAACAAGTACACTAAGAAATAAGTACAGTAAGTAAACTACGTAGACGAAGTGTCTATTGTCTATTGTACAGGCAATGTTCTATTATTACTATTTCTACCTAGGATGGTGGTCGTCGTAAGCAAGGAGCAAATAGGCACTCAGGACAAACAATGCCTCACTTGATGTGGCGATCTTCGGAGAAACCAATAAGATTGATAAGGATTTCTCCGAGCGGCCCGGACGATAGCAGCACAGCTTTCCTGTGCATATCTGCCCCGCGTTCCTCCGTCGTATACGTGTTTGACGCGTCCTATTAGGCATCAAACAGCATAAACATATTATAGACACGTGTCTCCCCCCTTATTCGACCATTATTAATTTCACAGACTCGGACTATTTCCTATTAACAGAAACTATTACAAACTATACAAACTTTGTAGTCTCAAAATTAGGCGCGTATTGACAAGAACTAAGCACAGATTTACACAAATACGGTAGTGTCGAAAATGCCGTGCGGTGCCTGTATTCTGATATTTTTGGCCAAGCACAAACTCAACATGTGGAACAAAACAGGCGGCCCGCCCTCCTCCAATTTGACACCAACGACATCAGGACCATACGTGTGCTGGAGGTAGGGGATCGTCTGGGCGTAGTGACCTTTGTGACGCGTGTCGGAGTGCACGTCTGGGCCAAGGACGACTACACGCTCAGTTATCTCCCACAAGCGTCGCTGGAAGTCATCCTCCCGGCGCGGTTTGATGCACGTCCTGTCAATGGCATGCTTGGTGCCATGTTTCCCTACCCCAAAGACTTCGATTTTCTTGTCGATGATAGATATGGGGGCTGCCAGTAGGAGGTAGCCGAATTTACCTTCGAGCGCGAGCATCGTTTGCGAGACCCTTCCTGAAAGCTGCTTGACGCCAACCACTTGCACATCGACGTCTTTGTGCGCGAGTTCGGGTATGCACATCCATTCTCCCGTAATCTCCCCTGCGCGATCCACTTGTGTCAATAAATTCAATTGAGACTAAACGAGCTTACCTTCTGGTTGGGGTTGCGCGCCCGACTTGAGTAATTGAAGTGGAGGAGTGGCCCCTAGTGCGCTCGAGTTGAGTAAAAATAATTCGAATTGAGATTGAAAGAGCTTACCGTCTGGTAGAGGACTTGAAGACCATAAAGGCTCGTCAGAAGGGCCAGGGCATGGAGTACGCGGTCGGGGCGGTGGTAGTTCGACCGGAAAAGCCCCTCGATGTGTGGGCGCCTCTCGGGGCGATGCCCTGCCCATGAGTATATCGCGCGGTAGAAACCGCGCCTTCATCAAAGACAACGCCGTGCTGGAAACGATTTGAAAGAAATCGAAAATAAAGCCAGAGAAACTTACAATTGATGGTAAACATTCTCGATGGGAATGTCCTCCACTCTACAATTCGTCGACTCTTCTCTAATGGTGATGAGGATGCCCTCTTGGTCCCACCACGGGTCCTTGCCCTTCCTCCGGGTTTTTTCGAGTCGGGCGGCGCGTGCTGGGCTATCGTGATCCCCCACCACCATGCCGCACAACCCTTTGTGCGGGGACTTGCCTCCCACGTAGACTTGAAGGTACTCGTATCTCAGACCCGTCTTCATTAATGCGACCTTGGCCTCTGATTCAATCGGTTCGTTCGCAATCGGTTCGACCGCTTGCAGATGGCCAACCGAAGTCGTGGTCGTATACGCACTAGAACCTGCCGTGACTGCGGTCAGGTTGCCAGAATCGAAATCGGGGTCGACATCTGCAGCGCGCACTTTGAACTGTTGCATGGTCCTAAGTCAACGTATTGCGCCACACATCCGGGAAGCCACATACCATGCCGGCGACTTCGCCTCCCATATTGTTGCCCAACCCAACTATGGCTCGGTCCTTCTAAAGATTGTATGATTTTGTCGCCTCGAAGAGAAAGCGGAAAGGTACATACATCTAGAATCCTGCCCACGCTGGAAGCGACAATGACACCGGTCCTATCTTGGTGCTCGCCCCACCTCACCCGGACCGAGTCACCAAGATACCACGCTCGACTGACATGCCCAACTCCAATAGTGAAGAGTTTGGTGTTAGGTGAGACTACGCTGGCGGTAGTTGGGCCCACCACGTCGGAATCGCTAGGTATCGAGATGGTGAGGTGGTTGTCGGCAACATCGACCACGTGCCCCGTAGCACCCTTGTACAAAATGCTGGACACAACTCGAACATGGTCATTCACTAGAAACTTGTAACAAAAGTCGAGCCCGGCCCGTTTGAGATGGGCGAGCTCGACGTAAGCGCCGACGTCTTCCTTCTTGATCTGGTAGACGCCGCCGTACCCAGGAGGCACTACCTTGGCGTATTCAATTCTATGGTGCTTTTGCTCGTTCCACATCTCGCGCAACACCGCGATGAAGCCGTTCATTCCCTTGTGCTTGCCGGCTACAACTACTACGCGATCCCCCTCAGCAAGAGCCGGACAAGGCCCTTCAAATGTCAGTGCAAGCAAGGCGCGATGAAAGCTGGCTGCGAATGGGAGAAGTTGGTCCGGGGTAGGTACGAGGCAGGGATAATCCTTTCGTTTCATAAGGGGGCAGGATTTCTCCTTGAATTTCTTGCTGGCGATAACATACAGCTTCGTCGCCGTGAGCACGAATGCTACCTGTCCGCGCGCATTTCCCCTCCGCGGACGAACCCAGGTTCCGGGTACCACAGGTAGTTCGCCCTCTTCGGCGGCGCTGCGAGCAATCGCGCCTAGAACCTCCGAGCGGGTTATATTCGTGGCTGAGGTGCCTGTTGCTGGACCACCTGCTTCCCTCTGCGCCTCTTGTCGATACTTCCCCGACGCGCTCTCATAGTATGCGGCCAAGGCCAGATCGTTGTCATGATTACGGTTTTCGGGGAGGGGAGGGGGACGGACAGGGTCGTCGTCCTGCGGCTGATCGTCCAAGAACTCTGGGAGATTTATTAGCACACAGCTGCATTACGCATTAGAGAAAGCTGGCGCACCTTTGTCTGAGAGGGTCGCCTCGTCTTCCTCGTCTTCCTCCGGCTCCCCATGTTCGTCAGAATCCTCCGCCGCCATGTCGAGAAGGTTTCTGATTCGCCGAGGAATGGACTTGTCGGGGCGAAGGAAGCGGCGACGGAGTGTTCCCTTGTCCTGCTCCTGGTCATCGTCGCCATCATCGTCGCCATCTCCCTCGTCATCACCATCCGAATCCGACTCGACACATCTGCGCTTCCGAGGCGGCTCAACGGATGGGGGTGGAGACGGCTCGCGCATTCGCTGTAGAGTATTAATATTATGGCCAGTAAAGTGGGGAAAACCCAGACTTACGCTCATACCGTGCAATATCAGCGGCGTGAACTCACGCCCAGAGTAAGGAGTAGGGCCCCATGATCCCGGCAAAAAGAGCGGTGTCGGCCCTCTCGTAGAACCCATTTGCTGCGGGGGAGGCATGTACCCCTGGGTAGGCGCGCGGGGATCAGATTGCGCGGGCTGCCAGGCAGGTGGCGGCATGTACGCCGGTGTAGGCCCGCAGGAATCAGATTGTGTGGCGGGTGGCAGCATGTACGCCGGCGTAGGCGCGCGGGAATCGGATTGCAGGGGAGGTTGCCAGGTGGGTACGGGAGTCGGTGATCGGGAGGGGAGATCATATTCCATATCTTCTCCGCGCGAGGGTGTGGCCGCACCAGATTGCAGCAGCGAACTGGGAACTCGATATGGCGCAGAGGCGCACAGCCGATCTTCATGCCCGTCTAGGATTTGCTGCATTTGGAAATCCCGCTCGTCGGCTCGCCGTACCTGCGCCTCGTAGGAATCTTCGTCGTCTTCTTCGCTGCTGCTGTGGTCTGCATTGTGGGCGACACTAGCGCGGTCGTCGATGTACATTTGGGGGGATCTAAGTGGTCTCTGTCATCAGCGTCGGCAACGAAGTGTCTTCAGCGATCCAGGCATTATTTTCTGTTTTATTTTATTTTACATTTGAGCGCGACTGACGCGCCATTCAGACGTTCTCGCCTCATTGTTGGCTCGACGGCCGCAATAATCCTTGAATTCACTACACTACTGACTACCGTACACTAAGGAGCAAAACTTACCGTTTTGACATGGTCGTTAAGAGAAAGGAGGAAAAGCTGTGCTGCTCACACGTGGCCACCGACTTGACGTGGCATGTTTCGGAGAAACAGATAACGATTATCGGAGAAACATGCCACGTCAAGTCGGTGGCCACGTGTGAGCAGCACAGCTTTTTGTCCTTGCTCCCGACCACCATGTCGAGAGCAAGTCTTGAGGCTCGTGGGCGCCGGTGGCCGGAGACGCTGGAGACGGTGGACAAATACCTGTAGATTAATGAATAGAAGTAGTATCTGCACCGACTTAAATATAATTGTAGTATAGACCTGGAATACAAGAATAGTAGAGAAAAGAGGTTAAGGGATGTGGCGAGGACAGCGGGGACAGCGCAAAAAAAATGACTAAGATATTTGGCAGGGCTCGCTCGCGTGCACTTTCTCCACCACTTTTCGCACTCTGCAAATACAAGGAAAAAACCTCCACAATGCCCATCACGACTCGATCTTCGGCTCGCCAAACTCGATCTACGACCACGACTCGATCTACAGCCACGACGGCAGGAACTACAGCCCAAAAAAAAACCACCTGAAGGCAAAGTCCGCACCCGCGCGTGGGAAGGTATACGACATCTCGGGCGTGGATAACGGCGAACTCACATCTTATACTTCCAGGCCGGTAAAGCAAAGTCTGCTAAAGGTGCGGTGGCTCCTGCCCGCGGCGGCGGCGCGTCTGTAAGTCTTGGACATGAATGTGATTCTGGCGGCCAAATTAATTTGTTTCTAAGAAAACCAATGTGGTAGAACCTCTCGTTGAGGAGGACCTCGCCGAAGTCGAGGGCGATGGGGAGATTTCAAACGGCGCCGTATGTTTTCTGCTTCAAATCTTCTGGCCCCAACTAACTTGTTATTCCCAGGAGAATGCAGACAATCTTCCCGCCGAGGACCATAGCTCCAATGATCCAATTCCGCCTATGGTACGTTGCTTGCTGTTTTTTTTTTGTTCTGTTTTTGTTTTAAGACTGATATATTTGGCAGCTGCCTGCGTCGCCTGGTACTCCTCCCCCCCCGCCACGCCCCAGGGCACGGCTGCACCACAACGAAGACTCAATACCACCATCCGACGCGGCTCTCACCGATCTCGCCAACGACCCCTTCAACCTCTCTGGACATGTCACGTTGGGGAAGAGATTGCAAGTGCGCACGCAGGTGCAGCGAGTAGAAGACGACGAGGACGGTCATACAGATGACGGGGAAGAGGGACTCGAATTAGAGGAGCAGCACGACGAGCTCTACAACTTCGTCGACAACTCTACCCTGGGTTACGACGACGCCGTCGATTTCGCAGAGCTGCGGGCCGTCGCACCACACGACCTGCTTCCGCACTGCCACTCTGCGTCCCCGCACCGGGCATCCTCTGCCAAGTCTCAACGCCCACGTCGACATTCAATCGACTTCCCCGTGCGCCCAAGCCGGTGTCCCCCCCCAAGTCCGTCCACGCCTGCTGTCCCCCCCCACCAAACTGGGCACGACTATCGCGCGCGCGCCCACTCCCGCTCGCGATCGCCTCCCGGGGCTGGGGCATCGGATCACTACCGCCCGCGCCACTCATGCTCGTGTTCCCCTGCCCATGCCGGGTCATCGTGCCAGTACGCAGGCAAGTACCGTGATTACTCCAGGGGTGCGAACTCGCCGCCCCGTGCCAGATCACCCCCACGCGCCCCCAAGTCCCCGCGGCAGCAAGAGCCTTGGCCCCGCAACGATGACGCACGCCAGTGGGATGACGTGCCTCCTTACCCACGCCCCAACAGCCGCGTCGAGTCTTCGCGCCCGACGCCGGCCGTCCTCCCCCGCATCGACTTTTCATGGGTGGACGCGTAGCTGCTCATGTGGGCGCTGCCCGTCACGATGATCGCGCGCAAGGTGAGCAGCGCGGCCCTAAAAGGAAGGTGCCACACGACGAGGGGCTGGAGTCAGACAGGGACTCCAAGCGACACCGCGGGACAGAGGAAGTGCCGCCCCTCCTCAAATGCCAGATTATTGTGAATGACAGGAGGGGGGGGGGTCTTTTTGGCCAAGCATTTGCAGGAGGACGACAAACCCACCCGAGCCGCCGGCTTCATCTTCGTCCACAATCCGGTAAGACGTGTTTGGAAGCTGCTCCAGGCCAATCAGGCCCCGGTTCTCGCCACAGAGGAGGACCGCATACAGTACGCGAAGGAGCTTGAAGACTTCGGTCTCTAGACTGAGTAGTACGCTCGGACTCTACTTTGTTATCTTTCTATGATTATGTTTCTATGTCATATGTAGCTCCCTACTCTATGATTTATGCATTAAGGTATGATTATGACTACGGGCGGGTCACGAGTCAGAGAAGATGAGAAAGAAGACTTTAAGTGTCTGCCAAAAAGGAAAGAAAGAAAAAGTTGTTTGATATGAAGAAAGGCCACAGTAGGATTCGAACCTATGAACTTGGGATCAAGGAAGAGCCATTTGTAGAACATTATCCAAAGGCATTAACCACTGTGCCATATGGCCCTTGCACACAATGAAACCAGAGTGGTCATAGGGGAAGGGATACGACTATATCAGGATTGAAACATCCATGACCTATTAAAGCTGAGCTCTCAAGGCCAAATAAGATTAATTCTAAATAAGCTTGATGAAAGAAATGCTGGGTGAGGTTTTTTACCTTCAATAGTAGATAATGATTGATTGTATTACAGACATAGATTTCTAACTTGTTTTTGGGATGTCCAACTGGAAGACTGACCACAAGATGGTAAATGACAGGAATTTGGAACATCCCACGTGCATTAGAAGTGGGACAGACGGTTCTTTTGAACTGGTGGGACGTCCCACGCTCATTTGGACTTGTATCGTGGGTCATCCCACAGTTTTTTTTTTTTTGAAGGTGTGGGATGTGCCACCTATATTTGTGTTGAACGTGGGACATCCCACCTTGTTTTTGAACAAGTGGGATGTCCCACACTCATTTGGACTTGTACCGTGGGACATCCCACAGTTGTTTTTGAGAGGGTGGGACGTCCCACCTATATTTGTGTTGAACGTGGGACATCCCACCTTGTTTTTGAACAAGTGGGACGTCCCACGCTCATTTGGACTTGTGCAGTGGGACATCCCACAGTTGTTTTTGAAGGGGTGGGACATCCCACCTATATTTGTGTTGAACGTGGGACATCCCACCTTGTTTTTGAACAAGTGGGACGTCCCGCGCTCATTTGGACTTGTGCAGTGGGACATCCCACAGTTGTTTTTTGAAGGGGTGGGACATCCCACACATGCTTTTACAATGTTTATTCTTTGAACACCTTAGGCCACCCATATACTCAGTTTTTTCAAATAGTCATCACTGGCATTCCTGATTGTTTAATTGCTTGCCAGATTAGTGTTGACCAACCTTACTAACTTCTGGTAGTTCCCAATATTCATGTTTGGTCCGAGCGAGACTCTTACAAGAATGTTCCAGATCTCAGCTTTGCGGTTATGGCAAATAACATGTGTGAGGCAACAAAATACATCTGATGAGCACTTTTGAAGAATAATTGTCCCAGAAATTTAGTGCTTTGAACCTATAAGCATTTGGGATACATTTTCCCTGCTGCAGAGGCCATGTCCACCCAAGATTTAATTTTGGTTTGTATTTTGAGAAGGAGCCACAAGTTAGGAGTCTGTCCAAGGAAGTGAGCGGGATGGGTGCGGTGGCAGCACACACACAGTGTTTTTGAACCAATGAATTCAACTGAGTAGTAAGAGCAATAAAGGTCAACAGCTGCAACCAGCAGCACCTGCAAAAACAAATTGATGGGTATTGCTACAAATCCTGCTATATGTGGTGTTTTTGAACAACACAAAGGAAATAGGTGCATAACATGGGGAAGAGAAGGATTTTTTTAACGGAAATGTAAGGGGGTGATGGTGGAGGTAAGCTAATGGTTGGGCTGAATGAAGCTGGGTAGCAGTGCATGGCAGCTGGATTTCTAGCAAATACTGGGTATTGCACAGAAATAAATGTGCTCCCTTCCAAGTGGCTTATACCTAGAATAAAAGCCCTGAGAAAGGGCTTTAAGAATCAGCCTCAGCAATGGAAAACAGTGGAGAAATGAGCCTAAAAATGCACTTTTTCTCTGGGGAAGGTGTCAGGGGTCCTGCCTGCAAAATGGGACGGTGGGATATCCCTCAAAACTTTTTGGGTCCACATGGGATGTCCCTCCTGAAAAGGTGTGGGACATCCCAGGGTAATATCCTATAAGATGTGGGATGTCCCCCCTTTAGATATATTAAGTCAGTATAAATAATATACCTAAAGGGTGTCACATAAGGGTGGCCTGAGGTGCTAATCCAATGCTGTTGGTCGAGAAATAATATTCCCCAGTGATCTATGCATATGCCGAATCCTATGCTGTTGGTCGAGAAATGATATTCCCCAGTGATCTATACATCAGCCGAATCCCACCATGTTGGTCGAGAAATAATATTCCCCAGCGATCTAAGCATCAGCCAAATCCTACGCTGTTGGTCGAGAAATAATATTCCCCAGTGATCTATGCATATGCCGAATCCTACGCTGTAAGCCGAATACTACCGCGCTGCTTGAGAAATAATATCCCCAAGCGATCTATGCATATGCCTAATCCTACGCTGTTGGCCAAGAAATAATATCCCCCAGTGATCTAAGCATCAGCCGAATCCTATGCTGCTGGTCGAGAAATAATATCCCCCAGCGATCTAAGCATCAGCCGAATCCTACCATGCTGGTCGAGAAATAATATTCCCCAGCAATCTATGCGTATGCCGAATCCTACGTTGTTGGTCGAGAAATAATATCCCCCAGTGATCTATGCATCTGCCAAATCCTATGCTGTTGCTCAAGGAATAATATTACCCAGTGATCTAAGCATCGGCCAAAGCCGAATCCCACCCTGATGGTCGAGAAATAATATCCCCAAGCGATCTATGCATATGCCTAATCCTACGCTGTTGGTCGAGAAATAATATCCCCCAGTGATCTAAGCATCAGCCGAATCCTATGCTGCTGGTCAAGAAGTAATATCCCCCAGCGATCTAAGCATCAGCCGAATCCTACCATGCTGGCCGAGAAATAATATTCCCCAGCGATCTATGTGTATGCCGAATCCTACGTTGTTGGTCGAGAAATAATATCCCCCAGTGATCTATGCATATGCCAAATCCTACGCTGTTGCTCAAGGAATAATATTACCCAGTGATCTAAGCATCGGCCACAGCCGAATCCCACCCTGATGGTCGAGAAATAATATCCCCCAGCGATCTATGCATATGCCGAATCCTACGCTGTTGGTTGAGAAATAATATTCTTCAGTGATCTAAGCATCAGCTGAATACTACCGCGCTGGTTGAGAAATAATATTCCTCAGCGATCTATGCATAAGCCGAATACTACCGCGCTGGTTGAGAAATAATATTCCTCAGTGATCTATGCATATGCCGAATCCCACGCATCAGCCGAATCCTACCCTGTTGGTCGAGAAATAATATTCCCCAGAAACCTATTCATTGCTCCTGCCCTGCTGCTTGAGAAATAATATTTGCCAGCAATCTATGCATCGGCCAAATCCAGCCCTGCTGGTCAAGAAATAATATTCTCCAGTGATCTATCCATTGGCTGCCTCCTGCCCTGCTGGCCAGGAAATAATATTGCCCAGTAGTATTCGCATCGGCCGCCTCCTGCCATGCTGGTCAAGAAATAATATTCCCCAGCACTCTATGCATTGGCCAAATCCTGCCCTGCTGGTTGAGAAATAATATTCCAGTGATCCAACCATCAGCTGAATCCTGCCCTGCTGGTTGAGACATCATATTCCCCAGTGATCCATTCATCAGCCGAGTCCTGCCATGCTGGTTGAGAAATTATCTTCGCCAGCAATCTATGCATCAGCAGAATCCTGCTCTGCTGGGTGTATAATTCCCAGTGATCTAGGCTCGGTCGTACCCTGGTCTGCTGGTTGAGCAATACTATTCCAAGCGATCCAAGCAGCAGCCAAATCCTGCACTGTTGGTTAAAACATAATATTTGCCAGTGATCTTTGTGTCGGCTGCCTCCTGCTGTGCTGGTTGAACAATAATATTCCCCAGCAATCCAAACATCGGCCGAAACCTATCCGACTGGCGAAGAAATCCCATTGCCCAGTGATCTAAGCGTCAGCTGCATCCTGCAATGTTGGTTGAGAAATAACTTTCTCCAGTGATCTGAGCCTCAGCCATGTCCTGCTCTGCTGGGTGGGTAATAATATTCTCCCACCATCTAAGCATTGGCTGGACTCCATGATGCTGGGTGCATAATAATATTCTCCAGCCATCTACGCATTGGCTGCATCCTAGACCGCTGGCCTCACAATATTTTGCATGGCCTACACCCACTGCTCTCATCCCATAATATTCCCCCATCCACACATATATCTACCCTTTACTTGTACATCAGCTTCCCCCTGTATAGTTGGGAATTTAATATTATTGTGTCACTCTGGAAATATTATTAACCTCCTAAGCACCTGCTGTGGGCTGAGAGTCCGGCGGATTCAGCTGGGCCCTAGTGTCCTGGGATTATTCAAATGTAGGGGGCCATGACTCTAGGATATTGTGAGCTGCATATTGTGGTAGAACCATATTAAAATATTCTGAATATATCATGATACAGTGTGATATGGCTTCATATAATATGTGGAAAATAAATATGGATACGATACGGCCCCGGAGCGCATAATATAATACTGATATAATATGATATGCAAATTTCCGTATCAATATAATATGTGGACAGCACTAGTGGATAGGGTGAGCTGGAAAAATCAATTGGCATTCTTGAGCGTACCTGATGGGTTTCATAGGCTCGGTGTTCCACTGCGAGGGGTAACAAGATAGTTGTACAAAGATAAGATTTGTGGAGCGCAACTGTTTCGAACAAGTGTGAACCATCTTGTGTGCTGAAGGAAGCTACCCGCAGAATATACTCTACTTCCTGTGGGGTTAAAACTAAGGGAAACCATTCAGAACACAACACGATAGTATTTGAGATTGAGGTGTGATTAGTTTGGTGGTTAGTTGAGTTGAGTTAGAGTCTATCTCACTTCGCTCAGCACAATAGTGCTATTTCACTGCCACACTCAGTTGCTGCATTTCAGCGGGGCAGGAATCTCTGGCAAAATTCACCAGTGGATAGTGTTGGTGCGGTTAGGTTCAGAACCGATGCCAAACCTGAACCGAACCCGAACCCAACCTGAATTCAGGTTCGGATGGTTCAAAATAACCGAACCGAACCATGTGTTTGGTTCTAGGTTTGCACATTGTCGATTTTTTTGCGAACAGGTGCAAACCTGTTCGAATAAGTTCGAACCTCAAATTTTCCAAGGTATTTAGCAGTTTGATTTACCGTTTAAACCATGCATGAACCCGGAGAAGCTGAACTGATCTTGTTGTAAATCCCAACTCTAACAACCTGCCCAGTCATACCTGGATATGGTCGCAAATTCCAGCATAGCCTTGAATTCAGTGGGGTAATTCCGACACCAAAGACCCAGCATCGGTCGGCAGCAGCCCATACTTCCATATACAATGGCCTTAGAAGGCACCGTGAACAGTGTTCTGGTCAGGTATGAATGTCAGTCAATCTGGGCAAAAGTCTGATGAATGTTTTTGTGTTTTCTGGGGTGGCATCACACAGGGCACCTGACCACTCAGGACTCCAAAACATATTAGGAACACGCATTTTGCAACCTCTCTCTGACCCCCACTCAATACCACTCAACTCTGCAGCCAACTTCAACCATTGCACAGCTCCTGGGCCCTACAGATTTTTTTCTAAAAATTACGGGTTCATTCGAGTTCGAACCTTACCTGAACCTGAACTGAACCTCTATGAACCGAACCCGAGGTTCAGTTCGGGGTTCGACGAAAATGCTGAACCGAACCCATACTGAGGTTAAGGGTTCAGAAAATTTAGGGAAAAACCGAACCTAACCGAACCCCGGCAACACTACCAGTGAAGTCGATTCTGTGCCTGAATGGATGACATTCGGTGTCTGGGTGCCAAGAGCAGATGTGGGACAGGGCATTTCTTCCGGCCCAGCGACAGCAAGCATCATAGTACATGAATAGGAAAGCATTGATGATACATCTAATCTACGGTCAATGCTGGTGGGCTTGCTGGTGGGTTTTATGGGATTTAAAAAGAATGTTTACACGAGTCTAATTGATCGTGCACACTGGTGCCTGCTTGCACAGATGGGGGCCAGCATTCTCCGAATTGAAGCTAGAGAAATATGAGCTTTCGGGGAATGCTGTCGGGCCACAACCTCGAGTCCGCGTGCTCGCGGACTGAATCCTCTCGATGGGGATGGCGCGCCGCCTCCACAAGTGCTGTTGAATGTCTGTCGCAAATCCTGTCCAAAGGATACAGCATTAATGCAGTGTTCGTACTGCTGTATTATACAGCTTTACTGCTTGTGTCAAATTATTACTTAGGATGGCGGAAGCGAGGAAGGAGTCCTGACCTCCCACTTCCTCGCTTCCCATCCAAAGTAAGTCTCACTCGGAGACTGGTCGCTGTGCATTCAAAATCTGACTCGAGACCCAGTCTGAACCAGATTTCGTCGTGGAATCCAGCTTCCCAGTGATTGCCAGCCTTTGCGCTGCCCGCTTCCTGCAATTCACTCCAATACGTTCAATTGAGAATGTACTCGTGGAAGCGATAACTGAGACATCAGGAAAATCTGAAGTTGCTAGATAGACCTTGGCTGATAGATGCTATAGCAAACCGACGTCTATGATAGACAGGGTGGAGGGGTGGTTTCCACCACATAGACCACCATAGACCACACCTGGTCTATCATAGTTGCATAGACACGATAGCCAGCATAGATGTTATAGTTCTCAAAGTTCTCAAAGGATGTGCAAGAATTTAAAGCAACAAATTATATTCCATATGACAGTACTATATAACACGATGTACGATAGTATAAAAGCGGCCCAGTGCACAGCTCTCTGTAGATCTCGGAGGTCTTGAAAGATAGGAAAAGACGGTAATTCGAGTTTGAAGTTAGTTGAGCGATGGCTTGACCAGAAAAACGGAGGGAGTAAAACTCGGATATTTGCGGAGAAGTTTGAAACTGTTAGCAGAAATAACACCCAGGGATCTTGATGGGAGGAAAGACACAAAGTGGAGCAGTTAAATCACGCCAACTTGAAGTGTCTTGAAGTTTTGGTCTTGTGCGGGATACATAAAGCCATCAGGAAATTAACCGTACATCTAGATGACCGAGGCAGCGAGGCAGCACAAACAACACAGAAACAACGAAACAAGGACAGCAGTCTAAGCAAGTGGTAGTGGTTTGCAGGGGCTAGGCCCAAATGGCTTGAGAAAAGCCGCTCGGAAGACGGCGAGATGGAGCCTGTCTTGATGCTAATCTCGAAAACGAGCCACAGGATATGGGCAGTGACAAAGGGATAGCTTGTGTCTGTGTTTGAGATGGCCAGGCTGCGAGGATGCGGGATATAGAGGCAGGGAAAGAGCCATAGGGTGATGTGCGATGGGGGCGGGAACGAGTGACCAAACAAAGGACCAAAGAGAAAACGACACGTGTCGTGATGGCGGAGTTTGAAAGTTTTTTTTTTTTTTTTCGAAGCGTTTGGGATAACGAGATCAAAGTCTGCAGAAGCATTCTGTTTGCAATTTTAGTATCAGTGGGTTGGCATCTCATTTGGAACCTCCGCGTGAATCGTGTCATGAAAAATCAAGGTGCAACCCAGAGTCCAGCAAGCATCCACAACCAATGGCTTACCGCCGTGAATTCGGCCTTACGACGCGACCGCATTCTCACGAACAAAGTTAAATTCGGCCCACTCGCATTGAAGAAAGACATGGTGCTGAACACCTGGAGTGGTCTGCTTATGGATGAGGACGCTCTGCCGGATGATTGGACACTCACAGAGGGGGTTTTAGTGGGTATGTGGCCAATGAATGGTATAGGATAAATATTCTCGAAGGCCGGAGTCCCACACTGGTAAAAAATCGTGCGTAACGGCATTTCCTCCTGGACAAAACTCACTGGCATGACTGACCCAAAACCAGCAACACAAGCGGAGAGTTTGAAAGTTTATATCAAACGCACGGACCTACGAGTACTCCATATCTAGCGTACCGCCCAAATCCACATCGTTTGAAATATAGGGTAAGTGGCAAGCCCCCAGTTAAAGAGAGTTGAATTTCTGTGGCCAATTGTCTTCCTGGCTCATCAAGCTGCAAGAAACAGTGACTTACCCTGCTTAAACTCGGATGTCCCTGCCTGGACAGGCTCAAGATCAAGACATTTGCGCTCAATTTGCACTGGTTGCACCGGCTGTGGTGCAAAAGGTAAGTTGCTCAAGATTTGAATCCAATGATGAGCATATTCCAATTTTCTTTCTGGACAGATATTAACATCAAACCGAGAAACAACCATAGACTACGATAGTAGAGATGACAAATATATAACCCTTCATAGACCCTCACAGACAATCATAGATAGTCCGGAGGCTTTGAAGACCACCATAGACCATGGTAGCCCCCCATAACCGCCACTTGCACTTCATAGCATTTCAGATTTTCCTGATGGACTTGTCTAGTTATACACTGAATTACCTAGTGCTCACGAGATATCTCGAGCCGCTGCTCCTCCACGAGTCTCTATGTGTCACTAAGTTCGAAGATTCCTTTTTCATTCGAATCTAAGATCAGAAACCGAGCTCTACACGTCACTGGTTTCGTGTTTTCAATACCTCAACGCTCGCTGTCGCAAATGTCTCCCATCGCATCCGCTCATGTTCAATGCAAGATGACACTCCCTCTGGACGCAGTGAAGCTGCCGTTGCATCCATTAAAGCTGGCACCCTCTCTCGCACCGCCGTCACTCTCGCTCTCCATGCTATATTCTCCGGTGAACTCCCACCGCCCAGGCCTGATGGCGTCTCCTCCGTCCCCCGAACGGCTGGCGAGATCGAGGCCCTCATGGAAGCGTACGTGGAGATGTGCGACGAGTGGGTCAGAGACCAGAAAGCGGCAAAGGAGCGCGGAAGAAAGCGAGGCCACGGTGCCGGACCTGCCATTGGCGAAGAAGAGGATGACGACGGGCCTTCCAGACGAAGATGACGAACCTCCAGCCAAGCGACGACTTGCCTTCGAGGAGGACGAGCTCCCTTGGGTCAAATCTGAGGCCCTCACCGGAACAGTCCCTCTCCGAGCAGACCTTGCCGAGACCGTTCGACTTCTTGGAATTTATGCAGCCGATCCAAAGCGATCCCTCCGGTCCCTCCTCGCTCGTACGCGCGTCGAATTCCCAGAGTCCCAATGGCTCAGACTCCTCACCAACAAAGCTGTCGATCTTGACGCAGTGTTCACCGGGATATACAGCATCTCACCCAGCACTGCTCACACCAAGTCGGTTGGGGAAATCGACTTCACGTTCAATGGAGCCGCCAAAGCGACTCGTGTCGTCGTTACGCAGTCCGACTGGACGGTTGCCTGGATGCAGACCGTCCAAGCGGGCCTCACCGTATTCCCCCATCTCACAGGACAGTACCGGTACTGGGGCCACTTCATCCTTACAAATTTTGCTGCAGTGCACGAGTCCCAGCACCAGCGCGTCATCAACTTTGAGAAAGCCGGACGAGCTGGCGGGCTGACGTTGGGGCTTGACCAATATGCCCAATTCTCTGCTCTCGAAACCATGCGTCTCAACTCCATGGGCCGTCTCGCAGTTGAATCAGTGCTCGAAGGTCTCAGACCCAATCACTCTTGATGGTTCCAAAGAAGTGCGCTCAGACACAGAACAAGCCTTCCTCGAGAAAACTCGCGACGAGGAAATAGAGGCGGGCCGATTTTCCCACAGTTTTCCCAAGCTTCTTCCTGGAATGCACGCGATTGCGAACCACGTAGTTCCTAAACTGCACTCGGAAAAACTCAGGCTTGTCACAAACTTCAGTGGCGGTGACTTCTCGCGCAACTCTACCATACATGGATGACTTTCACTCTGGGCAGCTTGCCAGCGAGATGCAGTTCTACGAGCCCTACAAGCACTGGTTTCCTCGGAATCAGACTCGTCTTCTACTGCTTTGGGATAAGCTTGGTGTCCCACACTCTGAGGGCAAGCAGCTTTTTGGCCCAGAGTTAGTTGTCATCGGTTTCCTCGTAGACTCCCGGCAGATGCGAGTGACAATCCCCGACGAAGCATGTGCAGCTTTTCTTGAAGAGTTGCGCCACTGGACGCAGAAATCCAAACATGGCATCCGGTGTTCCCTCCGTGAATGGCAGGCCCTCGCGGGATACGCCAACTGGATTTTCAATGTGTTCCCACTGCTTAAACCAGCACTCTGCAACATTTACGCGAAAATGGAGGGCAAAGAGAAGGCCGATGCCTTGATCTTTATTAGCGAAACTGTTCGGCGTGATCTTATGTGGCTCACAGACCATGTCAGGCAGTCGGACGGTATTTTCCTGATTAAAACCATCGACTACCACCCCGAAGATGCGAATCTCATCATCTACTGTGACGCTTCGACTCATGGCGATGGCCGCGGGGGCATGGGGTTTTACATCCCAGTCATGGGTTTGGGTTACCAATCAGAACTCCCCAGCGGAATTCGTGATGACTTGAAGATATTCTTCTATGAAGCTCTTTGTGTCTGTGCAGCACTGCATCAAGCATCAGCTTTTCTTCCTCGTGGCGCCAGGTTGACAATTTACACGGATAGTTCGAACTTCAACTCGTTAAAAGCCCTCCCAGCTAGTGATGGGGAAGTCCGGTTCAGGCTTTCGGTTCGAACCTGAACCGAACCGAACTGAACACAAAGTTCAGGTTCAAGGTTCAGCAATTTGCTGAACCGAACCTGAGGTTCAGGTTCGGTGTTCGGGCCTGTTACGTTTTTCCCGAATGTGTTCGAACCCCGAACGCAAAATTTGCCGAAACACTCATGTTTTCTAACAGAAATTCATGAAATTTGATGCTGGTTTTACCAGGGGGAAAAATGTAGCTGTTTATGACAGTCATGACCATTGTCGAGAGAGTATGGATACATTCCTCAATTTTTTTGCGCGAAACGACGGTGAGTTACAGTCAAGTCACACATGTGACAAACTACAGCCTAACAGAAAAAAAATCCGCACACATCCGTTCAATGGAATTTTATGCAGAACATCTATCTACCACATGCCAGCCAGAGATCTCGATGAAAATAACATAATGTTGTATTATATTTATTATAGCATCGGTAGAAAAAAACTGAGGACGTCATGCCCTCCGGATTTACATTGCGATTCCGTCCATATAGTTGTCAGATGTCTATACCCAAAATTGAGCCCACAACGGCCGATCTAGTCAAAACGATCAAAAATGTCTCAAAATGGAAAAGAAATCGCCACACCCTACGTTCCGCAAAGAGCTGTAATATTTATAGGCCAGCAGAGTCTTTGTGGTCCTAAAGGTCTGTATTGGGTGACCCTGCACATACTAGCACTCTCCTCTGGATTCTGGCTGAATTCCATGCCCTCCACACTCGACTCCAACGATGCCTTACTCAGCCCAAATGCATGTTCTGACAGTGCTGCACCTCGCACAGGACGAATCAAGCCATCATCGCCATGCGTACAGCCCATCTGCACACCAGACACTAGGACACGCTCGAACCCGATTCTTGTGGGCAGGTGTTGCGCCCAATGTCCCAGCGGCTCCAACACAGGAGTCAACATCAGCTATGTGTGATTCGCTGGAGTGGCATGTGCACCCACTAAGTGAGGAATACCTAGAACCTTTTGTTGTCAGTCAGTAAAATTCTCCTTGTTGAGATTAAATTTGTTTACTGTGCTGTCGGAAATCTTGGCTGGCAAGGCAAAACATCGGGATTTTGAAGAGAAAGAAGGTATCTGGTGCACTTACTGAGTTCTGCACACGAATCGAGGTCTAGACAGCCGTTTTATGCTGTGCACCACGTACGCCAATTCATTTTCTTCAAGTTCAATGCTTATTGATCTCGCAACAACCAACAGGAGTAAAAATGTAAGATAAAAATATTCGAATCTAAGACTTGCTTTTACTCTCAGCTACTACCTGTCTCCATGGGTAGTCCCACGTACACCTAGGTAGCCAAACATAGACACACCTGGGTCTACCGGGGGTTGGAACGCAGTGTATGTATCTTAACCGTTTTTCAGTCAGATTATTACCACTCATTCAATATTCAACCCTATCTTGCACAGAGTCGGCTGCGGTAGCCATACACCGCAGGGCAAGATGATGCGATGAGTGCGAATTGTGGGCATAAAATCGCAAGTAAGTTAGGATTCATACTGCCATATGATACATATTAGTCTGTGGCGACAGAACCGCCTTGAACTCGATGTGGAAAGTGATTAGGAATTCCTTGTTCGACTCAACGCCGAGCCTTTTTGTGTTTTTCTTTCGCTTGTTTTGCTCTTTGATATCTCCTAAGTCCTATTGATTGAAAGGGAAGAAAGAGGGGCCTGGATGCGAAGCGGTTCGCACCCAACCACTTTTATGTCCTGTGCATAGATAAACATTCAGTTGGGGGTCCCTTGTTCGACACAAGGCCAGGTCATTACGCACTTGCTTCAGTTTTTTTTTCCTTCGTTGACTTCGTTTCACTCGTCAATCCATTTAAGCTTGACTTGTAGGGAACAGAGACCTGGACGCCAAGCGGCTCGCATCCAAACCTACGCGAGGACTACTATCAGTGACCAGGTAGTGGGCCACCCTAGTGTTTCCGGCCCATGCGCAAAGCCTGTAGTCAGTCAGACAGGGTCCAAAGGGCCTCAAATCAAGGCATACATCCTACCATTCATTTGAACCCACTTGGCCGAATTTAAATGGTGCCTTGATACTTGCGCGAATTTCTTTCCGACGACATGCCCGAAAGGGGAAAAGACTAGCTAGTGGGCCACCTGGCCAAAGACATTGTTCTGGGTCAGATTCGGCGTCCCGGCATATCTGCAGTTGACTGAGGGGTATGAACATACTTTTAAATGCACACAGACCAGGAATCCGAGTTATTGGAGGGGTGTAAATATCTCCTTCTGAACCCGAGCTAAATAGGCAGGAGCGGCGTCATGAACAAAAGGTGTGTTGCGCAATAGATAGAGGACATGGTAACTCAAAATAAGCTACTGTCAGCTTCGTAGGAAGGATATGGACATAGCTGATACCAAGTCTCGTCTCCTCGATACCCACATCTCTTCCAAAAAGTTCGGATATCCATTTCGCAGAAATTGGGTGATTTTGGGTATCAAACAGCAGTGAGAGCGCAAGGCACGTCATAAAATCCTAACATATGTCTCAAACTGAAGAATCAAACATAATGACGATCAATACCGAGTTCGAGACTTGTAGCACAAGTACTTCGTTTGATACACAGGCAGCCACATTGTGCCACATGCCATTGGATTGCAATTGGTCTTGGCATCCTTGAAGGCAATATGGAGTATCTTCTGGTGGACAAGACAGCTGAGATTGAAGCCTGGAATCCAGGAAGAATAACGAGCCCCAAAAGTTGTGGATTGATGAAGAATTAGTGGAGAAAGAGGTGAAACGGCGTCTCGATCGCGGCTCGGAGTTAAGAAAATGATGTTCTCACGCGTCGGCCCGGCCTCAAACACGCCACAACTTGTGATCGACCCATCACTTTGCCTCCAAATTCGGTATGGACCAGCGTTGGAGGTCCCTTTCCATCCTCCAACACACAACTTCGCCCATCTTATAGTGTACAGTCTTCTATCTACCAAGTGGCCCACTAGCTAGTTTGGCCCACTAGCCAGTCGGTGACAGTACTGTACTATTTCGACTATTTGTTCAGGTGACGGTGACACTCAACTTTTTTTGATGTGCTCAAAAAATGCCATAATTCAAAAGAAAATTTATCGGTCACCTCGGTCGATGAAAATCTAAGAATAGTGAACAAACGGTCGAAATAGTACAGTAATAGTAGAGGAGTACTAGTCCCTTATTCGACTCAAGACCACTGGCAGGTCATACTTCACCAGGGATTGCTTTTGTCGGCTCCGCTCCACAGTATGTCGCTCACCATTCCGAGATTTATTCATAGGAAAGGGGGACCCGGACGCGGCGCGGTTCCCACGCAAACCAAGATTCCAATACATTAGGGTTATGTACTGACTCAGTTGTTGATTTGGAGTCCCTATTTAGACTCTGAAAGACTAAGATACGAAGAAGTGTTCTTCATTTCTCAGCTTTGTTTCCAGCTCCGGTCTACTTTATTCCGCGAACCTTGTGCAGCAAGAATGACGACCTGGAAGCGAAGCGGTTCGCGCCCAGTAAACGTAAACTGTACAATTACAGACATACAATAAACCACTGTCCCCCTCAAGAAAGAAACACGAACTCGAGAAAAACGGTGCCGACTGATCCATGAAGGTCAATAGATTTTATATCTGAGGAAATTTCCAACGGCGTGTAAGTACTTTTATCGAGGGAGAGGGGCAAGGGTGCGGTGTTTGATCAAGCTGATGATCTCCCTCATCTTCATCTTAGCAGAACTCGTTAATATTCACCGTGAACGTTACGGTGCGCCTGGGCCCCGTTCACTGATCATGATTCAAATAATGCCGAGTGCATATATTATGTCACATTAATCGTATACTGGTCAGTGTTACTATTCGATATTCCACCCTGCCCAATGCAGAGTCGACTGAATCAGTAACCACCCACCGCAGACGCGCGACAACTGAGCATTAGAATTATCAACATAGAACTTGAATTGCATGTAAGTAAGGTTTATACAACCATATCATAGGTATTAGTAGTACCTACAACACTTTGAGTCCACCGCCTCGGTTCAAACTAAGGGAAGTGAGGTGAATCGAGTTGCGAGATGGGAGGACGAATTAGAGGAGCGACAGCCCCCGCACGCACCACCCACCGAGGCGTCTCCGTCTGCCGGCGTTGTGGGCGGCCACATGAATGCAGAAGGAGAGGCGCGTGCGTGCACGGGCACACGACGCGGCAATCGCGCTGTGTCGGGGCGAGGCGACAATCGCGCTGTGTCGAAGCGAAACACGCTGTGTCGGGGCGACGCGCAAGCGGCGTGAAGCAGACCGACATCCGATTAGCGCGCGCGCCCGTCCTCGTTCCGCGCTCTGCACCCCCATGCGCGGCACCCTACCAGCCCACACCCACTTCCTCCCGGCCGCTATCCCTCCCAACCTAGCCAAACAAGCGCGCACGGGCGTAAGGCACGACGCGCTCCTCGTTCACGCACGCGCGGCGTGCAAGTGCGAGGAGGTGGGGACGCGCGTCCTGCGTTCCTCGAAAGGCATGAGCGGAGCTGCTCCCGGCCCGCCGTCTCCCGCCCCACGTAGCCACCCGAGCACGCATCCGCCTCCACTTCCCCACCCCTCCTGGGAGGGGGAGAGGCGGGAGTGAAAAGCGAGGTGGCGGTGGCGGGCAGGGGAAGTAGAGAGGTAGAGTGGGAAGGTGGAGAGGGGAAGGGAGGAAGGGTGGGGGGAGGGGGGCCTCACCGCCCCTCCGCCTACCGCCCCCTCGCTTTTCCACTCCCGCGGCTCCCCTCCGTCCGTCCGCCCACCACATCGCCCCCTCCCATCCTCCCCCCCGCTACACACCCGCCACCATGCACCCCCACTCCCCGACCTGCGCCGCGAACTCCCCGCCTGCGCGCGAAAGCCCTCGTTCATCCTCGCGGCGGGGCGCGCGCGCTGGACGTGCGCGAGCGCGAGGGGGGCGGGGAGGCGTGTCCGTGCACATCGAGCGGTGGTGTCTTCCGCCCGCCTGTTGTCGAAATCCACATCCGCATCCGCACCGGCGCGAGATGCAACTCGACGTCAGGCGCGACATCCAACTCGCCCAACCCATCAGTTCCACGTCACGCCGACCACGAGCCCCGCGCGGGGCTGTCGACGAACCAGCCCACTTCTTCAAGCCACGCGAGCCCGCGCGCGCCGATATTCCCCGGCTCCACGTCGCGCAGACCGACGAGCGGCAGCGCGACCAAGAGCGCGGCACCACGGCGGGCGAGCGCGAGAGGCCGTGTGCGCGGTGGATAAGGATGTGCGGCGTCTGGAGCGGCTGGCGTTCGTCTGCTCGCTCGAATCCGTCCTCTTGCGCTTCTCGGCCGCTCCCGTCGTCCTCTCCGACCGAACCGCACGCGCAGCCCGTACGTGGCGCATTGCCCGCGTCCTCCGTCAGCACAGGGGGGCGCATTATTGAAAGCTCCTCCGTCGTCAGCGTCCAGGCCCCGCTCCTCATCCACGCCCAGAATACCGCGTATCTGCTCGGCGCCCAACACGCCCTTCCGCAGGAGCACGTCCGCGACCCAGCGCACGACGCGCGGGAGGGCGCCGATGAGCTCCGCGAAGGGCGCGTCGGCGAGGGGCACGCGGAGTGTGTGGGCGCGGGGGATGGAGGGATGTGCACTGGTAGGCCGCCTTGGAGTAAGGAAGGAAAAAGAGGGGGAGGGAAGGGAGGGAGTGAAGGGTAGTGAAGAGAAGAGAAGAGGAGAGGAAGGGAGGTGCAAATGATGGGCGAAGGACTAGCTTGAGGAAGGAAAGGGATGTGGGAGTGCAGACGCGTACGTGTTGCGTCGTGTAACAACGATAGCATGAGACGCGAGTGGAGAGTGGGAGAGGACGAGGAAATAAAGAGAAGACACGCACGGGGTCCTCAGCAAAGGCGAGGTCGGAGATGGAGAGGTGCTGGGTGATGCGCGAGCACGAGTGCGCGGGCGGGGGAGCACGATAGCCGGAGGTGGGGCAGGACAACGGGGCGGCGATGCAAGACAGACCAGTGGAGCATGACATGCATGACAGTCAACAGCAAGACAACGCATGACAACGGAGACACAGCCTCAGGGCGGCGGGTGTTCTCGTCAGGAGACGCACAGTCGGCGCAAGAGGCGGCTGAGGGAAGCGAAGTGAAGAAAACAGAAACGGGGAGAAGCGGTAGAAGACACCGCCACGCAGCACTCCGTTTGATGGGATACGTAATTGCGGTGGCGGTGTCGCTGATCTTGTACACTGGCGGTAAATTGACACAGCCAATGTGGCAGGGAGGAGCGTGGGTTCTGTGCCGCATTCTTGAGAGATGCATAGTATGTAAGCGACATTCAGGGATGTGCACTAGCGCCCGCCACACGTCACACCCCTTGTCGAAAACACACAGCATTTCCTTATTCAGTTACAGACATATCTACGTCGTCGGTCTTCTTTCTCTTGCATGGGTGGCCTAGGGGACTGTATATCAGCACCATTTATCATAGTATGTGCTCGAAAGCATTGCTCAGATGTTTTGTGATTGTTAATCGTCAATATTTGGCAAACAAACGGCTCAAATGGTGCAGGCGAAGCTATTACACCCTCTTGTAAGCCTCAGGAGAATCACTTTAGTCCGTCACATATCGTATTACTGTAAGCGACCACCAGGATGTAAGCACTCGAACCCCCCCCCCCCCCTGATCGCTTAGATAGGAATCTAATCACGATCTCCGAACTCAGCGAAGTCTGACTCAGCCACACACCTTGACAGCTCTCACTGCCTTTTGGAATCAGGGTCCCGATCGCTACAGCAGGTCAAACTCGCACCTCGTTCACTGAACTGCGCTTGCACCCAAGTATCCCAACGCTCCAATACGAGAGGCTCAGGCGGATCGGCATCCATCATGGCTCTAAATCCTATACCAACACGCTCGTAAGCAGTTGCCAACTGCCGTCGTCTTTATTCACTCAGGATTTCTGGTCCAGGAAAAGCGTGCAGATTTCCAGTCAGTCCACAACATCTTGAGCCGTGAGGATCTGACTTACGCCATGGTCCCTTTCAGCTATAGCTACCACGGCACTAACACAAAGGACGGATCGTCTCCGCCTCAAGATCAGGTTGGACGGCACAACATTCAGGGACCAGAAATTCCAGGATAAGCACTCTCCTGCACAGTACCAACTGGCGTTCCATCCTCCGTAGTGAGTACTACGCAATCCTGAACGCTGAATGCCATTGATTTTGTAGCTCTATTGACGACGGCCATATCCTATGCGTGCAACTCGTCAAAAAGAATCCCATAACAAGGAAGACCAGCATCTTGTCTCAGATGGAATTCACCGTTCAAAAGGCCACCGATATCCTGGGGAATCGTACGGAAATTGACGGTATGCTCCTTTTTGGGTCTCTTACTCGAGTTCACTCACGTGCGGTAGACCACCTTTACTTCTTCGACGCGGTGGCAGAATTTCGACTGAGCTTCAGTATGGTGCGTGGTATACAATCCCATTTACCTTGCGGATTCTTGATTGGAAATGCCAGAAACAACACGCAGTCGAAGATCTGGTCCGTGCGGGACTGAATGTGGCTAGTGACTTGAAGAGTGTCCTGGATCGCCTGGGGGTATTTTCCAAATTTGTTAACACACTTCTTGCATTTGGTGTTGCCGCAAGCGAGGTCAGTCAGCTGTGCGCCGCTCATTACAAGGTCAATGACACTCCTGGAACAGGCCAACCCGTTTGCCAAAGCGGTTCTTGCCAGTGTCGAGCAATTAAACAAGGTAGTATCTTGTTTCGTGAATTGACTCTACCGCTGACGGAGCCACTGTCCAGATGCTGCAGGCACACGACAAATGTGACGAGGATATCCGCGCTCTGCTTGAAGACATGGCCGATTCCTTAGACTGCATTGCCGACGTCCGGCAGTTTGTCAGATTGGGCCAACTGAAGCACGCGCTCGGAGAGATTGATCCTCTCATGCGCGAGTCTGTGAATTTCCTCGCACGATACAGCTCTCAGTCCCGCGGTTGTGCGTTCCACCCGTTTTTCCAGTTTGTGATTCTGAGTGAATTCGGTAGTGAAAATGATCGCCTTTGTGACGTTCAGCACCGAGACAAGAAATGAACTCGATACCCTGACCAGAAGCTTTCTTTCATTCAAGCGAAAATTCGACAGGGGTCTAGCCGTGCAATCAGGCATGACTATAATGGAAGTTCACCATACAGCGGCGGTGATGGAGGCGCAGCTCAAATCTTTGTTGGATGAGTCAGGTAAGCAGCTCGACTCGCTGAAATCGCGCACCGCCCTAACAGCATTCTAGCTCTCCGACGAGAAGACAATGTTCTGCAGAGACTGAGGTCAGGTAGCTCAAATACTACCCAGCGCCATGACAGGTGTATGGAGGGCACCCGAGTCGACATCTTGAGCACTGTCGATGAATGGGTTAATGATTTACATGGCCCCAATATCTTTTGGCTCCATGGCCATCCTGGCACGGGGAAGTCTGCTATTGCAACCACCGTCAGGGCACATCTATTGGAAGCCGGGCGCCTGGGTTCTAGCTTCTTCTTCAGACGCGAAGATTTCGCATACCAAACCCCAGAAGCTCTGTGGTGCTCAGTCGCATATGACCTGGCACAGAAATACCCTTCCATGCGCCATGTCGTGGTCAAGAAATTAACATCGCGGGAAGTTGATCCTGACGTGACTGGGCACTACGAAATATTCAACGAACTCATCGCAATCCCTCTGGGAGGCCCTCTTGTGGTCGCTCCAGGAAGCCTTCCCGTCATAGTCATTGATGCACTCGATGAGTGCGGTGGACTCGAGGAGGCTCGATCGTATCAGGAAAAGGTTCTGCGTGCACTTGCCCACTGGCAGTCGGTTCCGTCGCAGTTCAAGATATTCGTGACCAGCCGCAATGAGGGGAACATCGGGTCTTTTCTAGGATCAGGCCAATCACGCTGCAGGGTTCTTGAAGTCGGCGACTCCGTCACTCCACACTCGTCGATGGACATCGAGAACTATCTCAGGCACGGCTTTGACAAGATTCTCGAGGATTTTACGACAATCCCGCATCCATGGCCATCGGGTTCAGAATTAAAAATGCTTACTGATGCTGCTGCAGGATTATTCATCTGGGCCAGCACAGTGCTAAAAATTGTCGCCGCTGGCCAGCCGAAACGCGAACTGAATGCAATATTGGACATGATTCGCACAGGGAATGTGATTGGCGACATGGGTCACTTGGGGCAGCTATATCAAGGGCTTCTCACATCAAAGTTCCGCACCCCGAGCCATATCTCCCTCTTCAAAGAGGTTTCAGGCGCCGTGATTGCGGCCCGCATTCCACTTTCCTCTCAGGATTTGGTAGAGCTTCTCCGGACGCTCACTTCTACAGACATCGAGTTTGTGTGCAAACAGTTGAGTTCCGTCTTGGACAACCATTCTGGTCTACGATTCCTGCACCAGTCATTCGTTGACTTTCTGGTGAAGCCCTCAGTTGATCCCAATTTCCACTACAGTGGACCGGATCATGAACTACAACTTGCATCTGCCTGTCTTTCAACCATGGAACGCAAGCTGCACTTCAACATGGGAAATATCACGACATCATACCTCCAAAACTCTGATATACCTGATCTTGCCGGTACAATTCCTGCCTATTTGTACTACAGCTGCCGCTTTTGGGCCTCTCATCTCAGGAACATTGCACCTACCCAGAAGTTGCGGGAACAAATGCACAATTTCATGCAGCTGCACTTGTTGTGTTGGATTGAAGTTCTCAGTATCCGAGGTACAGTGGGGGCCGCCACTGAATCTTTGGAGTCGCTACTGGTGTGGAATTTGGTGCGAGAATTGAATATCTGAGTTTGAACATGAACCTTACCAAATTGAAGGACAATGATGAGCTGAAGAAGCTGACGAGGGATGCTTTGTCATTTCTTCGTTCCTTCGCAACCCCAATTCGTTCAGCCGTACCACACATTTATTTGTCGGCATTGGCTTTATCCCCGAGGACATCCATGATACGGCAAAACTATCAAGGGAAGATTCAGGGGCTGATTGAAATCAAAACCGGAGCAGATGAGGGCTGGAACGTGTTGCAGGGCGTCTTGGAAGGGCACTCGGATTCTGTTTTGTCTGTTGCTTCTTGCCCGATGGCCGGCGCATCGTTTCGGGCTCCAGCGACAACACCATTCGCGTCTGGGATGCAGATACCCAGATGCAGGTTGGGGAAGCGCTCCAGGGCCACTCAGATTCTGTTTTGTCTGTTGCCTTCTCGCCCGATGGTCGGCGCATCGTTTCGGGCTCCGAAGACCACACCATTCGCATCTGGGATGCAGATACCCAGATGCAGGTTGGGGAAGCGCTGCAGGGCCACTCAGATTCTGTTTGGTCTGTTGCCTTCTCGCCCGATGGCCAGCGCATCGTTTCGGGCTCTGGAGACACACCATTCGCATCTGGGATGCAGATACCCAGATGCAGGTTGGGGAAGCGCTGCAGGGCCACTCAGATTCTGTTTGGTCTGTTGCCTTCTCGCCCGATGGCCGGCGCATCGTTTCGGGCTCCGAAGACCACACCATTCGCATCTGGGATGCAGATACCCAGATGCAGGTTGGGGAAGCGCTCCAGGGCCACTCAGATTCTGTTTGGTCTGTTGCCTTCTCGCCCGATGGCCGGCGCATTGTTTCGGGCTCCAGCGACCACACCATTCACATCTGGGATGCAGATACCCAGATGCAGGTTGGGGAAGCGCTGCAGGGCCACTCAGATTCTGTTTGGTCTGTTGCCTTCTCGCCGATGGCCAGCGCATCGTTTCGGGCTCTGGAGACAACACCATTCGCATCTGGGATGCAGATACCCAGATACAGGTTGGGGAAGCGCTCCAGGGCCACTGGGGTCCTGTTTGGTCTGCTGCCTTCTCGCCCGATGGCCGGCGCATCGTTTCGGGCTCCGAAGACCACACCATTCGCATCTGGGATGCAGATACCCAGATGCAGGTTGGGGAAGCGCTGCAGGGCCACTCAGATTCTGTTTGGTCTGTTGCCTTCTCGCCCGATGGCCGGCGCATCGTTTCGGGCTCCAGCGACTATACCATTCGCATCTGGGATGCAGATACCCAGATGCAGGTTGGGGAAGCGCTCCAGGGCCACTCAGATTCTGTTTGGTCTGTTGCCTTCTCGCCCGATGGCCGGCGCATCGTTTCGGGCTCCAGCGACCACACCATTCGCATCTGGGATGCAGATACCCAGATGCAGGTTGGGGAAGCGCTGCAGGGCCACTCAGATTCTGTTTTGTCTGTTGCCTTCTCGCCCGATGGTCGGCGCATCGTTTCGGGCTCCTACGACCACACCATTCGCATCTGGGATGCAGATACCCAGATGCAGGTTGGGGAAGCGCTGCAGGGCCACTCAGATTCTGTTTGGTCTGTTGCCTTCTCGCCCGATGGCCGGCGCATCGTTTCGGGCTCCTACGACCACACCATTCGCATCTGGGATGCAGATACCCAGATGCAGGTTGGGGAAGCGCTGCAGGGCCACTCAGATTCTGTTTGGTCTGTTGCCTTCTCGCCCGATGGCCAGCGCATCGTTTCGGGCTCTGGAGACAACACCATTCGCATCTGGGATGCAGATACCCAGATGCAGGTTGGGGAAGCGCTCCAGGGCCACTCAGATTCTGTTTGGTCTGTTGCCTTCTCGCCCGATGGCCGGCGAATCGTTTCGGGCTCCGAAGACCACACCATTCGCATCTGGGATGCAGATACCCAGATGCAGGTTGGGGAAGCGCTCCAGGGCCACTGGGGTCCTGTTTGGTCTGCTGCCTTCTCGCCCGATGGCCGGCGCATCGTTTCGGGCTCCGAAGACCACACCATTCGCATCTGGGATGCAGATACCCAGATGCAGGTTGGGGAAGCGCTGCAGGGCCACTCAGATTCTGTTTGGTCTGTTGCCTTCTCGCCCGATGGCCGGCGCATCGTTTCGGGCTCCAGCGACTATACCATTCGCATCTGGGATGCAGATACCCAGATGCAGGTTGGGGAAGCGCTCCAGGGCTACTCGGATTCTGTTATGTCTGTTGCCTTCTCGCCCGATGGCCGGCGCATCGTTTCGGGCTCCTACGACCACACCATTCGCATCTGGGATGCAGATACCCAGATGCAGGTTGGGGAAGCGCTCCAGGGCCACTCGGGTTCTGTTAGGTCTGTTGCCTTCTCGCCCGATGGCCGGCGCATCGTTTCGGGCTCCTACGACCACACCATTCGCATCTGGGATGCAGATACCCAGATGCAGGTTGGGGAAGCGCTCCAGGGCCACTCGGGTTCTGTTTCGTCTGTTGCCTTCTCCCCCGATGGCCGGCGCATCGTTTCGGGCTCTGAAGACCACACCATTCGCATCTGGGATGCAGATACCCAGATGCAGGTTGGGGAAGCGCTGCAGGGCCACTCGGATTCTGTTAGGTCTGTTGCCTTCTCGCCCGATGGCCGGCGAATCGTTTCGGGCTCCGAAGACCACACCATTCTCATCTGGGAAGACAGCGAACACCAAGTAATTCACAAAGGCATGTACATTGTCCCACTCCTCTCTCATATGTTTGGTATTTATGTGTTGAAAATCCAGAAACAGTTCTGCATCTTGATCACATCTCTTTGCTAAACCCTGGGAAATCCTACCTTTCATTGTCAGTCACAGTTCGCGATAGCTGGCTTGTTGGTCCTCATGGAGAGTTGCTCCTTTGGATTCCCCCTCACTTAATCTCGCGCTTGCCTCACTGTCGGCTTCTGGCTTTGATCTCTTCTCGTGGTCCCCTGTTTACTTTCGATACTTCCAATTTTTTCCATGGCCAACAATGGACAAGATGCGTGACACTCCGGTCGACTCCGGAGGTCGGGCCGGGTGCATGTGCAGACCAAACATGGTGACACCGCCACGATCATTTTCCTTCCTCTCATTTGCCGTGTTATTTCACGCATTTCTGCATTGAACACCTGTTCGAGCCCGTCACTTCTGATGTCACTCACGGATACACAACCGCTGCCACGTTTGCCATCGGCCATCATGTTATCAGCCGTGCTTGCTTTTGTTCAATAACTTTCGGAGCTGGGCGGGTTGATTATATGTTGTACTCACATTTTCTTTAGCTACTTTCTTTCACTCTCACACATTACAAAGTTTTTACATTTTTCAACGAGGTCTGAATAGGCAATTAACTCTGTCAAATATTACTCCTTTAGGAATGACGCACGTGGATGGAGATGGGTGTTCTGAAGCTTATCATCCAACAAATTAAATGTCGGCCAGCGCCTCTTCCCTTCATCCACATGAAAAGGGTGAATCATGTGAACATTATATTGAGGCGAGATCCCTGACAGAAAAAGCATCGAATATGCCACGGTCTACAGGCCCAGCAATGCAAATGCCGCTCCCTATTCAACCATTCAACATGGAACCGATTCAGAAGGACAAGGTCACTGCAGATACACTTGATGATTCGACAGATCCGAGTTTGTCTCTACCCTCACAACACCTTCCTTATCCATCTGCACATAGAGGAAGGGCGATACTGACTTCATGAAATATGAGAACACAACCTTAAGAAAATCATGGAAGATCCATCAGCAGCTGTCTTTTGGAAAGAAATCAAGCACTTAGTGGATCCAGCCCCCGTGCCGATATCTGTCACAGCTGATAGTATCAAAGCTGTTTTGAGAAGTGTTTGAACCCACCTGTCTCACTTCCCGAGTTGTTCGATGATACCCAACATAAAATGAACCGACTGTTGGCAACTTTAATCCCCAAATCGATTACAGGCTCGTCACCGGAAAGATAGTTCTCTGTGGAGTGGACTGAAGACGACATTGAATGGTTGAAACACCACATCTCGAAATCCTTAAACCCCACATCCGGAGAAGATGCAATCCTCTACACAGAAATTATGGAGATACCGAACGAGGATCTTGTCTTACTCTGCAGCGAGTGCATTCGAAAGCGAGACGGACCATCTACCTGGTTCAGAACAGTCATAATTGGTCTCCTGAAAAAGGAAAGCTAAACTCAAACACAGACAGGTATAGGATAATTGCCCTCGAGACTGGCTGTGCATGCTCTATCAAAGGATGGAATACTATGTCAGACATGGTGACCAAGACTTAACTGAATTCAAAGTGTTCATAGACTTCCTTACTGGCGACCCCATGTCCCTATGAAACCTCTTCATATCTGACCTTGCTATGCCAGACAACTGAGACGACCCTATTCTTTCTGGTGTTAGAATCACCATTCTGGCCCAAGCATAGTGTTGCCGCGGTCCGGTCCAGGTCCAGATGGCCAAATTTACCGAACCCCGAACTGGACTGCAGGTTCGGTTCAGGGGATTTGCTAAACCTTGGACTGGACCGCAGGTTCAGGTTCATTGCGGTTCGGTCCAGGTTCGAACCTTTTCTCACATGCCAGAACCGTTTGATTTTTCCTCGAGAACCTCATCGGTGTTAATATCACTTACTTTTTTCCTCTGGAGGGACTTATCTAAGCCTGGTAAGGGTTCTCAATTCTGGAAATCGATGAATTTTGGCTCTCTGATGCTGGTCTGATACCATCATAAGTCTTGAAATAATCCTCTCCGACTGTCAAGAGCACTACAAACATGTCCAGCGGGTATTTCAAGGACCTTCGAAGTGTGGTGTTCACCCACAATCGAAAATAAGTCCAACTAAGGGCTTCTTTGCTCAATTTTTACCCTTGGGTCTGGTTCTGGTTTTCAAGCAGGTTCGTTCAGACATCTCCGAACCTCAAACTGGACCTTCAGTCCGGTTCAGCGAACCTCACAGCCACTGAACCGGACTTTGGGTCTGGTTCAGGTTCGGTTCAGGTTCACCAGCGGTTCAGAACCTGACCGCGGCAACACTACCCAAACAGATGATTTACATAGACCTAATTATCATGAGATCCACAGCCACTCAAGTCGTTGATAATGTATTTCAGTTGTATTTCAGTCTGATTGCATGCGAACACTGTTACCTCGAGTTCGTGGCTTTCTCTGTGTATTCTATCACCGCTTTGGCTGTCACATCCGACCCGCTATACTGCTTCATCTGGGCACCGTTTAAAAAGCCCTCATTGACAGACAGTCAAATGGTGACGACCAAATTATGTTGCACGGACAAACCTTCTTGTGAGCTATCGGTCCTCTATCATTGAAGTTTGCGGGGAAATCAAAGACATGCAAGCTGATAAGATCACCATTGGGGTTGTACAGAAACACGCCACGCTCGCCACTCAAAAGCGCGTGGAGCATGTATTCTGCGCACTCGTCCTACATGAGGGACATGTTCAGATATATGGGGTGAATTGAATCAACACCGCCGGAGCAGTCACTGTGTTCCCTACCCTTGTAGGCAGAGGGTATGCCTATGAGGGTAGACCAATGTCTGCCTACATCTGCCTACATCTGTAGGCAGACCTCGGCACAGATAAGTCTGATGAGAAACTTGTTTTCTTGCAGAAACTCCACCCAAATTGGATGTGTTGTAAGGAAACCAGGTTTCGCTGAGGATATGGCCTGTTTGTGGCCAGCCGATCGAGCCCAAAAACGTAAATCAATTATGTCACTGATCGGGATTTATGGACAGCTCGCAAAACTTGACTTTCGTATAAGATATTCAGCAAACTTCTGGTGTAGCTGAAATCGGGTTTATGGACTGTCATTAGGGTCTGTCTTATTGCTATCTAGTGTTCTTCTCTTAGCCAGCCATCCCCCATGAGGCATGTCAAAGAAGGATTATTCACTTTCAAGTTGATGTTGCCGATTCAACTGTCAGTACCTCCTCCTCCTTGGATATGTCACTCGAGCACGCCATTCAGGTGCACATTACCTACTGTGTGGGCGCCTTTATAGGGTATTTGTCCAAAATCCAACCGAGTTTCTTCCATATTACACTGGCTAAGATACCGACTCGTAGTTGTTACTGCCTTTTTTTGGCCCAAGTCTACGAGTCTCATCGGACGTCATATAGTTGGATGGCACCGTTAGTAACCTTTTACATGTGACCCTGTCCCCGAAAGTCTCTCTGCGGAAGTCGTCGGCACTCTGGCAACGCTCTGTTGTTAACATCCTTGGTACATCCGATTGGCGGTTATTCTACGGTTATTCTGCGGAATCCCATGCCCTAAACTGGTGCAGCACACATGCATTGGATATGTAATGTCCGCATTTATCGTTGAAGAGGAGCAATGTCTCATCCATCCCCGGACCATTCAACTGGTTTAAACATCCTGACCTCAGGGTTGGCCACTCGCGGCCACGGCTCACGCAGATCTGAACAGGCAACATACTCTGCCAGTTTGGATCTCACCAAGATCCTTCAATGTCACTATCTCAGCGTGGCCGAACAGCATTTTATGGCAGATGTACTGCCAGTGGTCTGGGATCACCTGATATTCCCACCTTGCCATCAGGCACATTAATTCCACAGTGAGGACATTTTTAACCCTCTTGTATGTTGACTGACGATCAAAAAACAATCAAAGAGCTCCAGTGATTCCTCAGACACCCATTGCTGCTGTGGTGACTCCGGTGCAAGACTCGGATCTGGAGATCACTCCGGTGGAAGCAACAGATCCAAGAGCAAGTTCTCAGCCATCAGCCTCACCCAATGCTCGGGAGTCTCTGCATCATAAATGGTATGTTCGAGGTGTAATCTATCTCATTGGATTCTTGCACACCCGATACCATGTCACTTTTCGTGCATGTGCCCTCATCCTTGTCTCAACTTCATATTCTCCGTTTTGGATGGAGATCTTCTTGGAGGCACATGATGACTGACAACACTTAAAACAATTTTTCGAGGCTAAAAATAAAGGATAGGTTCAATATCCACCCCATTTGCTACCAGTGCCACAAGGTTTTCGAGCCAGGGATTAGTTCTGACACATTCTGCCCAAATTGCGATGTCGAGATCTTTCGGCCAGAAACTCGGCAACTCTTTGACCGGTTGGACCTGGATGATTCAACCGAAATTTATTCGGCAGGTGGTCGGGAACCACAGGTCATTGTTCCTATCCAGGTGTTGTCGGACAGTATAGAGGAGATATTCAAACAGCCTGGGATGATTTCTGCAGTAAATAAATGGAAGGATCGTCCACAGGCCGAGGCAGAACTTAGATGTATGCAGGATGCAAAAGTTTGGAGGACGATGAAGGGACCTTATGGCCAGCCATTCTTCTTTGGCCATGGATGTGATAATGAAGTACGGCTTGGAGTTACATTCAGCCTTGCATTATATGTCGCTTCTACCTTATTGACATATTTTGCATTAGGTTTGGACGTAAGAAGAGCAGTTACAGACCGAGCCATTCTTCTGGTGTCGTGTCATTTTGTATACAGAACTTGGAAACATCACTTTGGTATGTTCTGAGTTGGTGTTTGGATTCCAAAATAATGACTTTGATTTGCTAGCTATCGTGCAGAAAATCTTGTTCTGAGTGCTATGCCTCCTGGACCGACGGAACTCACTACCGAAGCACTGCAGCATTACCTAAAGATTATTGTTGACGATCTTATTTCCCTATATGAAATGGGAATTGTTGTCAAAACTTCAGAACATCCCACTGTCTTTCTAACTTACAACTCAGACTCTTTGAGAACCCAATTACTAGGAATACGGGTGCTAGTTGCACTTGTTGGCATTATTGCAGGTCATCCAGCTATGTGCAAGATTTCCGGCTTCGCTGGCCATGGTCACAAGACTACACCTTGCACCAAGTGTACCGTTCCACAGAACGAACTTTTCACTGAGAAGTCACTATGTAATGGCACTTGGTTATAATATAATCCAGTTGATCAATTGTCAAACTTAAAGTTCTATTTAGAGTTTCCTGCACGAAATGGGGAAATACACAGGGAATTGTGCCACAAGTACAAAGACCTCGATACAGAAGAAGAACAAGAAGAATTTTTCAGCAAACATGGGGTCTGATGGACAGAGTTTGCTCGGTTGAAATATTTTGATCTTGTGAAGTACACAGTTGTGGATCCGATGCACAACCTTCTACTCAGTGAGCTTGTTCAGATAGTCATGGTGAGAATCAATGCTTATCTTGTATTAATTTTTTAGGCATTGCCAAGACCCAGTGGTACACTCAGTGGATCAAAACCGGAACTCTACGAGCTAATTCATCTCGTACTTATCGTGAGCTGAACATCATCCACGAGTTTTTGGAGAGTGTATGCAATATTTAATTATCTGGTGATTGCCAAATATTAATCTTCCACAAGTTTGAATCTCCTTTGTGGGCAGGTCGTCTCCCATTGCGAGTTGGAGAACCTGCTGGAGGATCCCTTACTGCTGATGAATATAAATTCGCATTAACTGGTCCTTGGGCTATAATTGTAGGTCCATTCAATTTTTCTGCACTATTCGCTGGATTGATATGGGATACAGATACCTATAGTGTGGGAACGATTCCTGAAAGACTCTGAAAACGACTTCAAAAAAGTAAATGCACGATACAACACCGCATACAAGGAGTACGGGAAGAAGAAGAAGATATGGGATCAAAGGAATGATGATTCAGATGCACCTACACCACCCAAGCGGCCAGTTCCACGCATGCAACGACAGGAGGATGGGAATTTTCTTTGCTTCTCCACTGCGTTGAAAATCCTTGTTGGCAGTTCCATACGCACTGACAGGCTCCCGAGAGTCAGATCTCTGTTGAGAGATTACCTCTTAGGCTTCCTAAAGGTGTGCCACAGACAGTTATGTGCTGCCATTTTGTTAATGATTTACAGTTTACTGGGCTGTCCATATTTCCGATGAAGTTGTGGATTATGGTCCATTAAACGGCTTCTGGGCTTTCCTGACCGAGAGGTTGAATAAGATTCTAAAGAATCTCAACAGTAATAATTGGACTGGTGGCCGTCTTGAAGTTTCAATGATGCGTGAATTTCACCGAACTACAGGAATGAATTCGGTGGTATGTGGATTCAATACCGTCTATTCCATACTTGTGATCTTGACTATCTATACCAGCTGAACCAGGTTCTCTCTGAGACTCCTGGACTCGTCAACTCAGCATCGTGGTTTGAGCACAAACTAGTTCAAATTATCATGGGATCCCAAGACAGCGCAGAGGCCCTGGGAACCATTGAAGATGCTGCAAACAATGGTAAGATATTTTCCTTATGTGTATGATGCAGTGAGCTTCATGACCGCCCAGAGATCAGAAGCTCACGTGTTGTACCGGGCAGTGTTGCCAGAAAATCGGAATTTATCCAAGAAGATACCCTTCGCCTTGGACTCCACAAATATTATAATAGAGATGGCCCTCAAGTTCACTTTCCTTGAGAAGAAACCGCTCGAACCTCCATGCTCACTACACATGCAGACTTCTATAATTTTGCATTACTTGATGGCCGCAGGCTAACACCGACTACTCATTCACACCGTAATTCTGCAGGCTCATCCATTATTCAAGTTCGATATAGAGATGAGGCATTTGCTGGGGAGATCCATCACATACTGTGACACTGTCAAGCTGGAGTTGTGGGATCCGGAGATGTCCTACTTGTCTTCGTTTCCTGGATGCAGGTTTCCAAATTCACTCCCCTCGACGATGAAAGCTTCATTTGGAATGACTCGTCAGTTTATATCTTCTTCATTTGTTAGCTAGACTGATGCTTTACGACTGTAGTCCGGAATTGGGCATCAATACATGGGAATATGAGCATTATGCGGACCCAAATGATAGAGATTAATTATCTGCCGGTTGTGATGCGCCTTGCCGACGTGCACTGCCAAGTTGCACGAGGGAAGATCTCGCACACGAATCCTCCTTTATGGATGACCACAACAATGGACTGGGTGAGTTGAGGATTAATCTATTTCCACGCCCTTTGGCTTAATGTTTTTAGTTTCCGACTTCGCTTCTTGCTTATGGATTTGGAGACGTGACAGAGTAGTAGAAGAACGGATCTGTGGAACGAAAGTACCCAGATGAAAAATGAAGAACAGGTTGAACAAATTATTGAATCTCTACTCTAGTGGCCTGCATCATCGTCACTCGAAGAGTTGAAATTAGAGTGTGAATTGATCGCTTGGGCAACCCCCGCGGGCACAACTTCCACTGTTCCATTGTCTGCCACTGTCGATGGTCCGAACCCAGCTGGATTTCCGTATTTACCCCAGTCGTGGAGCAAATGTTGATAGTCAGGGTGGTCGCAATGGTTTGCCAACCACTCGGTAGATATCCCAAAGTCAAACGGCGCAAGAACTGGAATACGTGTCGAAATGCGACCGGTGTTTCGAACACAGATGTATTTTTACGCCTCCACCTGCTTGGCGACCTCGACGAATACTGTAAGTACTTGTAGGGAGGCAACCGTCACAGTCATGGCAGGAGTGGTTGCGTTGCCGAAATCAAGGCGGGTCACGGTCACGATGAGGTCTGTTGCTTTGCTCGGAAACCGTGACATGCAAAAAATAATTGAAAATTTACCGAAATATGCTTGAAAACCCACTGAAAAATATACAAGTCAATTATTGCACAGACCTTTACTCATAAATCAGCTTTAATTTCCCTCTAAAGCAGAGATCTGACCCAAGTTTGAATTTTTTGGTTGCCGAATTTTCAACAGTCATGGTCAAAATTGTGGTGGTTGCGTTGCCCAAATCTATTTTGCATGTCACGGCAACTTGGGTGGCTGCCTCCCTACAAGTACTTACAGTATTAGGTTATTCCTTGCATCTGTGACAATGCCGTTGAAGAAAGGGGTGATACTTCTCTCCAGTAATAGTGTTGGTATGCAAGGCGTCGGGGCTGGGCCAATCCTTGCCCGGCACACCACAGACGCGGCGAAACGTTGAGGATACATATTTCTACGCATTTCCTGAGCAATATCTGGTTGTCGAACGAAAGCGTACCGACCTGAAGGATCTTGTTGACCACCTTGTTCGTGCTTGTTTGCGCTTGACCCCTCGTCATCGCTCGCGGCCTGACTCTCGGCGCCTGAAGCCGGTTCGGAGATAGTAGGGACCGGGTCTAGTCGACGTCGGGCATTGGCAATCCACGTTGGCGGTTCCTGTTTGCAAGCCTCTTGGAACGAGTAGAAGCACCACGATTCGAAGCAATACCGCGATCGGAATCACTAGAAGGTGCGATGGCGGGGGTGGACTGTTGAGCTTCGAGTGAGGCTACCAGCTCCCGCAGATCCTTGTTGTTCTCGAGCATCTGTTCCATGAATTTTTCCTGTCGAAGCACCATATTCTTGAGCATAGTTTCGAGAATCGATGCTCGACTCGATTCGTCTTGGTCAGTGATATCGTGAGCATCACAGAAAGCGGTTGACCTGGACTAGTGTTGCCGCGGCTTGGCGCGGCTCAGCTAGCCGATCAAGCTGAGCCGTAATTTAGCCAAGCCTAGCCAGCCATTTCGCAGGCGGCTATAAGTGGCTTGGCTTCGGCTGGAGCCGGCTTGGACACCGGCTTAGCCGTGGCTCCCCACTATTTTTGGTAACACCAATATGCTGCTTTCGTCTCCTTTCCCCGCTACTCTACATGTTACCTGGTGCTCCCCTGGAACATGCCTCCTCCTACAGTACTGCATACAGCAATTCTCGGCCCAAATCCCATGGTAACAGTGCCACGAGGCAAATTTGTTCGCCCTGTCTTGCGCGATGTTATCGCACATCTTCGCGCTGTATCGAGACAACGCTATGCTGCTTTGAATGAAAGTGACGGGGATATGCAAACGGAAGGCCTGGAGCTTCTCATCGCCATGCCAATGCATCCGCTGTTGAAATGTTACTACCCGGCGTTGAGGATCCTTTTTGCAACTTGAGATGGTGCATACATATCATTATCAGGTACATATTGTGGCCCTTGCACGAGCAAAGCCTCGACATTACCAATGCCTCCACGCCGTAAACAACACACTGGTAATCCATGCTTTTCTCTACTCTGGCTCTTTTTGACGAAAGGCACAGTCCAAACTCCGAAACGTACCAGCGGGCGCGCTCGAATAAGGGCTCCTTCCGTACATGACAAGACTCCGCCTTCCACTCCTGCTGCATCTAGACAGTAGCGGCGCCAGCAGCCCCACCAGCCGAGTCTCCTGCTCCTGCTACAGGCCAGGATCTGCCTGTCGAGCCTATGCCCGCCGGAAACGATGATGGTGTGTTGCCTTTTTTTATCAATTCGATGTTTGTTCACGCTCTCAGATGTGTTGCTCACATTGTTAATTTAGCTTTAGTTATGTCCCTCGGAGAATACCATGTTTTTATCTTCATACTCAGACCACCCCCCGCGTACGATGCACTGTAATGATGAACCCTGGCTAAATCTCAGTTGCATGTGGGAAAAATACTAAAGCAGTATATTCACAAAGAGAATACACAGCGTGAGGTAGAGTACGATACTCTGCACAAGCAACCTCGCACAGCTCGAATCCCACTCAGCAGGCCCGTTCTAGTTTACGGCTGTTGCACTTTTTGTGCGTCCCACAACCCTCGCGCACGTTCCTCTTCCACACCCGAGCTCGCACTCGAGCCCACGGAATTCTCACACACCCCCACCCTCAGTCGCAGCGCCCAAGCCAGCGTCCAGCTCCGCACGCGCAGGACAGCGTCAAAACCCCCACGACCGCCTCGTTGAGAGTTGCCTCTGTGAGGGGCCGGCGTACGAGCGCGGTGTGGAGGAGCGCATGGGCGCAGAGGCAGGCAAGGCAGGGGTGAGACATGCGGAGGTGAGAATGGGGAGGAGATGAGCGGGTGCGCTTTTGCGGGGTCTGGAGCTGTGTCGTGTGTGCAGCATACGGCGCTGGGCTTGGTGTGCCCGCATTCATCGCGTCAGATGCACGACGGCGATGCTTGACACGCATTACCCCATTGCACAGATGGGCCGTACAATGTCGCGGGCCTTGCGGACATGTCTAGCAACACGCACGCAGGCACAGCTAGCGGGCAGGATCAGGTCGTTCTACGGCTATCGGCGAATGTCGGCAGATTTCAGCCAAGCTCGGCGAGGGTCTGCCTACAAGGCTGTGGAACGCAGTGAGTACCTGTGAAATGGCCCGGAACGAGACAATGAACTGGAAAAGCCACGCAAGCCGGGCGAGCAGCCACCCGAATTCAAAGTGGAACGCGTACGTCTTCACGAGTCCTGGGTGGATGTCCGTCAATGCGATCTCAGGATTGTGAGCCGCAAAATACAGGTTGAGGTGGAATTATGTAAATTGAAATCCATCAGACCTCGAGCGAGCCGGGATTGCACTCATGGCCACCATTGCATCATTGTAGCCTGGGTTGAGGGTTATGTCTTCAGCACAGCGAATGACTTTTTAATAGTAGGGTCAGCGAAAGATTTGAATGGCTGAAGAATGCACAGACAAGCATAACACCTTTCAAGGGCTGGATGGTACTGGCGCACTTTGTCTTGCCCAATGTTGTTGGTTGATATGCGAAGCCCGAATCCAGCACCCAGGACAGACATCACCCGCGACTCCTGTCCCAGAGCTCGGACATTTTCAACCAGGGGAAGGAGCTCTTTCGTCCATATGTAGCGCGAATAGTATGTATCGAAGGTTCTCAAAAGAAGGCGAGTTAATCTGTTTCACGAGGACTCACCGAAGCGACAAATGATGATCCAGCCCCTCACTAGTCTCGCTGGCCTCGACCATCGAGTTGGCCCCAGTGCTCATCACTACAAAATTTACCCGCGAAAGCCGTGCAACGAGACCCGCGCAGGTGCTCCGGACGTCCACCATACGCGTCGCATCGCAGTGCATGAATTCGTGTTTCCAGTCCACCATATCCTGAGGTTTCGGAAATTTGGACAGTATTTTTTCTGTGGCATTGGTGTTGCACCCTGTGAGGATGATGTGTGCACTGCTGCTTGGGTAGCGCGCCGTGGCCTCCGCCATGGCCTGTCCGACGCCCGATGTGCTGCCCGCGAAGATTGCGACAGGATGTAGCTGGGGTTGAACTTGGCGTTGTACGTGGCTGCGGTCTGTTGATTGGGCATCGTGACGATGTGGGCACAGAATGGACGCAGCGAATATTTATATGCTGCCAGCCTTCGCATTTTCCGGCGGATCAGAGGGGCCCACAACAACGCATCTGATCGCATCATGTCGCATTACGCATCCGGCGATGCCGCAGTCCACACTCACAAACGCCCACCCAATTCACCTGCAGGAGTCGGGTGGTCAGAACGGCTCGTCGACAACCGGCGGATTTGAAGCTTGAAGACTCACTGGTAGTCAGATTTTAGCACGGTAGAATTGGATATATATAATTCCAAACACATTTCGGGCTTGAATCTGAAATCACCGGAGAATGCTTGCGTGGCCAGACTCCAGAGAGATCACGCATCGCCATTTGTTGTTTTCGCAACCCAGTGCCAGCCTTCAAAATTCTGCCGGGGCCTAACTCTAGTCTGTAGAACGTATTCGGGGTGCAACTAAGTCGGCAACAGCCGACGTCACGTGTAATATCTCCGGACCAGCGCTTGCGTCGCCTCGACTTGGTATTTCTCTAGGGCGCTGTTTATAATTCCACAGCAATTAAAAACATGTTTATAAACCGGTATTATAAACAGGGCCGTTTATAAACATGTTTATAAACCAGCACCCAAAAACTGGGTTCTAGCTCTCCCAAGTAGTGTTGCCCAGGGCCCGGCCTGGCCTGAAGCCCCCGGCGTGGGCCTGGCCTGACAGGGCTTGGGCTTACTATTTTCAAAGCCCAAGCCCAAGCCCTGTAGGAGGGCTTCAAGCCCTGGCCTCAGGCCTAGGCCGGGGCTTCCACGGAAAATTTACAGGTCCTGCTTGTGTGTTTTTTTGCAGAGCCGCCAATGGAATTAGACCCAATATGAGTGTTGTTTAGCATCCTAACACCTCTTGAAGTCGGGATTTACCTCCTGTGTCGAGGTTCCTGGCGGCCGACTGCTTGTTTGGGCCACGAGCAGGTGTTTGTGCCGCGTGCCGAACTGATCCGGGGGTCACGTTAAACCTTAGCGGTCTCTGCAAGCGGAAATGTGGGCACCGACCGCATCAGTGATGGCAACTGATGGGAGCTGATGATCCGAGCCCACCTCCAAAACATGGTTTGTACCTTGGGGGGAGATGCAGGAGAGAGTAAGACCTGGCAACGGCTGGAGAAGACCCCGATGAACATTATCTATCAACATATAGAGCCCTTTTTTCAATTTTCAATTTATCAAGATGTACAATTGGTGCATATCAGTGTTTAGCCCACAAAAATCCGCAAAAGGAGCTTATATTAGTGAAGTTTGGACCCAAAAACACGTCCGGGTCAATGTGGCGACGCGTGATGGTGCCCCAATCTGATGTGGTGGTACATCTATCATTTGCCTGCCAAATTCCTTAATTGGCTCTGTGACACGACGCGTCGTCACACATCACCGCCATCGTTTCCCGCTCGTTGCGTCGCGCAAGGCTGCCGATAGCCCCAGGATTTCGCGTGTCGAAGACATATGTAGTAAAAGGATGACCAGAGACAAGCTTCACCATCAGCTAGAGAAATCACGGGCACTGTGGAACACGAAAACACAAGAAAGGATCGTGATTCCGAAGAAATCACACATCCCGAGGCTCGCAGAAAAGCACGCGCTCTTGTTAACGTATTCCAAGACCACCTAAAACTTCTTGTAGCCTATTCCGAGCAGAACGTGCGCTATTCAGGACCACAGATGGCAGAAGGCCTTGTACAGAAGCACTGATGACCCGGATTTTGGCGAGTTTGAGGGTGATGCGTCCACATTTTAATTATGATTCATTAGTATAGGGTACATATCAACTATTGTAACACATTCCATGGCTGCTGGAAGCGTGGATCGCGTCAGAGAATGGAGGAGGAGTCAGGACCACGAATTTGCCGGTTAAGTTTAGTTACCGGCCTTCACATCATGATGCGGTCGGTGCCCACCACCAAATGTAGCAGAAAAAGTCCTCCAGCAGCCATTCCATCGCAGCAAACCGGACTTTGAAGACGTTTGGGTAGGCTGCCAGGCCCGGGCTTACTGGGCCCAGCCTGGGCTTCAGATGTTGAAGCCCAAGCCTTGGGCCGGCTCAAGCCTGCTGTAGGGCCCGGCCCGGCTTGGGCTTCGCAGGGCCTGGCCTGGCGGGCCTAGGGCTTGAAGCCGGGCCTTGGGCAACACTAGTCCCAAGGTGATTTTTCCGCTGTGCGCACGATAAGTATGGCCTGAAATGCCCCTTCAGATTTTTTTGTTGCAGCAAGAGACTCGGAATCCAAGACTACCCTGCATTCTTGGTGATATCGGTGAAAACTATGACTTTGATGCAGTCCAATGTGCCCTGGAAGGGGTCTACAGAGTTATTTTCAAGGGGTGATTTGTCTTTTGTCTCTCTTGATTGCAACAGCTCACTGTAAAGTCCCTCAAAGCCCGGCATATCAGTGCAGAAGTTGCCCAGTTTACCCAGCTGACATAATTAAAAACCGGCCATCTCGCCAAATAGTATTTCTCCATCCCCGACTCCCCGTCCTAGCCCATCGTGGTGGTACGTTCTCAAGTTCATTATTGTCGGTGTGTCGCTAGCCCGCCTGCCGCATAGTGGGAGTGGCTGATGGATGGGATGCATGCATCCACACGGCGACTCGGACACGGCAGTGGGCAAGTCGTCGCTCCTCGTGCGCCTCACCACAAGCGCTTGCTCGCAAACCCCGATTCCACCATGTGTCCCTGCGTCCCCGCCCTCCCTAACTTTCCCGCCCCTCCTCACGCCGCCCCCTCAGAGTTTGGCTCCAAACTCCTCTCCCTGCCCCCACTCCCACTGGCACCGGCGGACGAGCCACCAACGATTGTCCTTCTACAGCATCACGGGCTCATACTTCCGCAGCGCCGCAGGCTGCCTTGTCTATGACGTCACCTTCTGCCGGAGCTTTGAGAACGTCCACGGCTGGCTCTCGGCCGTGCGCGCACATGCCAATGCACATGTGAGCTGCATGCTGGTGGGGAACAAAGCCGATTTGTGTTACGATGGTGAGTAGCGTTCGAGCATGGCGAGGGCGTGGAGGCGCGAGTCCGTGGCGAGCATTGGAGGGGGATTGGGTGAGGGTGGGTCGTGGGCGCGGGCCTTGGCTCCCTTGCGAGCCGGTGCCCTGCCAGTGCGACAATTGCCGAGCCTATCCAGCTTTCCGCGCCACAAGCCTCGTCTGTCCGGGAGCCGCGGTGAGATGATGGAATGCGCCGCAGCATTCACCTCTGTCGGCCAGAGGCCATCCATCCCGGATCCAGCCCATCGCTCCGCGCCGCAGGCTTTCCGTTCCACGTGGCGAGTGCTCGTGCACAACTCGTGCACATCCCTTGATGTCGCTTACAGACTCGCTGATTATTCATTTATTTAATCTTTCGGGGCGCATCAAGAAGGCGCAGGTCCCACGCTCGTCGCTGTCACATACTGATCACCCTAAACCTGGTCGCTGTGCCAATTCAATCGTACGACGGCCAGCGTTGGCAATTTAATTCAAACCCTACTAGTAATTGTGCCAAGATCAGCAATGGCACCACCATGGCGTAGTCCGCATCAAACGGAGTGCTGCGATCCGGGTGGCGGTGCGCTGATCTCACCTTTCCTTGTAAAGCGCCGCTGTGTGTTGTAGCCCTTAGTCGCAGCGCAGGATGTAATCACTCCCATAAACCTGTCTCTTCTCTTTCCTATTCTTTTCTTGTCTCTTTGCTTCCCTTATCCAGGCTCTTCATTCCCTCATCCGATGGCCTGCCTCGCGCTGATCGTGCATCTCCCATCTCATGCATTTTCTGTTGTAGCTGACCAGACTAGCCCGCCGCCCCGCACCGCCATGCCCGCCCATGCCAGCGTCTACTTCTCCTCCTGTATGCCAGCCCGCCGGTGGGCCGGCAGTCTGGGTCTCCTCTGTCATGCTTAACCACCCCACAGACCACCTCCCAGCTATCGTGATTGCACCTCTCCATCTCCGACCTCGCCTTCACACAGGACCCCACCGCGCTCCGCGCACACGGCATCACGCACGTCATCAGCGTGCTCCCCGGCTGAGGTGCGTCTTCTGTTCTTCTCACATTTCGATTTCTCGGAGTGATTTTCATAGGAAATCGACCTTCTGTACAAAATTTTAATAATGGGTACCTCTTGATTACTGTATTGGTAATAGCAATAGATACAGGTCATAGGGTATTAGATTCATTGTCGACTATACACAATATAATGAGCATATTACTGCTTTTTGATTCACACCCTGGGCGCCCGAGATCTAAATGACGAAGGAACGTACCGAGTCGAATCTAATCGCGCGTGCGTACCCGGCCCGGTGGTGTATCCCACACATCGCCGCGGTGAAGGCAGTGCGCGCATTCGTCATGTCGGCGCTGTCAATTGACAATGCGCACACGATGCTGCGGAGCACACGACATCACAGGCCATTCCCTGGCCCATTCCACAGAATCACCACCTGCGCCGCCCGCCCACACCACCACGCGCGGGATCGCATCCCCGCCCAGGTGTGATGTGACGCGGGCGGAGCGCATTAATTGAGTGGCTGGGTCGGGAGCCAGTGGGTGCCATGGTGCGTGCACACACACAGGCACACACACATCAGTAAAACTACACATTTGTCTTTGGCGTCTTTGACGTCTTGGGCAAGACGTCAAAGACGCCAAAGACGTGTTTTTCTCAAAGACGCGCGTCTTTCGCTAGACAGACAAGACCCGACATCTTGGGCAAGACCCAAAGATGCAATATCTCTTTCCCAAGACAAGCTCCAAGACTTGTCAAGACACTCATAAAGACCCATAAGATAAATAAAAGCAGGTATAAAAAGAATGCATTAGATCTTGTATATACCACATATCAGTACTACAAACTGCTACCACTCCACATCATGCTTTGCTACCGATAACCAACGCCGCCACTTCGAGTGCCTCATACGCCGCCACGAACAGGAGCGCGGCCGCGACTGGGCGTCGGGGGGAAAACCACGAAACCACGCAGGACGGAAGCCACAGGTCCGCTAGACGGACGAGGATACAGACACGCCGACGTGCTGTTTGTGCCGGGTGTCGCTCGGGGCGCTCAGAGTCAGTGGCAGATGTCACCAGTTGTTGGCTGACAGGGCGGAAAGAGGGCGGGCGTGGTTACACCGGATGTACGAGGAAGCTAAAACGGAGTAAGTATGGACACACACATGATGACAGGACGCAGCGTACCTATGCGCAACTGTCTCTTCTTGCACGGCGAAGGAATTTACAGGTGAGAATAAGGGGAGTCTCCAAATAGCCTATCAAGAAGTCAGTAGAGAATACATTGGGCAAGGAAGCTCACTCTGCGTGATTTTCGTCGACTGTAAGATGGAGAGGTGAGTGAAAAATGCAAGAGGGTACGCCAATGCGGCAAAAGTGCAAAAAGGCCACAGACGGCACAGGGAAGCGACGCAGCGCACAGGGAATGGAATAGTATGGCCACATGCGGCTGGAAAGCGACGCAGCGCCACGGAAACAGACACAGAGCAAGTCTAGGTCTGGAGGGAGGAACCATGGAGGGAGGAAGACCTCTGGCACAGCCTGATTGGGGACATAGGCCGCATGAGACGAGGGATTGCGAGGAGCAGATCTTGAAGCTTGAAAGGGAGGGTGTGAAGGGATGGGGGGAAAGAGAGAAGCGAGAGAGATGCAGGCTGACAACGAACCATTTGGTTACAATCAAATCACGCAATCCGGGTGATCCCGTGTATACCCGAATCGGAGCAAGCAGAGTTTGAATGACTTCGTTCTTTCTCGCCGATTTTGATCGCGAGTACTCAGTTGCCATTCTCACCCCTCACCCACTCCTCTGCTGGCCATGGACTTCTCATGAAATAATCATAACATAGTCTGTGCTCTTGTTTAACCCTGTGAGTTGAAATTTCAGGATGAATCTGAGTCTCTACTGTATGCCACTTACCTTACCACGGCCAAGTCAACACATTAATATTGTGAGTACGTACCTACGATTCAAGAGAGTGAAGTATAGAGAGTCAAATGAAAGACTAAAATATAAGTAATGAACTTGAAATTTGAATTATGGCAAAGACACTACCCAAAGACATAAGATCTGTCATCTAAGACAAAGATGTTCCAAGATGCGGGGTTCAAGACAAAAGATGTTGTCCCAAAGACTAAGATGCCCAAAGATGCGTAGCAAAGACCAAAGACGCCAAAGACAAACATGTAGTTTTACTGATGCACGGGAGTCGCGCCGTGTTGCGTTGCTCCGCCGCGGATGCGTGTGCGTGCTGAGAAGGCGGGTGCATAGCGCGCAAGCGGCAAGCAGCAGCGGGAAGGCAAGGCGTCTGGCCGGCGTGTGCGCCTGTCCTATGCTCTACACTTTCCCGCCCATGCCCACCTCCCCCCGTGCCACCTGATCCCGCACCCTGCGCCCCGCTCCGTCCTGCCCCTCAATACCCACGTCGATCCGCACGCCCACCCTTCCCCACGCGACACTCTCCTCTTCCATCACTACTACACAGAACCAGAGCCAGATGAGGTCGTAGATGGAGAAGTGTGGTGTGATGCGCAAGTAGGAGCGCTGCGGGGGAGCATCGGAGTAACACGATGGCAGGGCGTTGGGGCAGGACAACGGGTTGATGATGCACAACATGGGGTCACAGAACACGACGGCGGGGCCGCAGAGCACAAGATCGGGATGGCAGAGCAAGACCGCGGAGATTCAGAGCAAGACACTGGAGACGCAGACGAGTCAGACTGTTGGCTCGCCGGCGTGCGGACGTACGGGAGGAGCAGCAGCCGACAAGAAAACAGTTGGGAAGAGAAGAGACGGGTTTACGGGTCGGGCGAGGAGCGACTACAGACGGGTACGAGGACCAGTGGAGTTAGTGTTGCCCAGGGCCCGGCCTGGCCTGAAGCCCCCGGCTTGGGCCCGGCCTGGCAGGGCTTGGGCTTACTATTTTCAAAGCCCAAGCCCAAGCCCTGTAGGAGGGCTTCAAGCCCTGGCCTCAGGCCTAGGCCGGGGCTTCCACGGCAATTTTACAGGTCCTGCTTGTGCGTTTTTTTTCGGCGCCGCCAATGGAATTAGACCCAATATGAGTGTTTTTTAGCATCCTAACACCTCTTGACGTCGGGATTTACCTCCTGTGTCGAGGTTCCTGGCGGCCGACTGCTTGTTTGTAGGTTCGGTCCAAGCCCCGTTCTGACGATGCCGTGCGATGCCGGAGCAGGACAAAGAAAGCCAATCAGCGAACAAACAGACCAAACACGCCTTCGTCAGAAGGGGCTTGCTGCAGAGTCCGGAAATCGGGGGGGTTGGGAGATCGCGTATAGCGACGCAGCGCGCGCTCAGAGCTTTGGGGTCATTCGATGAAACTTTTAGTTCATCAGTGTGGCTACAATATTCCTCTATAAACCTGACCGATAGACACAAAACTCATCGAGTTCTCAGACGCGCCAGGGGGCCGAAAACACGCGTTTTTTGAGAGGCCTCAAAAATATTTATTTTTGTTGGATTCCGGAGAGATTTCAATTGAAGCAACTATCAGTATGTATCTTCCGATGACACGTCAAACTTTTGGAACATTATGGCGTGTTCGAGCACAAGACCGTAGGCAAGCTGAAACGCGCTCGTGTGATGGGCATGTAACGCAATGTGACAACCGTGTCGCGGCGTGACTAATTAGCAAAAAATTGCGCTATGAGCTCTCCCCCGCGCACCGTCCTCCGTACTCTGCCTGTAGTTCCCAATGGCACTTGGCACCGTGTCCCTGCAACTCCTAGGAAGCACAAAACCCCAGCCCCGGACCGCTTGCTCGGTGTCAAGCCGCTCAAGGAGACTCTGCAAGAAATGAAAAACAAGACGCGCGAACGCCTCAAACTTAACTTCGATATAGATGACTGGCAGGGAGAACTTATCCGCCGCCTGCGCCAGGGATGCGACTCCCTAATGATCGCAGGAACGGGCTACGGAAAGAGCATAATATTTGAAGCTCTCGCCGCTCTTAATAAATCGAAAATTGTCATTGTGATCTGTCCGCTGAAAGCTCTAGAGAGGGATCAGGTATGGTATTGTCCAACGGTTTCGGCTTACAATTTTAACGTGTTTGGCAGGTACTCGTTTGGGGAAGTGGTAAAAACTGACAGATAGTCCGATGTGTATGGCGCGTCCTCAAGATATATCCCAGGCAGTATGCTGGGATTGAGGACGGTCCGGATGTAGTCCTGGGTGCAGCTCTTCAACTGCACCTTGAGACGAGCGTCGTTGATGACCTTGTCGCTCTCCTGGAGTGCAATTTCCTCCATACATGGCTTGATGATTGTGGAGTGCAGTTGGGGGATGCTTTTGGGAAAGCGGTCGTGCCAGGCTCTGAATAGGCGTCCAGGAGCGAAGCCCAGGGTCGGGTGGTTGCCCATAAAGATTCCGACTCGTTGTTTGACCATTGGGATAGGAGATTCGAAGAGGAAAAAGAGGAAGTCCCGGATGGAGAGAGTGAGGAAAGTGAGCAGAGAAAACACGAGCTGGCACTGGATTTGAGGTGTCTCGAGGTCCCTGGGGGTGAAGAGCGGCGCCAGGACAAGATTCCAGTCGGGTTCCGGTGAGAGTCGCCAGGGCTGGTGTCGCGGCCATGGCTAATTGGCGCGACGAGCGAGTAACGTTGTGTCACGCATCGTGACATCGAGACTTCCCCACCGTCGACCGCTCTCTATTTCACTGGGAGGCGTCTGATAAATCCAATTAAATTTGTACATACTCGAGGGATATGTAGGAGCAAATTCCTCCACGCGGCTGTGTCGAAAAACCTAGCTTCTAGACCTCCAGAAGGTATTTTCCGAAAAGTGATGAAGGCTCGACTGGCGCGTAAACAGAAACAATTGGGGAAGGTTTGGTGGGCGAGAAAAAATCTCAGACACAGCTATACATACTATCTATGCATTGGAAAAGAGACCTAGGCAAAAGACGAAGAATTGAAGCCGCACGAAAGGTTTGGGCAACCCCTCTGTTTGGCGGACTTTGAAGCAAGCCCCTTCAGCGAAGGGCCGGCGTGCCAGGCCGGAGCGCGTGGCTTGCTCCGAACCTAGCTTGTTTGGGCCACGAGCAGGTATGTGCGCGTGTTTGTGCGGCGTGCCGAACTGATCCGGTAGTCGCGTTAAACCTTAGCGGCACGATTTCTGCAAGCGGAAATGTAGCAGAAAAAGTCCTCCAGCAGCCATTCCATCGCAGAAAACCGGACTTTGAAGACGTTTGGGGAGGCGGCCAGGCCCGGGCCTACTGGGCCCAGCCTGGGCTTCAGATTTTGAAGCCCAAGCCTTGGGCCGGCTCAAGCCTGCTGTAGGGCCCGGCCCGGCTTGGGCTTCACAGGGCCTGGCCTGGCGGGCCTAGGGCTTGAAGCCAGGCCTTGGGCAACACTAAGTGGAGTGGATCACTGCACCGCCACCTGGATCGCACCAGTCCGTTTGATCGAGTTTAAGAGGAAGGTTATACAAGGTCAATCGTGCAGCAAGACTCTTGAATGCAGAAGAAATCGCCGGCATTCGCCCGCTGCGGTTTGAATCTGGCTATCGCCCATCGGGGTTTGAATCTGGCTGCTTTCGGCATTCGCCCGTCGGGGTTTGAATCCGCTTCAGGCATTCGCCCACCGGGTTGAATCCTCGGTCGTTCACCGGTACCTGGGAGCAGCGGTCAACAAACAGGAGCTCTTGCTCTTGTCATCTCGCTGCTGCCCAGGTGAGCTGCTGCAGCTGCTTTCCTCATTTTTTGCCTCTTGATCTTAGTCTCGGGGTTTGCAGAACCACTCAACTTTACTCTTACCTGCCCCGCGCTTACCCTCTTGATTTTCTCATATTATTTTGTACTACTCGTTGACTTGAAAAATAATACTCGGGGCTCCGTGATTTTCATCCCCAGGGCCCTTTACTGCCTAATTCGACATTGCCGAGTCAAGTGTCCATTGGTGCAGACATTGTGTGTGGGTGCACGCTTGGACCAAAGATGTGTACACATTTATACACACATATTTAACCTCTCAAAGCAGGGTCGTAAACAACTTGCATTTGCGAGTTCGAGTCCCCAAAACAACACAGAAGTCTCCAGTGGATGAAATTATGAGGCAGAGTTGAAATTTGTACCTAGATTTGACCAAAGCATCCTAGAATTTGAGTTGGAATACCACATATTTTAGTGGTCCCTCCAGAAGGCACTAAACAATGTCTCAATTCATTTTACATGTATTACAATTATATTCAAGATATTTCAAAGGATCCCGAAAATATCGGGTGGTGCGCGCCTGCCACAAGGCCTGCCACGCCAAAATCTCCTAACCCGGTTCCAGTTATCCTCTCCACTCTTAATCGAAAACGCTTATAAATATGAGGCATATATCGAATCGGACATTGAACACTGTCCCTATCAATCTCTCATGTCCACAATGATCATCTTTCCAGAGCAACAGCCTAAACATGCATGCCATGAAATGCAATCAAATTGTCATTGATGTTCTCCTTATATTCAGGCCAGACCCAGAGTTGTTGCTTCTTGGCCCTGGGAGCATCAGAATTGAGTTGAAGATAGTCTTTCCCAGAAGACATTGTGCATATAGGAGTGGATGAATGCTGAATCACAAAATGCACAGGAAATGCAGAAACAATGCGGCTTCCATCTGGGAGAACAGCTATCATGGCAGCAGGGTCATTAAAATAAGATGCCCAGTGTCAGAAATTACACACTTGCATCATCACCATATAGTGTGTGGGTTGCCATTTCGGTTGCGACATTCCAAATTCTGGCAGTCTTGTCATTGGAGCCAGACACTACACAGGATCCATTGAGCGAGAACATGACTGAGTTAACCCAATCAGAATGCCCCACAAGCTCTCTCTCCTGTTCTCCTGTTTCAACATTCCAAATTCTGATAGTCTTGTCATCGGAGCCAGACACTACGCAAGATCCATCTGGCGAGAACGCAACTGAGTTAACCCAATTGGAATGCCCCACAAGCTCTCTCTCCTGTTCTCCCGTTGCGACATTCCAAATTCTGACAGTCTTGTCCTTGGAGCTGGACACTACGTGGGACCCATCGGGCGAGAACACGACTGAGTTTACCAAATAGGAATGCCCCACAAGCTCTCTCTCCTGTTCTCCCATTGCAACATTCCAAATTCTGACAGTCTTGTTCCCGGAGCCAGACACTATGCAGGACCCACCGTGCACAAACACAACTGAGTTAACCCAATCAGAATGCCCCATGAGCTCTCTCCTATTCTCCTGTTGCGACATTCCAAATTCTGACAGTCTTGTCATCGGAGCTGGACACTATGCGGGACCCATCGGGAGAGAATGTGGCTGAGTTAACCCAATTGGAATGCCCCACATGCTGTCTCTCCTGTTCTTCTGTTGTGACATTCCAAATTCTGACAGTCTTGTCATTGGAGCCAGACACTATGCAGGACCCATCGTGTGAGAACACCACAGAACGGCATTGTCCACCTTGTTTAAGAACTTGTTCACAAGCACCCCACTGCTTATTTGCACTGAGCGGAACTCGGTGGCCCACCGAGTGCACAAGATATGTTTTTTGAAGTTTGGAAAATAATGGTAGCCACTCCAGGCCTGAGTAGTACACTTCGAGTGGGTGTTGCTTGTCCAACTTGAATATTCGAGGAACCATGTGACATGCATCACCCATCAGATCCCTGATCTGCTGTGCCTCTCGTACCTTCGATTTCTATATTGGTAGCTTGATCTGGTCATAATGGTTGAAATTATTCACCAATTTAATGGCTATTGCGCACTGAAGACAATCCATGGCGAGGTCGAGCTTCCTGAGGAGACTCAAATACTCGAGCCAGTGTAAGAGATGCATCCATGTGAATTCGTCTAACGCTTCTGTGATCCGTGTGGTTTCTGATGGGGCGAGCGCTCCAACAGCAAGGTGGGTCACCCAATGCACACAGGCATAGCACAACACGGTGGGAATATGTGTCGCAAGAACTGTCTCTGCAATGTCAGTGATCCGAGTTTCTTTTGTTATCCCGCAAGGATTCTGCTTCAGAAAGAAATTCATGCACTGGATGCATTTTAGTGCCAGTACTCCATTATACCGACTAGTATCCAGGGAATAGTCTTTGGAGCGATTGTTATCTGTAACGTAGTCCGGGAATGACGTGTGGAAGATCAGGATTGGATCATCCATCTTGCACATGTCAATAACCGAACGAAAATGGCTCAGGACAAGTAGCACATTGACGACCTCCGTGGGATCTGGATTGAGCAGCACAGAAATAGCACACGTGGAGAGTGGCTCTCATAGACAGATTATGGTGTCCAACGCTTCGCGCATTGTTCTAATTTCAAGCTGATGTTTCTTCACATATGCTGCCTGGAATATTTCCTGATATAGAGTGTCTATAGTCTCTGTGCTCGAGTTGGAGGATGTGAGAATGCTGGATAATCTTCTTGCAGCATTGTGCGGAGAGATGTCTTCATGTTCCGAGATATAACAGCTGGCAGTAAACACAAATATGAACAGTTTTCCTGCTTTTCCCACCAACTTGGCAATATCCTGGTCAGAGGGCAAATGAGAAGCACCAATGATCTCAGAGAATTTGAAAAGGACATGTTTCAGGTACGCAGAAATGTCGGAAGCGACAAGATTGGCCTCAATATCGTGAAGACAGAGAACCAAGTGTGGTTTTCCTTTGAAGGAATCCATGATGTGTCTTTCCAGGCAGCTGGTAATGAAGAATTTTGTCCTGAGGAGCTTCTCACCAAGAATCACAGTCAAGAAGTTGCCAATAACCCCAGGATTAGAGCACTCATCAAGAGCATCAACTATTATGACTGGGGGAATCACTGTGTTGAGAGCTGCCTAGGGTTCAACACTGAGTCGGTGAAACTGATTTCACAAAGCCCATGCTCCAGGGGAGGTGCCACGTTCCTCAGCGAGGTTGGTGATAAGAGCATCCCTATAAACCTTAAATTTATGTGAGAGCTGATATGAAATCGTGGGGAAGATGTGGTGGACTTGGCTGCAATTCTCTACTGATCTGAAGCAGAAAAAGCTGCCACCGAGGAGTTTCTGAAGCACCAGGATCTGAGCGAAGGACTGGATAACGGCAATCTTTCCTGTGCCAGCCATGCCATCGAGCCAAAATATGGGTTTGCTGTGCGGATTATTCGCCCAAGCAATCAGATCCAGCAGTATGCCAACACATGTGTCCGGGAGACATCCACTTCGGTTGTTACTTGTGTGAGGGTCGAAATATGAAGCATCTGTCACAGGCTGGAGAGATTCAAGTAGCTCTAAAGGTCGTTAAACTTTGCTGGGACAAGCAGATGAAGCCGCTTACGATTAGCATGTATGTCAGCCACGATCTGTGGATAGGGTGAGCTGGAAACATCAATTGGGATTCTTCAGCGTACCTGATGTGTTTCATAGGCTCGGTTCTCCATACGTAAGGCTGTATCGAGCTTCTCGATGTTTGGGCATCCCGAAATCAAAATGTTCATGCCGACTCACCTGGAAAGCATCCAAGAGATTTGAAATGGCCTTGAGAGCGTCGATTATTTGTTGAGCAATCAGCCGCTCATTCAGAGCCCGCTCGACAATGTTCTTTTGAAGCATAGATTGTATGGCTTCCCTGAGTTGCTCCATAGCACTTTCGAGGTGGTTATCGATGCGGCAGCGTGGATGGAGAAGATCTGTGATGTACCTAGTCATATTGGCGATTCTGGAGCGCATGTCTTCAGAGGATTCTGGTTGAGAATATTTATGAATGATCTTGGAAAGATCCTGCATCCGTTCAACTATCTGCTGGAGTTCCTCCTGGTGGTCTTGAATTTTCTACGTCTTCAATTCAAGACCGAGGTCGAACTCAAGACGAATGTAATGCACATCATACTTTTCCAGGATGAAATTCAGTCCTGAAACTGCGGCCTTCAGTGGTGAGAAAATGTCTGATGTTTCCTTCAGCAGGTTCAAGCTGTCGCGAAACACATTCGAGAATGTTGTTTTTGCGCTCATTTTCGATTTATGTGAGGGTGTTTCCGAGGAACGGGCGCCGGGTGGGAATCTCTGGCAAATTCACCGGTGGAGTCAATTCTGTGCCTGAATGGATGACATTTGGTGTCGGGGAGCCAAGAGCAGACGTGGGACGGGGTATTTCTTCCGGCCCAGCTGCAGCAAGCATCATAGTACGTGAATGGGAAAGCATCATTGATACATCTGATCTACGGTCAATGCTGGTGGCAAGGGGTATGCAGGATTGAAATTTGCCCCACGAGGTCAGAAAACTGGATTAAGACCCTTGGGACCCTACCTACCCTATCTTACGTAATCACCTGGTCGCGTGCTTGGGCCAAGAGCAATGCATTTTACCCATTTTTCGCTTTAGTTCCTCACTGTACTGCCCATGCAAGCTACAAAGGAGAATTTAGACTTCAGTTAATACATACAATACCTTACATTCATATCCTTTCTCTCTTCCGACTTAAGGCATGTCACGAGTTAACCCGAGAGTGACCCGGATCCATGACCACGAGTACTTGCGTTGTCCAAGGCCATACTCGGATCCGTGGGAAACCTGCCTTCACGAGTACTTGACCCGCGGTCACGGGTTTCTCACGGATCAACTCACAAGTATTGCTCTCATTGTGCCATTTTTTAGCTCACAGTACATGATTAAAAGTACTTTGAAACTCACGAGTATACCTCGTTCTCAAAAAAATTACTACTCGGATCCGTGATGACCCGTGGCGACAGGTACCCGAACCCGCGGGTAAAGTTTCCCACGAGTATTTTCACAGGTCAACCCGCGATGACTCGCGGGTGACCCGCACTCGTGACATGCCTTATTCCGACTTCTTCCACCAGCATTTTTGCAGCCAACATCATTGCAAAACCAATAAAATTAAATCCCAGAGTTTCTACTAAAACTTCATGACAACTGAAGCCTTCAATATCAGGTAGGTTTTCAGTCTCACTTATATCCATTATGAAACCATTAATTTGTGGAATGATTTCAGTAGGTCTTATTCATCTCACTTTCCACATCAGGAAAATCTGAAGTTGCACTATAGACCCAGATAGCCCAACAAAGACATGAAGACAACATAGCAGACCTATGTCTATATAGAAAGGTGGGAGGGGCGGTTTCCACCACATAGACCACCATAGACACCACTTAGTCTATCATAGTTGCATAGACACCATAGCCAGCATAGCTCTGATAGGAGTCTTACATCAACTGGAATGGCCAAAAAGTGCCCACCACTTCACATTTTATGAGAAGGTCTTGAGTAATTGGAAAGAGGCAGCTCATGTGGCCAAGACAAGCAATTACTATTCTTAGTATACAGGTTAATGAGAAAATTTACAACCACTGGGATTCGAACTGGGGACCTCTTGTTGAAACACTCAAAATAAAATACTATCAACTTTACCAACTAGACCACACAGCCATAACCAGATCTTCAACATGTACTATTTGAGACCAGCTAGTTGGCCACTTAAGCATTTATGCCGCAGCCCTGGTGTTATACCGGTGCCGGTGCGAGCCAAACTATGTCAGAATGAGGGCATGCATCCTATGAAGAGTTCGAGTCCGCCAGCACCAAAATACTCGAAGATTTGAGTGCGTAAGGAATTTATTTTGACCGGCAGTCCAACATAGCCAAACAACAGGTTAGTTGGCCACCCCGCCAACTAACATATTGAGCTCTCAAATGGCGGTGGCCTGCACCCAGAATCATATATACAGGTTATATTCACTATTTAAAACAGTTATGGTGTAGATATGAGGTATAGAAATGGGCAGAATACACGCTTGTGATCGACGGGAAACCTCGAAATTGGGGTCGCGGCATGAATGAGTGTTCTGCTACTCAGAAAAAGGCCGCGATGGGCCAAATTAGGATCCAGGCTACTTAATGGGAAGTATTTGGACGTACCTGGATGCCCAACTCCATTCCAAGTTGCTGACATCTCCTCCAAAAAATCCGACTATCAGCACGACTGAAATTGGGTGATTTTGGACAATGGCCTCCAGAGCAATCAGAGGTCATTGGATAAAATCTCAAAAGGGTCTCGGAATGAAGGATTGTATATTGAGAAGTCCTGTGTAAGGTTCCAGACTGATGGCATAGCGGTGTCGTGGACCGCGATGGTGCCAGCATGACTGACCTACAAATGAAGTCGTGCTTTTCCCGGGTGTGTTAAGAGTGATATTTCAGTCAGTTGCCGTCCAGTATCTCTTCAGATGGAAGGCCAGCATCGGGGGATCCGAACGAGCCCCCAAAGTCGTGGATCGAGGAAGACATGGTGGAGAAATGGCGATGGCAAATGAGGCGAGTGGTCCGATTGATAAGAAATTGATGTCCCCATGCTTCGGATCCCGATCCGCGATGCCGTAGCTCCCGATCAACCCATCACTTTCGGCTGAAATTTGGTCTGAACATTCGTTGGAGGTCGTATTCTGTTTATACATTATGCCCAGTCATAATTATGAAGCCCGGGTCTTATAGGAGTCAAGTGGCCAACTAAGTAGGGTGGCCAACTAAGGGGTCTCTAATAGTATCCCTAACCTCTAGAACAAAGGTTTGACAAACATGACAAGAAACTAAGCAGCAGATGTTAGTTGTATCTCAATACCAGTGAATATCTGTCAAATACAAGTGATAGAGCCTCTGGACTAGTTTATTCATTGCATAATATTCCCTCTGGGAATTGCACTTGGCACACTGGGCCAGCAGCCTAAGTATGCTGTTGAAAAATCCATGTAGTAGTATATTGTAGGGCATGAAACTGATAGACAGCAATAGACTATCATAGTACAGAAGGTACCCCCCATAGCTCTGCATAGACAGGCCCCAAATTGCTAGACACCCAATAGACACTAATAGTGGAAGCTCAAATTTATAGACATCCCATAGCCCACTATAGACATGCATACACAGGTGGGTGGTCATATAGACCACCATAGACAATGATAGACATGCATAGTCCCCAGCCACATCTATATAGCATTTCAGTTTTTCCTGATGCAGTGTGTGGCATCACCGTTGAATCTCAAACCTGTCCTTGAAGTATCGATGAATTTGTGGTCTGTTTCATCGGATTCTCCTTGGTTTGGGGCATGGCAGCATCTGACATGGCCTGAGAAGCGGCAGAGATTACCGAAAAGCCCCCAAGAAGCACACAGTGATGAGCAAAAATCCGTGTTGTTGAGCTAAAATCATAATCTGATACAAATCAGTGATGTAGTGATGTAAGCATGGCTTTCGCAGGCTGTGCTGCGAGGATTTTGGCAGGAAATTTACCCATTTTTTTTGCCCATCTTAAACACATTTCTACGGAGCTTTTGAAGCCGTGATTTTCCCGACCCATCAGAGCACTGGTCAAAAATGTGTATACTGTCCTACAAAGATCTAAGCTGTTCCTGTCTCGAGCTTGTTTCAAGGTATTCATTTTCCACCAATTGCTTCTCTGTTTATTCTTTAGTTCTACCGCGGCAACTCGAAAGATTGCGACCGTGAGCTCGGCTACGGGGTAATAGAGGAATCCAGGAACCGTAGTGTACAATAGTGCCTGTACACTCAGATAATTCCTGGGCCCCGGCGTTCCTAAGCGGGACCGTGCTGTGTAATTCTACCTACCTACCTAGGCCCTGGGAAGCTCCACCAAGGCCTTGTCCAGATTTTGGGGTTTTTGAGGCCGAAAAATGGTAATTTCCTTGTCCGAAGTTGGGGTTTTTGAGGGAAATTTCCCAAGAATTGTTCCCAAATTCCCGGCCCAGAGCAGCCAGGTTTTGATTGACAGACATTATTTTGTGACATTTCTAAAGGGGAGTCACACAGGTGACGCGTGACTCACGTGATAACCCTTATCCGACTTGGGGTTTTTGAGGTCCAAAACTCGCCAAAACGTGGGGTTTTTGAGGCCAAAATCTTGGGTTTTGCCCAGACAAGGCTTTGGTGGAGCTTCCCGGGGCCTACCTACCTACCAACCTACCTGAAGGTTTCTGAGCATTTGTGTCCGAGACCCACCCTACCCTATGACGTCGTGTCTCGGCATCTTCCGGTGAGTACCCCTTGGCTGGTGGACTTGCTGGTGGATTTGAAAAGGTTCTTCGCCTTCCGCCCAATGCGAGCGATACATTCGGCCATTGCAAGATGTGTGTTCCGAGTAGATATTCAGACGAGGGAAGGTGGTAGAGGGGGAGAAAGCTGTCGTACACAGCACGCAGCGACAGCATGCATATGGGCACGAGTTGCGCGAAAGCCGGAGATTATGAACTTCTGGTTACGTAATGCATCTTCTTTCAAAAACTCGAGGGGCCAAAAAAAAACTGCACTTTTTTCACTTGTCACCAAAAAATATTCAAGTAGTAGCTGTGTTGAACTGAACTTAGTGGCTGTCCCTACAGGGCCTTCATTTTTTTGTGAGTAAATAGGTACGTCCGTGGCTGTTTTCTTTTGACGGTTCGGCTTGAGTTCGGCGTTCGGCGCTAAAGATGTCGGAGATTCAATGGGTGGCCATGTCTGTCATCTGTCATGAAGTCAACATGCATTGTGGTGGTCGGCAACCCTGCCGGAAATCAGTGATCACAAAACCGGTATTGCCGGATTAGGAATATTCCCCCCTATTTCTCTACTCTTTGCTCAGAACATTCTTCCATCGGCCTATAAGACCTTGACTTGACCTCAAAATGCCATTTGTATGTATTAAACCTCGTTTGGGCCCCAATTTTCGGGGTAGAAGTCTCCCAATCAGGGATTCAGTGGCCTTACCTTGAATCACTCCTCCTAAAATTCCGACCCTCAACGGGGATTTCTGGGTCCAAAGGTGCAGCAAGGTACATACTGTAATTGATTTAGAACAAATTCATTGTTGCCGATTTTCGATATCTTCCCAGTGGACATAGATATAGAGGGATTTATAATTGCAATTGACTGTTTTAGGTACATCCGGACAGTAAATGGAAAATCTGCTACAATGATTTTCACTAGTTATCTCGTGCCACTATTTCACCCCACACAAACTTCTTGCAAAAGTTGCTGTAGGAAGTAGAAAACCGTCCTACCACTCGATGGGCATCTGTCGGAGTTTGAAATTTGCAGTGCATTGCCGACCACCATGCATTGTCTCCGACTGCGTTCCCAGCACTCGGGTGTTTGCAGGTGTGTCTATCCGCCAGCGTTTCGCGTTAAAATACCCGTCTCTCCTCTTCTCTGGCTCTCCCCACCACACCATGCCCGTCCCGCCCAATCGTCCCTCTCAAATCCGTTTTGCCCGGGCGCGGGCCGCGTCCGATAGCGCGCGCAGTGCCGAGGCCAAGTCCATGCGTGGTTGCGACCGCGTCGAGCGTCGGGGCCGCGGGCGATGCAACAGCAGAGGGCGGCGTGGCGCGGGCTCATCGCGCGAAACGCACCCGAGTCAGCAGCACAGGGCAACGCAGGCGAGCGCAAAACGGCCACACGCGGAACAGGGAGGGAAGTGCGGCGGTGCTTGAGTCGGAGGACGCAGGTACGTCCATTCAGTTTCGCCCGTGTGCCCTGGGTCTTGATGCAAAGCGACAGCGCGCGCCCCCGTCGTCCGGTCGTGGCAGCAACACTCATTGGGAGACTCAGGCTCGGGCTCGGCCGCGCTTACGGCCACGCTGGATGTCGGCAGCACTTGTGCGCAGCGTGCTCGTTCCAGGCGTATCTGGGGTTTTGATGTATCGTGGCCCTCTGATCAGAGAGGGGTCGCGATTCATCGATCCTTCTAATTAGAGGCGGCCGGGATGCATCGTCTGAGAAGACTGCCCTTCCAGGGTAGCACGTGCCGGGCCCTCCGCCACGCGTTTGATGCCGCAGCCGCCCCGTTTGATGGCACTCCCGGTGTTTGATGGCGCAGTCATGTTCGCTGATTGCGTCATCGTCGGGTGGCGGTGGCTTCTGCTACTTAACCGCTTTGGGCATTCCTCCTGGCTTCATTCTTGGGGTCCCTGCTTAGCTGGTCATATTAGAGTAGTTTTTGAAGGTCCTTAACATGAATTCCAGGCCTTCGGACGCCCCCACCCCTTCGGTATTCTCGAAGCAATCAGGTCTAGTTTGGCAGGCGCAAAATGTTTGTCAATGTTATGATCCCCTCCTGCTTGTTCCCACGCCCGAATGCAGCGCCCCGCTTGCCTACCTACCTCCCCCACCCGCCCCGGCTTGGCGGCGGCCAGCTGCGAACATACCACCCTCATGGCAATCACACCCCCGTTGTCCTGTGCTGGCCTCTGCGCTCTCCCCAGGCAACGCCGACCGAATGCGCGGCTTGCCGCCCCCCCGCCCCCGCCCCCCGCCTCCCCGCCAGCGGCGGCTTCGCAGCATGCAGGCATGAATGCACCATCTTCATTCTGCATTCTCAACTTCGTTATCCTTGTATGTGCTGGCCTCTGCGCTCTCCCCAGGCCGACCCACCCGAATGCGCCGTTTGCCGCCCCCCGCCTTCCTGCCTGCGGCAGCTTCCCAGCGCGCAGGCCTAAATACACCACCTTCATGGTGCATTCTCACCTACGTGTGCGCTGGCGTCACTGCCCTAATTACACATACTATAGTACTCCAACCACATGTGAATGACTTCACGCATCTTGGAGCATCTCTGAATACATGTAAATGTAGCTATATGTGAGATAGAATTTTGAAATCAATATTCTAGTCGGTTGGAATACTGTGGGGGGGAAAACAAGACAAAAAGATTACCTCGAAAAAAAATGAAGAAGAAAAAACGGCAACTGACTGGTATCGAACCATCCGCATCCTAATCCGGTATGTACTGCATTCAGCAAGTGATCTGCGAGATGTCATCTATGTGCGACTATTTACCTAGACAGGTTGATCTAGACATGCCGAGGCTCTGCCGAGGCGATTGTCACTCACGGCGCACATCTGTCTACAGCCAGGCCCGTCTAGGCCCGTCTACGCGATGTAAACAGACATACACCCGGTTCGGTGTATCCGAATTTGCCGTGGATACGTCACCATGGAACGCAGTGAGGCGACAGTATACATAGATGGTACAGGAATTGTCGTCCAAACAAGCGCCTCCCGCTGTCCACCCACCCAGTTCCTTCCCGTCATTTTTCGCCCTCCATCTCATCAGTATTTTGTCATTCATACCATGTCGCACTCACTTCTTTGCAGCACGTCCTCCACCTGCGGGCGCTTTGCGCTTCTTGTCCAGCGCCTTCAGCAGCACTGTGTCGGCTTGCTGGGCGTGCTTGTCCGCTGTCATGTTGATCCGTCGACGCTTCACCTGTGGTATGATCTCCCGATTGTTGTTGGCGTTCACTGGGGGCCGCACATTTCGTTTCGGGCGCATCACGACAACAAGGTCCGAGGGGCCAGCCAGGTTCCGCAGGTCTGGCACCAGAGCTTTTGCCGCTGCGGCTTCCCGGGCCGCCTCCTCGTCCCTGGCCTTCTCGAGTGCTCTGATCCCCCTCTTCCTCGCGGCGGACAGGCCTCCCGCGACCTCGTGCGCCAGCGTATTCAGTGGCAAAGGGACCACCTCGCCGTCATCCGTGTAGGTCTGAACAAATGCGAGTGGCGCCTTCCCAGCCCCCACACGGTTTGTCGCCTCGGCCAGGGGTCGATCCTCCTCACCATCACTCCCGGTGTCCGTCGCCGTGGCATCCTTCTTTGGGCGCCCTCTGGGTCTTCCCGCTTCGCCCCCCCTGCTCCTGCTCCCTCTCGCCCCACTGCTCCCAGTCAGCCCCCCAGTTGGCTTCACTGGTTTTGGTGTGTTTGCCATAGGCCGAGAAAACGGAAATGCGGCGTTGCTGCTGTCTCAGCACAGCTGCCGTCATCTGGACTATCGTCATCCAGAGGCGTGGCTGTGAAGGAGGCTGTGCGGCAATGCGCGGCGGAAAAGGCGACGTGTTTGCGACGGTCCAAGGTGTCGTCTCCACAGCCACAGGGCTCGTCGCACTGGGAGGAGTGTCGGTCGCCGGTGAGGGTCGTGTCGTGGGACTGGTATCTGCACAAGTCCGATCAGCTAGAGTAGCACCCAAAGCAGTAGTCGTACGCATCATTCCCACTGTAGTCGGGTCTTCTGCCGTGGCGGGCGAATCTGCGGCTTGATGAATCTTGAAAACTGCCCCCACCGCCTTGGCCTAGAAGCCATGGAGTCGTGGATGGACCGGAAGCCTCGACTCGACGATTCATGCCGTATGGACCACCACTGAAGCAAGCTCGTGGAGGGGCCGGCTGACCACTCCGCTGGCGTCATCTCCCCGCTGGAGTGAAGACGGCTCTGTGGCGTGGACACAGGATACAGCTCTGGCGGCGTCAGCTCTCCGTCAGTAACGCTGAACGGCACGTCATCCCAGACAATCCGATTCATACTGAACGGATACCAGGCAGCCTGCTCGCAGCATCCATGGCTTGGCCTTCCTGGGGTATCCACGTCGTCTCGGTCCGCGGCTGCGTCACAGCCATGAACTGAGCCAGTCCGCTCGCTGTAATCGGGGTCAGCGGTTCCGTTGCTGGTCATGATCGCGCCACTCCCCAAGTCTGATAGATCACCGTCACCCGCACCAAAGCCGCCGCCTAACCCATACGCAGAGAGATCAAAGGCTCGGAGCCCTCCCACGCTGATGTGCCCGGACGCCCGCATTCTCCACCTCCACCGTAGAAATCAGTTTGTCACTCCAGAACACATCCTCTGCATCTCGCGTCTCATCCAGGCTCGTGAGGGTCTCGACCAAGGTGGGGACGGCTCGATCGTAGGTGGGGCATGCTCAGGTGCAGGCGGAGGTGCCCATTCTTTAGGAATTGGTGCCGCAACTGGGACAGGAACAAGCACATGCTTGTCAGCCCACCGTGGCTTTGCTGGCTGATTTCGCTTCTTGGTCTTGCGGGCAGGCTGCGCTGGTGGGGGAGGGGCCGCTTTGTCATCTGAGTCTGGCATAGAGAACAGATTATCGAGATCCAAGTCAGGAATATCGTCTTCAGGCATGGCCATAGCATCACGATCGCTTCGAGCTAACGTACAAATGGTTAGCAGATTGGATCCCAGTGAATGTTCAGACTCACTGAAACATCTCTTCAAAACATGATGAACCTCTGGCTCACTTCTTCGTCCATTTCGGGTGAGAGTCCTTGAAGTCGTTGCCAGCCGGAGTGACACCACATGCGTATCTGCAAGACGCCAACACCGTGATCAGTCAACATAGGACAACATCCACTGTACGCGCCAAAAGACATACACATTGACCCCCAGGGCTCCGCCCATGTTGGGCGTGGGCCACCCAGCATCGTAAAACCCCTTCCAGCCGGTCTTCTCCAAGATCATGTTGTGGACTATCTTGAGGAAACCTTCGATCTGATCAATTGACCTGCGCCGCTCACTTAGTTCGCTGAATCGTCAAACAAATTGGCGAAAAATTGCTTACACCTGTACTTCTGCTGGGGTCGGTGGAACGTTGCTTGCAACAGTTTTCTTTCTTTCCTTCTCCTCGATTATCTCCACCAATCGCGCCTCTATCCTCTCTATCACCGCTTCTGGCTCGCTCTCCCACCGTTCCTTAACCACCCGCCTCCGGAGCTTCATGCGTGCCGCCATCTGTGTCTTACGAAGTGCCTTGACTTCCTCCGCAGGCTTCTCGCCATTCCAGGATACCCAGTCATCGTCCACCAGCGAGAAGTCGTCATGACCGGCCTCCTTCAAAGCGGACGCGATGCTGATGCAAATGGCTCCTCCTTCTGGTAGATCTCGATGAGTTGCGGATTGCGCTGCCGTTTCGGGGATGTGTCAAAAATCAATGTCGCCATCGAGTCGAGGCTTTTGCTGGGTTTCTCTCCAGACTTGCGCTGCTTCGACGTGTTGTTACGGAACCACGTTCGTAATTGCTGTCAAGCAAGTAAATATCATCAGTAATGCCTCTCACAGGAAATTAAGACGCGTAGCCTCTGCCATTGACGCGTCACTGACCTGTTTACGCACTACCAGCGCAGCCGCCAGTATTGTTGACTGCTCCTCAGTTAGTCTGATCCCTGACTCCCTCGTTGGCACCCCACAGGTCAGCTCCTCGGGCCATCGCTCCAACCAGTCAGCGTCCAGCTTGATGAAAAAGTTGATCTGGTCTTTCCCCGATTTACTCCCAAGGTACTTTGGGATGTGTGCCCGAAGATAGCTGAGTTGGTCTTGGTTCGCCCAGAATCTAGGTGCCATTGTTCTCTGCGAAATTCTAGGAGGTGAGGTGGATGTCAACAAGTGGGGGCGATATTTTCTCTGTAAGTGTATGCCAAAAATCTGTTGATCTCTATCCAGAGCTGGAATCTTTGCAGAAACCCTCCGAAATTGTCCAATTTCATGTGCGATTGTGAGCGTATCGCCAATATTATGGCCATCAAACCCAAATTTTGCCCCGACATAAAAATCTGAATCTCAAAATTCCGAATCGGGCCAATAAATCGGGCTGTTGCGTTTCCGTCACACGCCATGTGCACTGCCCTGATATCACGCATCATTTGGCGCGTGCCCGGTGGATTTCAGGCCAGTATCCATAGCCTGCCGCTCCATCGATCTTCCGGTCCGCGAAAACAAAGAGCAGACTATCATCCCCATCCGCACTTCACTTCCAGATCTAGAACAACGAACACAATCTATTCCATCAAAGCGGAACCACGGGGCACCTGACCCGGCAAGCGAACCCGGGAGCTTCACTTAAAGGCTGAGCATCACTCTTATCTTTTTCCCCCTGTTTTTCCCCTTTTTACAACTGCAATGTCTACTACTCACTCCGCTGCGCCCAATGCCTCCACCCCTCAACAAGAGTTGGATGCACTGGTCGCGAAAGTGGCTGCTCTTGCTCGCCTCAGTGTGGACCTGACACGTCTCTCTCTCGACATCCAGGGTAAGTTGTTGTCGCCTGATCTGATGTCTTCAACTAATCTACCGCGTCTTAGATACTTTCCCTGCTGTCATGATGCAGGTAGCTGCCATGAGTGCCGCGAGTGGTACATTGTTTTTTATTCCACCTTTGTGGGCTGTGTATTCACTTAATCTACCCAGCTCCCACCGTTGTCCGGGGGTTCCCCAAACCCCGACGAAGTCGAGGCTGCACACCCTCCCTCTCCCAACGATCCCCAGAGTTGGTATGTTGTAATTGTGGGTCGTGAACCTGGTCTTTACACGAACTCGTGAGCAGTCGCAGTGCACCATCACCATCAGTGTAACACTGACATGCCATCCCGTCAGCGATGCCGCCGACATGCAGACGACAGCATCCCAACCAGTTCCGCGCGCAAGACCGGACTCCGTGAGGCCCTTGCCTCTATCGCAACAAGTACGAGGCCGGCAAAGTAGAGAAAGGAACTAGCGTACGATATTTTTTATTTTTCTTTGCAATAATAACATATCTTAGCGGTCTGCTCTGTGTTCGTTGTAGTCAAGTAGTTGTTAGCACAACAATTCAATCAATGTGGTTTTCTCGGTCATTTTCTGTGTGATAAGTTAGGATAAGTTCCGATAAAAGACAACCTGTTGCCCATTAGGAGATCCTAGAACATTATGCGGAATTAATTCGCACCAGATCAGATTGTCAAAAAGGTAAATTTCATAGCCGACGACTACCAAATGGATATACTTTACCAACACCATACTTCTTCGTCGTCATCAAGAACCCCAGTCGTATGATCCCAACATTTGTAGCCATACATCTGGCAGTAAAGGCACCTTTCGCAAAGCCCAGCGCCATCTTTCCCATCGCGTGCACACTTATCCTCGTTCTTGCATGACCCACACATGCCCCTCACAGGCGGCATCCATGATGGCCTAGGCTTGCGAACAGGAGGCACGGCACCTGGGGGTGGTGGGCCGAACGGCACATAGCGCCATCCATTGAAGGGGGCCGTGTGTACCGAACCCGAAGCAACGGGATTGACCCCACTATCAGTGTTCCTGTGTACGCGGCGGTTATCCTCGGTTAAAGTGTTGATCTTTTGGAAACAAAGCTCCAATCACTTACGGAGATCCCATCATCTCTGCAGTTCCCGATGGATCTTGAACCAGTGCGGTTGATCCCGCGCTCCTGCCCTCGGGGGTGCCTCCATTCCCGATACTACTGGCTTTCTTGTCGGTCCTGTTGGTGAGCACCAAAGGCAGGGATTGTCCTTTGTACTCAATAGATAGTCCGTCCAGGCGTCTTGCTGCCATCGAGGCCAATATAGCAGCTACAATGGCCTCGTCGTCTTCTTTGTCGAAGGACCTGTCGACGTCAGTGTACTCTATGTTGTTGCGACTATTTCCGTCGTCGCTGCCCACCCCGTCTTGCAGGTAGCCTGCATATTAATTAGTGATCAGTAGTCTGTGTTATGTTCAGATTTGAATGCGGCATAACTGTTTTGTCTGGACTGGAATTGCTGTCCCTGTAAGTTTTTTTGTCAATGCCAAGATCGATGGATCATATGTGAATTGTAAATCTTACTCGGCAGTCTGAGGAAAATGAATTTGGCAGTCCCCAGATGAAGGAACAATATTGTCGTTGTCTGACTCTGCAGTAGCAACACATTCGTGGGTGTTCTCCCTGAGCATGAACACCTGTAAGCTTCCAAGGGTTGAAATCCTGTAGTTCAGCACCTTTCTGGCGTATCTGCCTGCTTTGGAGGGTCCCATCGCCGTTTCTTGGCTTTGGCTTCTGCCCTGGAGGTAATGGCACCAAGAATCAGTTGAATACCTTAAATCTACTCTTTGAGACGTACCTCTTCTTTGCCATTTGAAGCCGCTTCTTTTCACGAATGTCTGGATTCCTAAACACTATAAGAACACAGAAAAAATAAGTAGCACGGTCACACATACTTCTCATAGTATTTGGCAGACGAAGTGCGACGCCGTTCTGCCTTCAACGCCTTCGCTCCATTGAACCTGCGTGCATGCGTTACATCGGTTAGACTCTCAAGAACATTTTCACATACACTCCTTTCAGCTCCTCTGTTGAGCTATCCTTGTTTGATGTGCCAAACTTCTTTGGCGGCATTGTATGTGGTGGTGCAAAGCAAGTTGCAGTTGGGTTTTGTACGTGTTTTGCACTTGATTGAACACTAAATCGCTCGACTTCGCTGCACCGACTCCCCATGTTTATACCTCAGCCGGATGTTAAAATAATTGATTAACTTATGATTTCAGAAAGATCTATCTCCTCAGATTTTCTCTATCTCATTGTAGTCACTTTTCCGAGACACTTTTTCAAGTTTCTCATCGTGAATCACACGACGTTACTGCGTGACATAGCGTGACAAACAGCAACTTGGACCGTCCCTATGGCCTCATCGCGAGGGATTTCTACCTAAATTTGAAGCAGTAGTTGTTTTGGCTCACAATTATCTATCGAATAGTGTCAATAACTTGAATTTATCGGGTGCTTATTGAGGTGTAAACGTGTGTATTATCTGTTCCTCATCACTTCAGCACTTTCAACCACGCCACCAATGCCACCTTTCTGCACGGTAGGACACATTACTGACTCAAAAAACTCTACCATGTGTCGGAATTGTTGGTGCATGCATCCACCATCGGGAAATGCGATTTTTGCGAATTAATTTATGATAGACAAATTTTGGTTACAAACATGAATGGCTTGAGATTTTGGGGTGATCTGTCTATTCAGAATTTATTCTTTGAATGTTCAATGCGCTCACCATCCAAATTTCCAAGTTCCTGATCTATGTTACATAAGTGACAGGCGTGACACGACACTCAAACGACATCCACCAGCTTTCGTGGAAAGCCGCCGTTTTCTCGATTGACGACCCAGGGAACAGTAGAGCCACCCACAGAGCAATGCGCTGGGTCTTACCACAGGCCCTATGGTGGCACTGTTGGTGGCTCTCCTGTTCCCTGGGTCGCCAATTCTATTCATCGTCTTATCATACATTTTCTCGATTGACGACCCAGGGAACAGTAGAGCCACCACAGAGCAATGCGCTGGGTCTTACCACAGGCCCTATGGTGGCACTGTTGGTGGCTCTCCTGTTCCCTGCGTCGCCAATTCTATTCATCGTCTTATCATACATTTTATCGTCGCTCTCCTGGGCCAATATATGGCACACATTGGTATGTCAATTATTCAAACCTATGCAATCCCTGCTGAACCAGGATTAACACTTTAGTTGCACGTTGGGTGCGGGGCCCCATATATTATGTGAGCCAGTCAAATGGGGCGTCATGTGCATGCTTACTTACATCTGATTATTCATCAGGCAGAAAAATGACAAGTCTAGACCGCCCGCGGGTACCTTAGATACGACTTTGGTTTTAACACTCACGCACAACTTTGGTATTCGCCGTTCACGGAGTAGAGCATGAATTCAGTGAGGAGGAAAAAATGGGAGGCGAGGATTGGTACGAGCTCGCCCACTTCACAATCCTGGGATGTCTAACGTGTGTCTTATCTTCCCAGATAGACTTCACCGCATGTGCCTGGATCCAAACGACGGCAGCAAAATCCAGCGTCGGTTGGACAGCTTGCGGGGCCAATGTGCTGTGGATTTGCGCCTGCTCTTAGCAGGCCGTCTCCACCATGCACGTGCGCATGAAGCGCTCAAGGACCGCAGGCGCGCTGAGTCAAGGGCCACCAAGAATTCTCCCCCATATTGCCGCAGGCTCCCAAAGGTTTTAGATACATTCACGAGGAGTGAGTAAACTCGTGTGGTAGCCAGCATAACATCCCATCTCTCTTTTGCAGCGGTGCTATTTATCTTTGCAAAATCCAGGAAGACGGGAGTGCAGGGCCAATGATGTATATTTCTCCTGCTGGGTATGTGACCCTCTCAGATACCGCTATTCTGCGCTGACCAGCTGGCAATCTACGGCAGAGAAGGGTACCCGATGTGCCCGCCACCGGTGAGCCTTCTTAAAGGACGGTTCTCTATACATCCGTAGCAATATTCTACTTGGTGGGCCGGGGCATCGTGATTATCACGCGAGGCGATCAAATCTGATTGATCCTCGTTGTTAAGCGGCCCGAAAGCGGCGTCGTGATTATCATGCGAGGTGATCAAATCTGATTGATCCTCATTGTTCCCGATCACGGTCACGCACTGAGATTGAATCCACATGACTCACACCACCATGCCCCCCTCCCTGCTCCCCACTCGGAAACGCAACGCCCCGCCGAGCTTTGACGGAGGGCCAAAGCCACAGAGAAGGCGCATCAGCGCCAATCGAGCAGGTAAGTCGACAACTTTAATAGACAAAGTTTGTCACTCATACCACCCTCAAGTCTCAGAGGGGGATCACCTCCAAGACGTGTCAGGCACCTCGATGTCCAAAACCGCGGCCAAAATGCTCACACCTGAGACCCTGGGTCTGAAAGAATACCTGGGAGAAGAGGCTGCGGATGCAGCCAGGGCAAATCGCCCAAATCATCTGTATGTTGCGTCTGATTTTCTTCTACCTAAGTTATCTGGCGGTTTACCTCAAAGGCAGAGAAACCGCGCCACGGGATGCAAGCGAGTTGAAGAGTCCACGTGCTCAAGCAATCGCTGCAAAGGTGGTCACCAAGGTGCAGATGCGCGTAGTACCGTCGATACCTGGGTCATACATGCAACGCCGGCGTGCCCAGCAGGAGTTGCGGGCGGCGGCGGTAGCTGAAATGATGCGCAGCGGGTTCGCGGCCCCGATATCTGACACAGACCCTGATGCGTGAAATCCGGGGCTGATGCACATGTACTATTAACCCTACCTATCTACCGCGTGATACTTTACAGCAAAGATAAAATGATTGCACCGAGCCAATGCATAAGCAAAGCGCCCTCCCAAGATGTTCCCCTCCGACAAGGCCATTCTTAAAGATCCAGAGCGCATCGCTCGGATGCCCTCTGGGCTGCTGACTGCGGCAAAACGCAATGAGAAAATGTCTACACAGTTGACGGATGCGGAGGACAAGGAGATGAAATACTGTGCGTCAAATTCTACATTTTGCGACTTGGAGGCATTAATAACATCTCTCGCTGTTGCAGGGGCTATGGCGTGTCGGAATGGGTCGCAGGATCCAGATGTTCAACGCTGGCTGGACCGGAACAGGCTACCCCCGAGACCTCCTGGATACGTTCCTGGCTCGTTCCAGAAGGGTTTGAGGTTGAGGTTGGAGGAAAAGCAGCAGGCAGCGGCAGCCAGGAAGGCTAGCATCAGGGAGCTGGTTCGGCTGCGAGAGGCAGGGAGGAAATCCCGGCGCATCATTATCTGTCCTGTTGCCAAAGCGGGAGTGACGACTGCGGATCCGATGGTGGAAGCCAAGGAGAGGGAGGCAGAGATAGCAAGGAATACTGAGGCCAAGGCTAGGAAATCACGAGTCGAGGCTCTCGTGCGCATGCGTCAGGCTGGGCTGAGCAGCCTGAAGCGCAAGCGCTTCGTTTAGTCACGGGGTCGCGTGCTAGTATCACATAAGCAATCTTCTCAACTCAGTCGGCGAGTCGACGACTGGACGACTTGATGCATACACTTTGAAATGAACAATTCAGGATCTGGTTCGGGATGTACTCTAAGCTTCGTGCCACTATCTTTCCCTCAGTGGAAATCTCTCGGGTCATGGACTTCATCTTCCAGCGACACCACCGGTGGTACCTCGAGCCGTTATAATGTGTCCGCAGCCCCAGGACACCCTGCAAGAAGGGCATGGCATACATCTGCATAGCTGCTTGTTCACCTTGATGAACGTCTGCTGGGCGCGGAAGGTGAAGGCTACCATTGATGGTAATGTATCGTGCAGTCTGGTTTTGATTTCGGTGAGAGATAGCGAAGGGCGGGATCACGATGTATCGCGATCATGCCGATCTTTGTGTCTTAGGCTCACACTGCGCCCCCTCCGTACCCTTTCCACATAACCCTTCCACATACCTTCTGGGGTGTACATTACTTATTCATGCGGAAGATTAACATTACGAAGACGTCGAAGTTAATCGTGCCGAACAGCGACAGCGAGGATGACGAAAGCGACATATCTCAGCCTCGAGTCGGCCACCGGCGCACAGAGTTCCTCCACCATCAGCACATCGTGCATCCGGGGGCCGATGGAGATACCCGGCATGACTATTCCACGATTGAAACCCCAGCGTCGCCGACAAAACCAAAAAGGGGCCCTGGCGTGCTTCTACCCGATTTGCCACCCAACAACGTGTTAGGGTACGATGGCGAGGAGGAGCCTGTTTATGACATCCTAGGGCTCGGGCCGGACAGTAGGGAGGAAGATCCAGCGAAAGCATGGAAGGGAAGGGCACTGCGGGAATCGGTGTGTAATGTCCTGGAAAAGAAGAAATCACACTGATCATTGACCAGGATGACCCGCTGGGGAAGTGGGCCGCTTCCAAGGTTCAGATATACCTGGATGAGTTCGTTCGCGGCGATGGCCGCGGCGACTACATGGATGAGGAATGGTGCAATATATGTGATGTGGAGCCTGCCGTGTATCGGTGCATTGATTGCCACACAGACGACCTGTATTGCAAGGAGTGCATTGTGCAGGTCCACAGAGATAATCCGCTACATGGTGTACAAGTGAGTAAAACGTGCAATTACTAAGATCCAAAGAGACTAACAATCCGACGAGGCTTGGAACTTGACGGAGCAGATGTTTGAAGAGACCACTCTGAAGAAACTCGGGTTGCGGATCCAGCTGGGCCACGGACGACTGGGGAAAGGCATGCGGGGCAGATGTGTCTTGCCAGAGCACGCAGTCGACGACGACTTTGTGGTGGTCGATAGCCACAAGATTCACGAAGTCGCCGTCGACTTCTGTAACTGCGCGAGTGCGCAGCCGCATGACATTCAGCTACTACGGGCACGGTGGTATCCTGCGACTGGAAAGAGCCCCCGTTCGGCTGCAACATTCAGATTATTACATCGCTTCCATCTGATGTCGCTCGAGTCAAAGTGTTCAAGCTATGAGTTCTATCACAGCATAGCACGAGAGACAGATAACACGGGAACTGTCCCGGTGAGGGTACGTGCACCATGCAACTGGGCAGCAGGAGTTTGGCTAACCACGGAATAGGATCGATATGACGAGTTTATGCGTATGGGCCGTGAATGGCGGCATCTCAAGATGCTGAAACGTTCAGGGCGCGGTCATGACCCGAGTGGCGTCAAAGGGACAAAGAGCGGGGAATGCGCGCTTCTGTGTCCGGCGTGTCCACAGCCGGGAAAGAACTTGCCAGAAAATTGGAAGGATGTCCCGAACGATAGGCGGTGAGTTTCTGACAATTCGAATGCCACACAGCTCTGACACTATGGTGCAGATTTTTGTATGCGCTATTTCTGGCACTAGACGCAAACTTCCGAATGAGGCGCAAAAAAGTGTCGAGTGAAGAGAAAGACCCATCGCTTGGCGACGGGTGGTCATTTTTCTGCCAGATTACAGCGTACATGGAGTATTTAAAGAAATATTGGCACCAATCACAAGAGGTACGTATCTAAGAATCTTTCAGGTCAGAACATAGCTGACAAAAGGATAGCGAAGCACGTGCGTTGCTCACGATGCTGTAGATAAGCCGGACAAAGAGTCGCGAGGGACGGCGTCCTCCGGGATTGCAACCGTGGACTGTGCACGCCATAATATGAAGCGGCCAAATGCAGTCGGTGACTTGCAACTCGGAGAACGGTACATTCTGTTGCAGTATACTATGTGTCTCAAGTGACGAGATTCCGACAGCTATCTCAACATGGATTATATGTTCTTCATGAGCCTCGCTGGCAGCGAAATCGAGGAGCTCTATGTCTCCTATGATATTGCCTGCCAGTGGCACAAGAATATTTGGGAGCGGATGAAGAATTTTGACTCGAGCATACAGTTCAAGGAAGGAAAGAAGTTCGTTGTCTTCCTCATTCCCAAATTCCACCTTCCAGCGCACATTGAGGCCTGCAACATTCTTTTTTCGTTTAATCTCACGCGCTTTGTGGGGATGACAGACGGTGAAGCGCCGGAACGGGGATGGTCGCATCTGAACCCTCTGGCTGCGAGCACAGCGGAGATGGGGCCTGGGTCTAGGCGCGACTTGATCAACGACTCGTTTAACGACTGGAATCACAAGAAAATCATCGCATTTGGTGAGTATCTATCTATTTTTCGGCGTGGTCCAAGTAGATCTGAGATTACTATCACAGGGCGACTTATGCTTAGAAAAATAGCAAAGGCTGTACCAGAGATGATCACAAGCAGCGTCGAGCTCGAGGATTTGGAGCTGTCGCTCCCACGCACGGCTGTCGAGGAATGGACGAGGGAAATGGAGGCCTGGGAAGCTGATGCAAGCCAGCCGAACCCTTTCAAGCCGCGGGTCCAGCACAAGACAATGCAAGCCGTGCGGCTTGCGATGGCGGAGGAGGTTAAGGAGGAGATGGATTTAGATGCATTGGAGGGGCTCGTTGTCAGGGATGATATGCACCCGACGGAGATGGTGTCAATGGGGTTGCAACTGGAGGAGTTACAGTGAGCGCTTCGAGTTTGTTTCATCACGCGGGCCAAAAACTAACTGTGATTCAGGCGGACATTGGCATTCGACCTTGCGGGCGTTGGAAATCACCCGTCAACCGAGCAGTTGACGACCATGACAGAGCGCACCAATAAGCTGCGACGCAAGCTGCTGTCCTGGATGGATATCCAGCTGGGATTCATGCCACACGTTGCGCTCCTGCGCGCCGAAGAGGACCGAGCACGGCGGAGGATTGCCGCAACACAGCCCCAACCTGGGATCCAAGTCCAGCACATGGCGTTGTGGCTCCCTTCGGCAATACAAGGTCGGGAGGAGTGTGATGTCGCGCTTTACGAGTACGAGTACCGCCTGCGCGAAGGCCAGGCCTACGAAGCGTTGGAGGACGTGCGACAGCAGCTGCTGCTACGAACACACCAGTACAAGCAGAAGGATCGATATGCCCGGGGAGTCAAAGCCAATACTCGCGCACAGACAAAGATCAAGAGACTGGATGAGCGCATTCGACGGACAGCAGAGCGATACCGGGCAGCGTGGAGGGCACTGATGGGACTGGGGAAGATCCTCGAACGATCAGAGTGGGAGAAGACACTACGGCCATTGGCGGCAGAGGATGTGAGGGGTATGCCCCGCGCGCTGTTTGCGGATCCGGAGCGGAAGAAGGACTTGCAGAAGAAGGGGCCAGAGGCGCGTAGGCGGGCAGCAGACGCAAAGGACGTGGCCAAGCGAAGGATGTCGTGGATTTGGGTGACGCAGGGTGCAGAAGCAGTGGAGGAGGGCAATAATCCGGCGATGAGTGAAGGTAAGCTGTCAGCATGGGGATAAACAGGATCATTGACAAGTGTTTGACAGCATTGCGTATTGAGTGGGCAAAAACGAGAGCAACGGCGTTACGTTGGGCAGAGGAGGTCGACCTGCTGGAGGAGGAGATGCGGCGCATCACCCAGTTTCAGAAGTGGCGGGCCGAGTGGTGGGACAACCTAGCTGGAAAACGGCCACCACCCCCACCGAATGCGGCTGACGAATGTGATGACATCGTGTATGCGCCTGACAGCCACGCTTACCGGGAGGGGAATAGAGCCTACGCCAGAAAGCAGGCGGATATTCAGCGCAAGCTATCCGCACAGTTCCAGGACGAGTGGAAGGATGTAGCTGATTTCATCAGCATGGGCCGGACAGCACTGGGGATACTGCCCCCGGATGAGGAGTACTGCCCGCCAGTGGATCCGGACGCAGGCAGCGATGAGCTGCCAGTACCGCCAAGAAGGCACAGGTCGGGGGAAGGCGAGCTGTAGCACGCGGCAGGACACTTTCAGTGATGTATTGATAAGCTAATGAGTACACCGTAGTAAGTAATAGAAGACGCAGCGGCAGCCGAATGAGAGGACGGGATTAGGCGCCGAGGGCGCTTGTCATCTCCGAAATGGGTCAGCGGGGAGGTGATGCCAAACAGCGCCACAGCGCAGGATGGCAAACATGGCTACAGCGGCTAGCAGCAAACAGGACCACAGCAAGAGGCGCACCAAGGCGCGTAATCCAAACGGGAGGGCTTCTAAGGCGATGTATCGCATGCAGCGCGTGCCATCACCACACAAGCCCCATCAAAAGGGCGCGCCCGGGCGCTGTGTAACCCAAACCGGAAGGCTCTAAGGCGATGTATCGTGCGCACCGCGCGCCATCACCGGCGGCTACGCCAACCTGCGGTGCTAGGCGGTAGATCGCACAAAATGGGCATCCTCTAAGATGATGCATCGTGGCCCCCTCTGATTAGAGGGAACGATTTATCGCAACCTGTCTCTAATCAGAGGGTGCGATATATCAGTCCCCCAGGCTGTGGTTGCTCGTTCGAACTCACAGCCCACGCCGCGCACACTCGCGGTGGAGTCCAGTGCACGCCGCACTGAACATGGTGGTGCTCGACGCTGGGAGCCCGCTAGCCACCCAGGGCCGCCTCTGCCCGCAAGTCGGCAGCAATCGCACATTCCCGGGGCACCCCAGATGCGTCTCATCCGAGCGGCGCGGGCGCATCCGGGCGAGTCGAGTCCGCACCGCTCTGCACCGCGGGCGATCGATGACGGCGCACTGGCCCGTGTCTATGCGCGAGGCGGTCGCGCTCACGAGAGAGGTCGACCGCGCTGGACGAAACTGACACGACGACTCTTGCGGGACACGGCTGAGCGCGAGACGAGGCCAATTATAGGTGGAGAATCAGCTATTCGAGCTTCCCGCAGTCAACGCCCTGAGCGCAGCATCACCCCGCCTCTCGCGGCGCCGCCTGTACAGTTCGATTCATGGCCGTCACGTTCGATTGAAGGGCGCGACTACGGACTCGTGGCACACAGCGCAGCCCCGCGGCTTTTTTGACTTCCCGCAGACCAGATATCGAACTCGCCGTACTTCCCGCTCGTCGACGGCGCGCAGCTTCGCCCACCTTGGACTCGTGACCATTCGTTGACGGCGGGCGGCCCAACGTCAAATTCTTTCCTTACTTGTAAGATGAATCTAGAGTTGGCGCGTTAGCTTGACTTTTAGAGCTCGAAAACCAGTAGACTATTAAATTTTAATAGTATTATCAGAGACCGGGTACCTGGCCACCTTAGCATTTCTAGCCTCGGGCCAGCATACAGAGTAGGGTAGATATGGTTTATGGGTCCTGAAATGAAGGTATGCATCCTAGAAGGGAGCCCAGTTATTTTGTACGAATTTAGATGAACATTTCATGGCCCTACCGAATTTCCTTTCCCACGACATCCCAAAAGGGCATAAACGGGGTAGCTGGCCACCCGCTATATTGTTCGTTCGCACTCGTTCTGATCACCCCAGTGTATCCCAAATTATCCAATGGATTCAGTTGAATTATTAGACACACTAAAATGAACACCTGAGGCATATGAGGACCCTAAGGAATTTCCTTTCCGGTCAAGGAGGATGGGTGAAATTGGTGTGTAGACTAAATGGTGCACCCTACACGGCTCAGAGTACAGTTATGGCCCAAACCAAAGCCTAGACAGATACATATGATGTATTAAGACATATCTCATCACATATTATGTGCTCTACATACCGAGAACCCTCTAACAAAATCCATCTTTCCGCGCCCACGAAATTGGGTGAATTTGAGTAGTGCCCGTCGTGACTGGGAAGTAACCAGGTTAAAAGTCTAGCGAAGGTCGGACAATACAGTTTAACTGATTTTGAAGGTGTGTATCAAGTTTCATGTCCATGCATACGCAAGGGGTTCGTCATGGCGGTGGCCAGATTGCGCCACCAGAGATCGGGTGGTGAAATTTTCGGAGGATCCAGGAGGGGAGGAGAGGCATTTTCGCGTATAAGATAGGTGGAAGCCATTCTTCCGAACTAAGGAATGCGGACGAGCCCCAAAACTTGTGAATCAGTGCAGAATTGGTGGAGAAGTGAGGAAAAAACGAGCATGGCGGCTGTTCGGAGATAAGAAAATGGTCTTCACACGCCCCCACCCGATCAAAGCCAAGCACAGCCGTTGATCAGCCGCTTAACTTGCCTCCAAATTTGACGTCCAGCATCCTCATAGGTTGTACTCTACCCTATAAGCACCAAAACACGAAATTCTACAACATGCAAGCTTCTATTATGCAAGTGGCCAGCTACTTAGTGTGGCCAGGTACCCAGTCGCAGATAATACATGCAGTAACTTAAGTTCTCAAAAGCTCTGGATGCCACACCTCCGTCGCCGCGCGGAGCAAATGAAGTGAGCTGCAATATACCCATGCTCGGCGACGCGCGCACCTACGTCGGGTGCGGACGGCGGTGGGTGGGGACTGGATGCGGGCAAGGGCGGGGAGGATGGGTAAACAACTCAGCCAAAGATGTGATCGCCAAACTGTTGCAACGTCAAACTTAAAACCAAACCACCACTATCGTCGCGTGCGATGCGCATACTCCACGCTAAACTGCTCTCGGGCGTCTTGATCTGCATGAATCTAGCAAATATCCGGTCCTATGACCCACTTGGACGCATCTGAGCAGCCCACCGGCTTCGTCTCCACGTGCCGCGTGTGGACGCATGGATCCTGAGATGCTCGGCGGGCTCGGAGGCACGGAAAACTGCTTCTGAGCTCTCGAAGATCTGATTCGCCGTAATGCGACGCGTGGGCGCGCAGATTCTGCGAGACGCCGAAGGCTTAGGGCGCGGAACATTGCCCTTGAGCTTTCTAGGTGCCTGACGCAGCAATCTGACGCGTCACCGCACCTTTTAATATTTATGGGCCCGCAGAGTCTTTGTGGTCCTAAAAGTCTGCGTATTGTGTAACCCTGCACATACTAGCATTCTCCTCTGGATTCTGGCTCTGGGAGACGGAAATGTACCCTGAAAAATGTATGTGGTCAGACACTGCGACGACTAACCCGGCACCTTTCGATGAGGTGCCACGTCAAATGAGGGCCATGTTGTATTTGTACTTCCCGACCCGTCGCGGCGTCGCGCATGTCCCGTCACGCCGTCTCGGTCACCTTCAATCTTTCTGGGCAGCAGACACTGCCCGCACGCTGTGAATCAAACTCGCTGTTGAAGCCGCCCACACCTGTATGCATTTCGCATGTTTCATGGCAGCCGATTCCACGCCCTCCACGCTCGAGTTTAACGACGCCTCCCTCGGCCCAAATGCATGCTCTGACAGCGCCCCGCCTCGCACAGGACGAACCAAGCCATCATCGCCACGCGTACGGTCCTTCCGCACACCAGACGCTAGGACGCGCTCGCACCCGATGCTTGCGCGCAGGCGTCGCGCCCAATGTCCCAGTGACTCCAACACAGGAGTCAACGTCAACTATGTGCGATTCGCCGGAGTGGCAAGTGCGCCCACTGAGTGAGGAATACCTGGAACCTTTCGTCGTCAGTCAATAAAATTCTCCTTATTGAGATTAAATTTATTTACTGTGCCATCGGAAATCCGGCTGGCGAAGCAAACCATCAGGATTTTGAAGAGAAAGCAGGTATCTGGTGCACTTAGTGAGTCCTACGTGCGAATCGAGGTCTAGACGGCCGTTTTATGCTGCGCACACGTACGCCAATTCATTTTCTTCAAGTTCAATGCTTATTGATCTCGCAACGACCAACGGGAGTAACAATGTAACATAAAAATATTCGTATCTTGGCCTTGGTTCTACTCGCGGCTACTATCTTTCATCTGATCTGATCTGTTTTGTCAGCAAATGAGGACCCACGAACTTGCCTTTCGCCAGTGCCTACAACATTGCCGCTCTCAGTGTGGGCAAGTGATGCCAATCGGCCACCAGGGTCCATCCAACATCTCAATCAGTGAAGTGAAAAGCGCCACCCGTGCGTACCAAGCCGCACAACCCCACGAGTGTCCTTTCCGACACCTCCTCGCCGCTCCCTTTCCCGCATCTTGTATTTAGAGAAGAATGCAACTCAAAAATTCGAACGATTATAGATACTTGTAGGTACATTGTGGTTTGGTATTGTAAAGGCTCGAGAGTCCGATGGATGTTCGTGATATAATGTGGTTCGCGAGAGTCCGCATAATGAGGTGAGTATTTGAAAGTATGAGATCCACATAATCATTTCAGGATGCACAAGGAACGATATGTGGCGCTCTAGTCAACACCGGCTCGCGGAAAAAGGAGAAAGATAATTCTCACCATCTTTCAACTACCATCCCTCGCAGAGCGTCGGGTCCAACCGTGTACACTCGAGCCCAACAGCGCGCCGCACCACTCGTGCGATGCCCCGTTTCTCACTACGCTCCGCGGCACTTTTTTGCTGGTCCGACCGGAGGCGCCCCGCGCTGAAGGCGTGAAAGGATCTCGTCCGACCGATTGGAAGTTGCGAAGGGCGGTGGAACAGTTGCGGGATGCAATGTGCTTGTGGTTGAGACGGTGGTGGTGACCATAATCGGGCCGTTGCTGCTGCAGATGTCCATCGACGCGAGCGAAGCAATTGAAGCATGGGAGAGGCGCTTGGATGAGCGCTTTTCAGCGGTGATGGAGGTGGTGCAGAAAGTAGCCATCGCGATAATGGATACAGATTTTGACTGGGGTGGATGTGCAAGGTGTGGGTGATGGGATTGATTTCGGATGCATGAGTTGAAGATCAAGGGCGAATTTATATTTATTGGCAGTAGTGTCTCGGAAGGAAGTCAATTCCGCTTCAGTGAAACAGAGACAAGCCAGCCTGGACCAGGATAAGGGCATCCAGTTGAATCTTCTCATTTGTAGGATTCGATCGCTGGGGAATATAATTCACGGCCCGGATCACAGTCACCTCGCTCGCAGTATGGTTTATGGACAGAGCCTCGTGTCCACTTCGTTGTTCAAAGTCGCGAACAGGATCTGCCAGTTTGCAATTTTCAAGAGCGCAGAAGCGCGGAGAGTTCCCGGAATATTAGGGCTTCGACCCCATCAGTAAAACTACATGTTCGTCTTTGGCGTCTTTGGCGTCTTGGCCAAGACTCCAAAGACGTCAAAGACGTACTTTTTCCAAAGACGCACGTCTTTGGCTAGGCAGGTCAAAAAGTCTTGGACAGGAGATTTGTCTTGGGAAAGACCTCAAAGATGTCGAGTGTCTTTGGAAAGACTCGACTCGAAGACACCTAAAGATCTCAAAGATACTTCTCAAGGTACGAAAGACAGGGAGAAAATTGATTTATTCAGGGACGTATGACAACACTGTAGATAAGATGTACGTATGCCGAACACAATACCACGCAAACATTGTATTGCTGACCTTCGTCAATCGCCGGTTGATGGGCCGCGTGTGCTGTCGTCGGTAGCGGAGGGCTTTGGGCATGGCCCCAACGTGGACATACGGAGCCGCACTACAGCAGAAATGTCAGTCGATGAGTAAAATACTACAACGGGGACGCACGAAAAAACTAAACGGCCGTGGACTTGAGTTGTGACCCAACGACTTGTAAGGTACTTCAAACGACTTTGACACGAACAGGAGAAAAGTAAGATGACCCTTGAGTTTGAGGGCTTGAAGGGTTGACGAGGCTGAGATGGGGCAGAAAGCTTGATGGACTTCCATACTTGAGGAACACTAGAGAAAGTGCGGTAGGAAGAACACGACAATAATGCGGCTTGAGGTTGTGCTCGAGTTGAGGAGTCAGGATAGAGCCAAAGGAAAAGGGTGGTGTGGCCTAAACGACGGGAGGAGCTGGAGGCGCAGAGCGGCGGGGGGTAGGGAGAAGGTGGAGGGAAAGGACGACCTCAGTAGCAAACAAACGACTTCAGGACGGATCTTGAGCCAGTTGATGGAATCTTGAATAGCAGCGAACACCACAGGGCAGCTGGCTGGAGGGGACGGCTTGCACGACTTGAAGGGGGCGACGTGGGCGGGGAAGGGAGAAGATGGTGGGGAACGATAACCAACCAAATGATCTCAAATTCACGCCATCTGTCAATCCGTTGGCATCGCATCATGATGCGTCGGAGTTTGAATGACTGGCAGAAAAAAGATTTCCGCTCACTCAGCTCATGGAATACAGTGTAGGACCACCTGATGGGACGGCCAAATTTAGTTTTGTCTCGGAATAAAATTTATGGACTTTGGCTGCAATTCTGACAAGGCCGATCACATCTTCAGTGTTAAATCTTATATGATGCAACATTTTCGTGGTCAATGGAGGAAATCTGACCCATATCGGAGTGGATCAAGCCAGAATCCTGTTATCAGACGATGGACAGCACTTGGGACGCGTTACAATCACGTCGGCAAATATCGGCAATCAATTAATCTAATCTAATCTTCCATCTCGC
>JARGXW010000323.1:0-156593 GCA_029204085.1 Mycena sp. CBHHK59/15
ATAAAGCAGAAATGACTAATAGTCGAAAATAGAACAAGAGTCTCTGTTCAAGGCGTCATGCACAAGGATTCAAGTCGGGCGGGAAGTTGACAATGACATATCTTTATATCCGTGTTTTTTCTATCTATTGCCCCAAGTTGTTTTCCCTCTACTTATTTCATTTTCTTTTCTGAGATGACCAATAGTGCGTGACTAAATCTTGTTTGTACATGTAGCAGAAAATGGGGCCAAATCCAAGTTCCCCTGGGTAGCCAAACCTAAAGGTTCAGCAATGACCGGTCCGCTACCCGATTGACGTGTCTTGAAAGCCGACAAGTTGCACTGGCTCCCGCCGTATACCATCGGCTTTCAGTGTAGCTCAATCACAGTGTTTCACAGTGTGTTTCATATCCATATGCTTAATGATCATGGGCGCCCTGATACGGCAAGTCCTGACATTAGCCGATGATAATTTATAAACCTTGCACTTTTTGCTGATCCTGCCGCCTCTCTTCTTATCGCCCAGCCATGTCAGCACCACCCAATATCCAGTACTCGGATTGTCCCCTCAAGAGCAAGAAGAGGGGCGAGCTTGACCTCATTGCGGTGGCGATGGGTTTGCCCATCACGGGAAATAAACCAGATGTGCTGAAAGCCATCGAGCGGCACATCAAGGCCAATCCCCAGCTCGCGGACGATCACCTGTTTCTTCCTCTCTCGCCCACCGTGCTGCCCCGAAGGCTGGCCACCAAAACAGCGCCACAAAGGTTGCAACTGCAGCATCTGGGCCTCAAAGGCTCCCAAACCCGCGACGGGGTAAGTGGTTTATGCTGTCAATTATTATAAGCTACTGAGGCTCCCTACTTAGTGCCAACAAGACTCTTCTTGACAACGGCGTGAAGGACGAACCCCCGCCACAGTTCTCAAAGCTTTCCTCCGGTGCCAAATCAGGCGAAGGTGCGTAAGTTAACTAATTCATGTCGGTGCTCGCATGTCTAAAATTAAATAGGAGTCGTTCAAGTCAACTTCTTTGACGAGAACAATCACGCCGTGCTGTCTCGTCAGGTCTGCATACCGAGTGAGAACGTTCCGATCAGCGTCACGACTGCGGAGAACGGCAATAGGGTTGTTCACAGTAGCCATTTTTCGGCTCCTTTTTGCGCTCCTTTTTGTCTCATTTTCGCCAGTTCCCCGCCATTTGAGTGAAAATGAAACAAAAAGGAACTCAAAAATGAGCTCAAAAATGGCTACTGTGAATGGGTAGCCTCGTGCATCTGGCAAAAATGGACCGAAAAGGCCCCTCTTCATTTTTACGGCGGTGTCGGCACATCCCGGCACCCACTCGAAAGTTCAATGTCCGATCGGACCTCATGTCAGACGCGTAGAAGCGCGGGTCGGGGACGTAGCAGCCGCTTTGCGCTTGCCCGCCTGCCCGTCCTTGGCGGCTTTGGACGACTTCTTGGCAGCTGTCGTAGCAGCCTTGGCTGTGCCGCCTGGCGTCGTGACCCCTGCGGCTTACGGGGTGACATACAGGTACGAGAAATGAGTGTGGAGTAATTACTAGAGTAACGAATGTGGTGGGAGGGAGTGAAAATTGAGTTTGGATCGGAGTTTAAAATTTGGCAAAAAGAGCGAAAGAGGAGAGCGAGAAGGAACGGGGAAAATGGCTCTTTTGCATAATGGGCTACATACGTCCATTATGAAAAAAGGGCCATTTTTTGGCTTCCTCTTTGTGTTCCTCTTTGACCTCTTCTTTGAAAAATGACGAGAAAATGATAGGAAAATGACGCGAAAAGGAGCCGAAAATGGCTACTGTGAACAACCCTAATATGCAGTTTACCACCTCCCTTTCGAGGCTCATTCCTGCGGCCATTCACAACGACTCCCCCATTAAAGGTGAGGAGTATTTAATTATATCATTGAACTGAGATTAAATATTGTGTCCATTAGATCGCGGGGGCCGTCTTTATCGTCTCAACATCCGCGGTGAACCTGCTCATCATCACCTGGGACGAATTGACGCGCTTTTGGCTGGGGAATCTCGTACCTTGGCTGTGGGAGCTATAAACGAGTACACCCTCGCTGCCGACGATGGCGACACTCTTGTCTGCAACTTATTCTGGGATCAATCTTTCCAGGCAATCGGAGATGCAGGAGGCGCGACCGCAGTCCCCGGTGTTGAACAGGTACAGTCGAATGCTCTTCCATACGAGATTAATGTATTTATTGTTCCCCTAGCAGGGTCCGCAGAACGTCCACAGCCTTGAAGGCATATCTGGAATAAATGTACGGCTACGTCTTATCTTAATTATTCATGATCATTGACTTCGTTCAAGCCTCCTCCCGTCGCTCACGAAAGGCTCCGCTTCACAGGGGCAGGTACAGATATTCCCCTCGCCATTGCGACCGATCGTGCGATGCACAATCCGACGCACAGGCTGGCTGCACTTGGTGTTTACGTTTCATTCGTCGATTTTCTCCATGCAAGGATGGTCGAAGTCGCCCCCAGTATCCCCGAGGGGCAGTGGCCGCGTGCAAAGACGGCAGGCATCATCCTCCAACGTATCCAGATCCAGGAGAAGGTTCTTGCGCATTTCACGCCGTGGAGCAAACCCTCAGGAGGATATATTGTGCCTGCAGGTAATTTCAATGGACTCCGACCGAAGCTTAAGCTAAATATCTAGGTTCGGGAGAGTACTCAGGTGTCATCTTCACGAAACCTGAGATCCTCGAGGCCCTGCGACTCAAGGGATCGAACTCTACGAGTGATCTCAAAATATTTACTCCTGACGCACTTTTGAGGAACCCGCGGGCCAAACTTTGGTATGAAAGTGGAGGTAAAACTAACGACGACTACTTCGGAAACATGAAGCTCTCGAATTTCAAGGCTTACCTGGAGGGGGATCATCGTAAAGAGCGCAAGAAGGAGCGGAGTCGGGTCCGCCGTCGACGTTCGTCTTCTGTTGAGGAAGGACCGTCCAGGAAGCACCGTAAGACTCATGGTCGTCAGACACTGAGGACGAATCCGAGGACGAGCAGCATTTGGCGAAGAAGTCTGCCGGGAAGCGCAAGGCCACTGCCGACTCCGAGGATCTTGAGGAATAAATTAGGTAGCCTTCGATTCTTCAGTAGATTCCACGCGAGTACTTACACGTCGAGACTCAATAAATTGTGGCCGTAAAATTGCCCTGAACAATGAGATCATCCGTCCAAAAATTCCACTGTGTCGTAGATTTGATCAGGCTCTAGCCAAACCCGTCAAAATTACATTGTCTCTCTGGACTGGACTACATCCACCGCAACGCCGAAAGTGGTGGCGACTGTCAGAGATCTAATTTGATCCTCCAGCTTTTCTTCCCCAGCGATCTAGCTCTTCCAAAGGCCTTCTATCTGCTCGGGGTCATCATCTCGCCTTACCCGCTCCTTCGACTGCATCTGAATCAGCAAAGACAGCCACGTCAGCCATCCCGCACTGCCTGGTCCAAAAGTATACTTGCACTGTTGGTAAATGCATTCAAGCAGGATGATGACAATGTCCAGTCATGGGCATCTGGTCTGGACCGCGGGCAGGAGTTCGCAGACTACATCTGCCGCGATCTCGGCCCTCTTTACGGAATGCTGGGACTCAATCCGGACGATCTCGCTGCAGCATCCCCTCACTCGTTATTTCCCGCACCCCACATTATTCTCTGCACCTCACGGCTCTCATGCATTTTCTGTCCGGTTGCGGACCTCAATATTGTCCCAACCTTGCGACGACGAGAGATCGGCCAGAAGGTCTGGCTCCTGGTCGAAAAATTCCATTGGGCAGAAGCAGATCTACTAGTGGCGCACTGCGCTACATGCCGTGCAGATTATTATCCCGACCGCATCACATACCGAGACCCTGGTGGCGGACGCCGCCAGAGATTAGAATTCGATCCCAATTATCTTCGGGTGTCGAAGAATGGAATCTGGGTTCAACGCCGAATATCTGTGGCGCAAGAAAAGGCACTCCATCGATTCCACGGCGGATGGTCGAACTTTGCCGATTAGGTTAACGACTGTGTCGAGGGCGAACGGAAACTCACTTATCGGCAGTCGCAGCGCCTCTTCATGGAACACTTCTCCCGCCGTCTTCTCGTTTACCACCAGAAAGACGAGAACTTCTCCTGCGCTGCAAATCCGAATACCCGTTTGCTTGCGAAATCTGTTTGTGACCTTGTTGGAATTAATGGCGGTGTAATTCCTCCGGGAATGAAGCATGGATGCACGGAGTGTACGCACGTCAAGCGCTATCGGTCCGATTTTCTTGACGAAGGTGCTTTCCTCGGAAACGATGTTGATGTGGCTGGAGTAAGTGCTGATATGAATGACGAGAATAATGTGAGATTCAAATGGATGCCTTTGCTCTTATATTGACAAAACACTGTATGCAGGCTGGAAATATAGCTGCCGGCGATCCAGGAATTCCTATTCTGCAACCACAACAACAGAATGCACCACCTGTGGGTACACCTAGAGGATATGTTCGAATGGCAGTGATGGATGGCAAAACAATCAAACACCGGGTACGTATTACAGAATTTTCTGCAGCTGTAACTCATCATCAGGTAATTTAGAAGTGTGCTCTCGATGAGTGCGAGCGGCCCTTGGTCAATTACAAGAACGGCCGATTTTGCGACGTTCACATCAATCTTCAGGATATTTGTGGAATTATTCCGTGTGGCCTGCCTGTTCGACGTGCAGGTGCACTCACTTGCGCTACTCAATCTCACATCGATTGGCAGCGACAGTACGCCAACAGATTCTCTCGCCTCTCATTTCCTGGGGTCCATCGAGTCATACGGCGCCAACAAGAGCTCGGTGCAGCGAACCACCAGCTTCACGGCCCGACGCTTCAGGTGCAACTTGCAGCCCTGGGGGACACGCCCGGTGGCGAGGTTGTTCATGCCTTTAAAGCAAAAACGATATACTGCTTGCAGACTGTTCAGTGGGCGTGTGGAGCTCCCGTGGGCTGGGGTAAATGTTATCGCTCTGAGAGTTCCCCCCAGGTGCTGGGAATTCTCAATTCAATTTGGGCTGATTATCCCGATTTATGCCCAGGCTTCATTGCATACGACGATGCGTGCAGTCTCCTGCGTCACATCGTTACCCAGAACGTCACCGACTCGTGGATTTTAACGACGAAATTTATCGTCGATGCGTGGCATTATATTGGCCATCGTGCGTCAGATATTCTTTGCCGTTTGTGGTGCAATCCTGCCCCCATCAACGGCGCGCAGCCAGACCTAGTTCTCGTGGAGGAAGACGAAAATGGCGAACAACACCAGACACGCGCATTCAACCACGAAGCGGCAGAACAGCTTAACTCTTGGCTCACCGGATTCGAGCCCCAGTTGCGGCAAATGTCGGATGTAAATTATGATTTTTCATTCACGTTTTGATGATGATCTATGGGGAGAAAGTCGCGGAGAAGGTGGCGAGAAAAGTAATGGACTTATCAGACGAGTTTGGGCGCAGGCAATTGGCAAGTAGATCATACGACACCTTTATTTTGATTTATATAGCCTCTCGTAACTACTGACCACCATTGAACTCCACTGGGATCTAGTCCAGTTTAAACATGTTCTGCGCCCAATGGAATCCGCCGGGAACCACTGTCCTGCAGTTTTATTAGCTTAAATCATTGGGGTCGATATTTATTCCTGTTGCATGTTCAAAGACGATGGTTGAATTAGAATTTGATTGGGATTGATATACCGGGACAGTTACCCATGTGAGCGGGCCTGAACTTGGAGATATGAATATCCATACTGCCTCTGCATCTACGAAAAATATGGAAGACTGGATATCTCATTTATGTGGTCTCTGCGAGGTCGTGCAATCGCCGCGCGGTCTTGAGATAATATAAACAAACAAGTCTCGAAACAATTCGCCCGGGCTGAATCTAGTGAGTAACTAACATATAAACTTTTTAAAGACTGTTCAGGCAGAAGTCTGAATGTTATACACCCAGAAATTCAGGTGGTGGCTCATCAGTCAGGCAATGAAGCGCTGGTTCAACAAAATACAGTGACTCTCAGTGAAAGCCAACAGATGTCAGCGGGTTTCAGTGGCTTCAGTAGACTAGTATATGAGCACTGTAAGACAGTGTAGCCTGCTGTGAACCAGTGTATTTCAGTGGTGGATCGTCGCGATGAATTGCCAGTGGTGTGCATCAGATATCAGTGGATATTGACGTTTCACATCGGATACCACTGAGAACAGAAATCTCACACAACCAGTGGTTCACACTGGATTCCGACGGGTATCACTGGTTATATGCATCGGGATGCCCACCGCTGGAGTACGGTGGTTGCCAGTGTCGACCACTGTGGTCGGGATCGCACATCAGTGATGACCGGCACCTGCCGGTGCCGGCCACTGACGTTTCCAGTGTGGGGTATATTACTGCTCTTTGTCGGCTCAAGTTCCTCGGTTCCCGGCTCGGGGGGCCGCCCCGATGTCCGTTTCACCAAAGTCGATCACGTTTGACCTCTGAACATAGACCCCGCCGTATGCCTCCGCAGCAACACTAGTACTTTTCACGCTTGCCCCCATTCACATTCGCAGGATACGCGGTCCATAGTACATGCGCGTATAATTTAATCTGAAGCCCCGAGTCGTCGAGTCACATCACTAGCACTCCTACACTCTGTGCACTGCGACTTCGACCCCCGCGTATGCGGCATACGCAAATTCTGCGATCCTAGATGGGCGCATACACTTCTATGTTTTTAGGACCGACTTTGACTTTCTCATCTACATGAACGTGCATGGCATGTCCTGGTGAACCGTGCATAACAAACTTGCTGAGCATCGATATGCAGGTCGAACGACCCAGATCCTACCTCCAGCTCCAGCGCACCTGCATCCTCAACGAGCAGTCCTCTCGACGAGTCTGCCGCACCCACAACACCTGCCCCAACCCAAAGAAGAAGCTCAACCATGTCGGCATTTTCGCCAGTCAAATATTAGAACGGACAGTCCACGTCTGGTAGCACTACCACTGGGCCAAATCAACGAAAACCACACGCCCCGATTTGTATCCAATGCATGCCCTTGTACCTTGGAATGCTGAACAAGTCACCGTATGCCGATAATCGGACCAAATCCAAAGCCGATTGTGTATCACGTCCGATTGAGAGTGCAGTAAAAGATGTTCGCCACCGTCGCCGTCATGTGCCAATTTACAAATGGCTCGATCCGACTCCGGCAGATGGAAAATTGTCTCGGGTGATGTGGGCCAATCTGCGGAGGATGGTGAGAACTATCTCCAAGTGAATGGTAAAATGGAATTTTGTACCAGGCACAACTTCCTTCAACTCCTCTTTTAAGTCACCTGTTTCGACGTTCCAGATTCGAATTGTGCGGTCGTAAGACCCCGATGCGATGTGGGCTCCATCCTGTGAGAATGCGACCGAACGCACCGAGTCAGAGTGCCCCACGAGTTCCCACACCGTCTCCCCAGTTTCAACTTTCCAGATTCGAACTGTCTTGTCAGCAGACCCCGACGCGATGTGGGCTCCATCCGGTGAGGATGCGACCGAAAACACCCAGTCAGAGTGCCCTGCGAGTTCCCACACCGTCTCCCCAGTTTCAACATTCCAGATTCGAACTGTCTTGTCGGCAGACCCCGACGCGATGTGGGCTCCATCCGGCGAGAATGCGACCGAACGCACCGCCTTGGAGTGGCCCGCGAGTTCCCGCTCCGTCTCCCCAGTTTCAATGTTCCAGATTTGAACTGTCTTGTCGTCAGACCCCGACGCGATGTGGGCTCCATCCGGCGAGATTGCGACCGAACGCACCCAGCCAGAGTGACCCGCGAGTTCCCGCTCCGTCTCCCCAGTTTCAACGTTCCAGATTCGAATTGTGTGGTCATCAGACCCCGACGCGATGCGGGCTCCATCCGGCGAGAATGCGACCGAATACACCCAGCTGGAGTGGCCCGCGAGATCCCGCTCCGTCTCCCCAATTTCAACGTTCCAGATTCGAACTGTGCGGTCGTAAGACCCCGACGCAATGTGGGCTCCATCCGGTGAGAATGCGACCGAACACACCGAATCGAAGTGCCCTGCGAGTTCCCGCACCGTCTCCCCAGTTTTGACATTCCAGATGCGAACTGTGTTGTCGTCAGACCCCGACGCGATGTGGGCTCCATCCGGTGAGAATGCGAGCGAATGCACCGAGTCGAAGTGCCCTGCGAGTTCCCGCACCGTCTCCCCAGTTTTGACATTCCAGATTCGAAATGTCTTGTCGTCAGACCCCGACGCGATGTGGGCTCCATCCAGCGAGAATGCGACCGAACGCACCCAGTCGGAGTGGCCCGCGAGTTCCCGCTCCATCTCCCCAGTTTTGACATTCCAGATGCGAACTGTCTTGTCGGCGGACCCCGATGCGATGTGGGCTCCATCCGGCGAGAATGCGACCGCATGCACCGATTTGGAGTGGCCCGCGAGTTCCCACTCCATCTCCCTAGTTTTGACATTCCAGATTCGAACTGTGTTGTTGGAAGACCCCGATGCGATGTGGGCTCCATCCGGCGAGAATGCGACCGAAAGCACCCAACCGGAGCGCCCCACGAGTTCCTGCTCCGTCTCCCCAGTTTCAATGTTCCAGATTCGAATTGTCTTGTCATCAGACCCCGACGCGATGTGGGCTCCATCCGGTGAGAATGCAACTGAAAGCACCGACCCGGAGTGTCCCAACAGCTCTCTCTGCATTTGCCCTGTCCCCACTCTCCACACCGTGGCTTTCTTGTCATTGCCGGCTGACACCAGATACACTCCGTCCAGTGAGAATGCCACAGAATTACATTCATCACTTTGGGCAAAGACCTGTTCACAGATATCCCATTGTTGCTGCAGGCCGTAAACACATCGAGATTTGTTCGTGTGGTATGTCTTTCGTATTTGTGACTCTGCTGGAAGCCACTCCAATGCAGAGTGGTAAACCTCCAATGGGTATACACTTGCAAATTTGAATATTTGCGGGATCATCCGACGAACTTCATCCATTTGATTTCTTATTTCCGGACAATTGTGGCGCTGCAACGAAAGTTAGCATAATGGGGCTAGCTGAATCTCTGAGGGTACGGACCGAAGTAAACAGAATTGCGGCTTGGAGGCAGTCCACCGCGACATGCAGCTTGCCCACGAGGCTCAAGCATTCAATCCAGTGCAAGATATGTGTCTTGCTCAATATTGCCAATTCGGATATGAGCGTTGAATCCACTGCACCGAGAGGTACCAGAGAGAGATGAGTGCCCCAGTAGATAGATGCATATCGCAGATAGGCCGGTATTGATCTACTCACAACATTCTCGGCAATGAAAGTGTTCGAGTCCGCACGCTTGATACCGCAAAGATTCTGGTGAAGCATCAAGTTCATGCATTTGATGCATCGAAGTGCTAGCACCACATGATGTGCTTGCGTATCCAACCTGTTGTGTCCTGACCGATGCCTGTCAGTCATGTAATCAGGGAAGGATGCATGGAAAATGATAACAGGAGACTCTAAGGAACTTGGGATATCGATCACGGAATGAAAATCGGCCAGGACCAGTTTCAGGTTCTCCGGATCCTCCTCTCGAACTCGGGAAATTGCAGAGAGGGAAAGGGGCTCCCGAAGACATATGATGGTAGAGAGTGCATTTCTTCTATCAGTTATTTCACCTGGCTCCTTCCCGTTCCATGCAGCGTCAACAATTTGGCCGTATAGAGTATCGATCTGCGCAGTTTGAATCTTTGTTGCTGAGGAGGTGCTGAGGATATTATGGAGTCGTTTTTGAATCTCATTGTGAGAGAGATATTCTGCTGACAGATATTGAACAGCCGTGAAAGCAAAGATGAAAAGCTGCCCAGTTCGGTGGATCAGGTTCTTCATTTCAGTGTCGGACGGCCATCCCGGAGAGTTTATACGCCGAGCGACGTCAGTCAGATTCTTCCGCAGATATTTCTCGATATCAGCGGCTACAATGTCGTGCTCGACATCACGGAGACGGAGGCGACGAGCGACAACCTCTGGATTGAAGGCCGTTTCAATATGAGGCTCCGGGCGGCTTGTGATAAAGAATTTTACTCGAACCCCCTTTGACGATCGGATAAGGACCCGCAACAGATCCCGAACAGCATTGAAACTGGAGCACTCGTCGAGAGCATCTATTATGATGACCGGGATTTGGGACTCCTGAGAAAGGGACGGCGAGGGGTCCATGATGAGAGTTCCGAACTGGAAATCGGGAGTTCGGAGGTTGAACGAGACACCAGGAGCCTTCTTGATAGCATCAATTAATGCTTGTGCATAGGGCGGAGAGTGCAACGCAAGATGAAATGCGATGGACGGGATAATTCCCGCGACATTGCTACGAGTTTCGGATGCGCGAGAACAGAAGAAGCTCGCTCCAAGGAACATCTGGCCGTGAAGCAGCCTTGCAAAACTGCGAGCGATTGCGCTCTTGCCAGCACCAGCCATCCCAGTGAGCAAATAAATAGGTGGACTGTCGGGATCGGTGGCCCATGCCATGAGTTCAGCGAGAACACCGACCCGAGTGCCTGGCATGCACTCGCTGCCACCGATGTCCTCGTAACATGACCCGGGCACCGGGAGGAGCTTGTCAAGCATATCTACCGGGATTATCCTGTCAGTCGAATCCTGTATTTTGAGAAAATCCACTTGCGAGAGTTGTGAAGTTCCAACACAAGCTATTGGTATAATTAAATAAACTGGGAGAAAATGGTCAAGTGACAAGTCCATACATTTTTTATTTCACTGGCTTTAGCTTCCGTATTTAATGCCGTGTCCGTCTTTGTTGCTGACCGTTAAAACGAGGAACGAAAAGCCTATTAATGTACGTACCTCGAAGATCGTGATCAGGAAGGAGACTGCCCGGGTGCACTCGAGGATGTCGCGTGCATCTGCTGAATTTGTAATGATATTCAGGAAGCCCGGGGCAAGCTTTGTCTCGATCATACGCGTTTGTTGTAGTATCGCACTAAATTTGACATGAATGGATAGAACTCAGTATACAACCGGAACGACAGACGTGGTCATCCCATCGAGCCGATTGTGTATATCTTCATCGTTTGTCCGTCCCTGATATCGCCGAAGTAAAGTCGCGAGTGCTTCAATTCGTCGAGCCATCACTCTCAGGTCATCCCGTGCGTCTTTGATCTCCTTGGATGTATTTTAAAGTTATGTTTGAGTAAGAGTGTCAGAAGAGCGCACCTCAATTTGCTCCAACACACGGAGAAGGCCCGCAGTCGCCGCTTGCAGAGGAGGGAACACAACCGAGACTTCCTTTAGAGCTCCCAATGCTTGCATGAATGCCTTCCAGCCCAATGCCTTCCAGCGCGATCCTGAATCAGGTGGGTGCAACGTATCCTCGGGAAGGATTGACATGAATATAGGATGGCTGGCAACGGCTGGGGATGTTTCAGTGGAGGCGGGAGGCAGGGTATACTGCACGCTGGCCGACACAGACGACGCGTCTTCCGGGGAGAGCATTCCTCCGACAATATCTGGGGCAGACACGATCGCCGTTGAGGTCAACGTGGGTGAGGAGGCATCGAAGGTAGCTGGACTTGTCGCCGATAAGGAATCCTGAGAACGAATTGAGGTCGATACATCTGGAGGATATGGAGCAACAATTAAGTGTTGTGTATACTGCATGGGAGGCGTCGATCTGAGTACCTGAGATCTGGATGGCTGGCGAGGAGGACGCGCCATCCCCCGGGAGAATTCCGGTGAATGTCTGAGTGGATGTCGATGGCGAGACGTTTTGCGTGACTGAGCCCTTGGGGACTGGCGCGGGCGACACATTGAGAGATCCTCGTTCTCCCGAGTGCGGCGCAGGCGTGGCTGCCCGGCTCACGGGTGCCGATGATGTCGGGGTGAAGGCTAAACGGATGGACTTTGCTGTTGTCTTTACTTTTGTCTTTACTTTCTGAACGACTCTCTTGGTAGCCATGGCGGTACTGGGTCAGTCGAAGAGGAGGTGGTGCGAGTCGTGCGTCGTGGGGTCCTTCGGCGATTGAACGGTCCTTCTCATGCTGTCAGCGAGCTGTCACGGTCGTCAACACGCGACTTATCACGGCATCGGCATGAGGAGAAATAAGTATCGTTTTCATTTCTTCTGTCTTAATTACTTCGGTCGTTGGGTCGCCTCTCCGACGACCCAAGATATCCACATTTCACGGGGATCGTGTCATCTTTGACTTTGTTCAGATACTGTTTTGATTTGATCTTCATTCGTCGGAAACCTCGCGCACCTGGCCGATGTGAAATCATCGCAACTTACCTGCGTGGTGCGCAAACCAAACAGCCCACTCGACCGCGATTCGGTTGCATTAAAATGTACGAAACCCCAATTCTGACCCTTTTTCTTTTTTTGCTTCCCGGGGTTGGAAAACACGTAATAAGATTATTCTTCCACTTCTTCATCCTCCTCGAGTGTATTTGATATCCACCTTCGCAGACTGTGCTAAGCCTTGCGACTGATTTTCAAACAGCTACATGGAAGACGTCGGTCCCTCACAAGCACGACCTAGAAATAGGATAAGTACAGGATACATTATGAATAAACAGAGCAGCCAGAACGTCATATCTCCCACACCTCGTTCGGATCCTGGATTTGAAAATTGCCCAGCCAAGACCGTACCGTCGGGCTCAGCGCGCTCTCATACGCATACTTCCCCGCGCCGTCCGCATCGCCGAACACGCAGTCCAGCACGCCCGCCCACGGGTCCCGTGGCGCGTACGCGCGGCCCGCATAGCGGATCGAGCCGAGGCGCGGGAACAGGCGCGCGAGGTGGCGCGCGAGGAGCGGCGCGTCGTCGGCCGCGGGCGGGAACGAGTGCAGCACGAGGTGCTGCAGGCCGTGCGCCAGTGCCGGTGTGGTGGGAAGCGGCGAGAGGATGTTGGTGAGCGCGAGGTCGGCCTCGAGGCGCACGAGGCGCGGGAGCTGCGCGGCGAGCTGCGCCAGGGCGGCGAGGTCCACGCCGTGCGCCGCCGGCGCGGTCAGCGCGGGCCAGGCGCGGGTGAGCGCGAGAAGGCGCACGGCGGGGAATGTCGCGCAGTGCAGGGCGAGCGCCGTGAGTTGCGTGCAACGTTGCAGGGAATCGACTCCGTCGATCGAGCGTGTGTGGAGCTCGAGGGAGCGCAGGGTGGGTGCCCAGGGCGTGGCGATCAGCTCGCATACGGCGCGCTGGGATGGCGCGTCGACGGTCTCGACGCTATCCCAGCGCTCGTCCAGGATTGCGATCGACTGTAAGTTGTCTGACGCCACGCGCCGCAGGAATGCGAGCATGTGCGCGGCGCGGCAGCCGGGGATGCGTAGCCGGCGCAGGGCCGGGAGCAGCTGCGCGCTGTCCTCGGACACGGCCTCACCGAAACTCCGTACTTCCAGGTCCTCGAGTTGCACAAGGGCGCGGAAAAAGCCGGCCGATGGCGCGCCGTGCAGCGTCAGGCGGCGGAGAGATACGCCCAGCGCTGCGAGCGCCGCGAAGTACGTCTCCCGCGCGGACGTCACGGTAGTAGCTTGCCCACTCCACATAGACCAGTGTCAGCGAGACGAGAAGCACGAGCTCCGCGGTTATGGGCATGTGCACCGAGCACCGAACGCGCACAAGGTTCGGGAGTAGCGGGGAGCGGTGGCGCGCGAGCTGCGTGCGGACGGCTCGGGCGAGCGGCGGCGCGGGGTGGTAGTGTATTTCACGGACGCACGCCGCGCGGCGGTCGAAGTGCGCCCAGTGTTCTGGTTCGACGGGCCCCAGGTCCTGATGGCCGTGAGCTCTGAGCACGGATTGAAATGGGGCAGCGTACACAGACCGTGTGCGCGAATGTGAATATTGGCAGAAGACGTAGCAGGGGAATCAGGTTGTCGATGTGGCGCCGCAAGATGTGCATTGCGGACTCGTAGAACGCCTGCGTGCAGTGCGTGGAAAGTGCGGTGTAGAGAAGCGCCCGTCTTGCGGAGGGTGTATCGGAGTCCACGGTCCGACGTCGGCGCGAGGTGCGCCAGGATTTCCGCGAGGAGGTCTGGGTTGAAGAGGCATTCTGCGCATGCGGGTGGTGGGCGGGCGGAGTCCATGTTCGTCGGCTTTGGTTGTGTTTTGCCATCATGTCAGCGCTTAGCTGGGCGCTTATGTTCTTTGGTCTTTCTATTCAAGAACGAGCGGAGTCTCGAACATCCTCGAGCCCACTATTCCAAAAGACGAGACGTCGATCTTACTGCTACTGCCGCCTTCTCGGCTTTAGCCCCTGAAGGATCCCGCCTGCGCTGGACCTCACCCACTCCGGAGCCAGTCCATCCACCGATCTGCCCCATGCTCCAACTCGTGACTGGCCGGCATGGATCTACTGGGATGGCTAGCACGTCCCCGAGTGCGGCTGACATCCGCTAGCTCCTCTCTCGCGATTTGCTCCTCGTCCTCCTTCTACGTGGTCATTCTTGCTTCTGCGCCTCAATCGCTCTTTTTCTGTTCGGGGGCCCCTCGTCCCGCCTCTTCCGCATCCTCATCCATACTCGTCTTGTCCGTCCTAGTGCCTCTACGGTATCCGCCTACGTCTTGCCTCATTTTCTCTTCTCACGCGTCTCTCTCATGCCCCCTTCTACTCTCGTCTCCCACCTCCCCCGATGCGTGGCACTGTGAACCGTTAGCTCCTTCACTTCATCCGGCTTTGTTAACTCTTTCCTTCTCCCACGCAGAGGTGCGCTCTCTCTTCCCTTCATTCCCTCCCGAACCCATACCTTCACTCTTCCGGCTCTCGCGCTCCCTACATAGCATGCATACCCCAATTCGCACGTACCATGCCTTCCTGCCCTCGCCTTTGAGCGCATACGCCTCCTCCCCCCGCTCCCCCTTACTTCCTCTCTGCATCAACTCCGTCCTGTCCTGCTCTATTAATTCCCCTCTCCGCACTCCTCGAATATCCCGACCCTCCTAAAAAAAAAGCCACGACTGTCACATCTGGTCAAAGGTTCGACCCTGAATCGAGCTGGTGCATTCTGGCGATCGATCCGACGCTAGTTATGCTGCCGATTCGTTGCTTGATGAACACCGGCGAGCTTTCAACTGGAAAGGAAAGAGATCGATACATATGTAGAAGATTTCCGCTTCGCCTGAAGTCTTATCCAAGCCTGTACGCTACTTAGATTTAGTGAGAGTGACCAAAAAGATAAGTACACCAGTATGGAATTAGTTGACATCGATTCTCTCAATGCAAGCGCCGTGGTTCGTCGAATGCAAAGAGACAATGGGAGAAGAAAAATGATATTCCAAAGCTTTAAAAGGAAATTAGGAAAGCCTTAAACTTGAAGGCTCAAGCCTGCGCCTTCTGCTTACATAAAGAAGGGAATTTTAACCATCACAGACGCGGACCACTCCGCCATTGAGCCCTCACATGCTGTATCCACCTGGAGATAAGATATATTGTGCAATTCACCGGCAGGATTTTGAGGAAATAATGCACCGAGGCCATCGCACTATACTCTATCATCGTACAATGGTCGGAAAACATCCATGAGAGCGGGCAACGCACGGCAGGGCACAATTGTCTGAACTATTCATTTCCCCCACAGAACTCGTCGGAGGCTCCCCATTCGCTGCGCGACTCTGTTAAAAATCGCTCATTAAAATGGCTTTATACGCTAGTACTGTTGGCTCTCCAGAAAATGAGCACATAAGGCGCGCAGGCAGAACACAGCACCAGCCCACCGATCCATACAAACCAAGTGTTGTCGTCTGTTCATTTCTTGTTCAGACGCGGCCGGAGCCCGCGGGTAGCCACTGCGGAGGGTGGCGGTTGAACATCGGCCGCGGCGGGACCACGAGCTTGGAAGGACGATGAATGGAGTCAAGCGAGAGTTGAAGAGGAGGGTTATCCGGCGCACCAAGACGAGCAGCACCGGAGACACCCCTAAGAGCCCGAACGAGACGAAGCCAGCGATGAAAGAGATTATCTAAGAGCAACCCGTGAACATGCGGCGCCGGCATAAATCCGGTGGACTCAGACGACGGACAGTAGTGCCGGTGAGCCAGATGCGCATGATTTGGTTGGTTGCGCCTGCTATACCCCACCAAGTCTTGAAAAACGAGAGCGAGCGAGCGTCAAGAGCGTCCCAGGCATCATGGAACAGAGAGCATACGATTTTCCCTCGGCCATTTGTCGCAAGTACAGTGTGCTCATGGTGGTTGGCGCTAGTGAGCTGATTCTTTGGGTCACGGAAAGTTCGGCCCGGCGCCACCTCCCCCTATCTTCACGAACTTGCAGCAAACCAACAGCAAACGCTGTACGATGGAGGATCTGATGGACATAGTAAAGCTAAAAGTAGACAGCGTGATCATAATTGGTACGATTCAACTCAATTTGAAGTGACACAACAAGCCAAGTACGGGTGATCAAATTCAAATTCATCGCGAAAAAGGGTATTATTTGTGTGTAAGTAATGTGCGCGTGGTTATGCAAAAATACTGGCGACCGTCGAAATAACGCGGACGAGCTCATCGCGACCCTGCTCAAATGCCGGTGATATTGAGCGGAGTGGAGATGGATCCCGTCGTGATGACGCTGTTGTTGTTCGGCCCGCTCTTTGCGAAGCTGTTGACGTAGACGACCGAGTACACGGCGTCGGAGAAGTAGAACCATTCAGGGACCTTGGAAACGCATAAGTTATCGAGCCCATGAGGACACGGAAATGCAACACACCTGGGTAGTGAACGTATCTGTGAGGCCCTGGCTGGCGTCGTACGTGCGCCTCGCGAGCAGAATCGGCGCCTCGTGCCCGTTGTTGTTCGCGAGGACCTCGATGTAGTAGTCCATGTAGGTCGGCATGTATCCCAGCTGCTGGGAGCATGCCATGTTGACGTTAACCGTGATGGACTATCATACCATGCATGTCAGAAATAGGGTGATAAAGGAAAACAGAACATGATCGTACATCTCCTGGCGCGGCCGTCGACGGGGTGACCGAAAGGGCACCGAAGCGTGCTGCCTCGGGGCATACTATTGCAGCGCTGGCAAAGGGAGCCAAAGCCACGGCGGCCAAAGAGGTCAGAAGAGAGAAGTTGAAGCGCATTGTGTTTGTGAAGGAAAAAAGAAGGAAGTAGTGATTAGTAGATCGGAGATTGGACGAGAGACCTGGGGAATGAGCAGAATATCCGAACCTTTTTATACATATTGCCGCCGCTTGGCGGCGGGCACAATTCCCCGCATGGATCAGCATCGGCTCATACTATTACTAAACTGCCATCGCAACTGATCACGTTTCAAGCGCTTCATTCATGTTGCCCAATCTTTGCTTATACTTTCGCTGGTGCTCTCCATGGCATAGGATGAGAATGAGAAATTACCGTGTTACATTCCATAGCCCACCATTCACAAAACCTTGCCAATCGTAGACTCCCAGTATTTGAAGTATTTCCCTGGCGTCCCATGTCAGTAATCCTTCGTTACCATGCAGGGTTGTTAAAAGCGAAATTGATGATCAAACGGGAGCCGACGACCGAGTCCCCGCATCTAGATAGATCTGAACCGCAGGTACATACTGTGAAGTCGTGCCGCTGAGCAAGAATTATCGAGGGAGTGTGCGGAATATCGATATCAATGGGAACTAGCACTGCCCGGGAAGCCTCAGTGAAAGATCGGGCTCACTGGTTTCGGTCGTACTCGAAGTCAGGGCTGGGGTCGTCATTACGTTCCCAACGGCAAGGAGTCATGGTTCGATTTGTGTAATCCCATCAAAGTAGAACGTCCGGCGTGTGTCAGCTCTGGTGAGCCTCCGGCGGTTCCCACGTCTCTCTCGCTGCTTTCCTGCCGTTGTTGGCCGTTGTCCTGCCGAATCAATAACAGAGCGGAGCCGACCACCAACAGTTGAAGTCCGCTTGGCGCAGACATGCCTCATCTTTCAGAACAGATATGTTGGTGCTAGAAAGTATTCATCTCCACAGTAGTCTGGAATTTATGGGTTAAATTTCCTGCCAGTCTTCAATAATTGGGGCTTAAGGGGAAATATATCTGAGCGAGCTTCACGGATGCTGGCCCAAATGTCAATTTGAATGATGGTAAACCCACCAAGACTTTTAGGGGGGCTCGGAGATGGAGAAAAAAAAATACAATGTGTTGTACTCTTACAGTTGGAGACCACTCGGGGTCTATACGAGCTCGGCTGAGTGTCCTCTGCTAGAATGCCTCTGGGAATGTCCAGAAGCGGGCTGGGAGGGAGGCGCTGGACCAGAAACGACAAAACTAGGTGGGAAGGGTGTAATCACTATGTACAAACAATCCCAATATATCTAGTGCCGGGTTTAAAATGATGTATTTAAACATTGTATTATACAAAGGCGTATTATACATGTATAATACATTTCATACCGCAAGGCTCCGGGAGGCCATGTATTTAATGTGTATTTAATTCCAAAAAGACTCAAACCGGAGCACCTTTTTTTTTTTTTTTTTTTTTTTTTTTTGGAGCGTTTGGGATAATGAAACTTAGTCTGCAGAAGCATTCCAAGCTCATCTGCTTGTGTTGCTGGTTATTGGACCAGTCATTGCCAGGGAAGTTTTGCTCAGGAGGAAATGCCGTTACGCACATATTTTAACCAGTGTGGGACTCTGGCCCGAAGTTTCTTATCCTATCCCATGTCTATCAGTCATGGGCCGCATACCCACTAAAACCCCCTCATTTGTCCAATCATCCAGCAGTGAGTCCTCATCCATAAGTAGGCCACTCCATGTTTCAACACTAGTTGTTATTCAGAGTGAGAGGGCCAATTTTATTTTATCAGTCAGCAATCGATCTCGTTGTAGGGCACCGTTAATAGTTTTCAGCCATCGATTGTGGATTTCAGTGTCGGTATATATAATGTCTGGGTTCTCAAGTACTCGGGTTCGCCGTAAGTTCCATATCAGATGCCATGCCACTGACACGAGAATAGCAAACAGTCGTCCCTTTTCTGGGACAACCCTGCCTTTGTCTGATTTAAACTTCACGAGGTTACAGCCCAGAATCAGACCCAGCTCAGATTGGGCCACTGGGTGTATTTCTTCGACCAGAGTTGTCGTGTAAGGTCCCAGATAAGTTTTTGGCCAGGTGCTTCGCAGTCCAACGCAATGTGTTCCAATGTCTCGGGTACCTTACAGACATGGCACAGTCCACGCATTTCTAATGAGTTGATGTTCAACCAAAAATCACCCACTCTAAAAGTGTTGTGTAGGCATTTCCAGAAAAATTCCCGTGTCAGCCGTTGCAATGTTACCGACCGAATTGACCTCCAAATCATTTCGTCTGTTGGTGTATACTTGGATGCTTCTTGAACTGCACATCTGGTGCGATCACATTGATAAATGTGGATTTTCGTTCAGTTCTCGGTTGTAGCTTCCGTATAATCTTGTTAAATTTTCTTTGAGAGCCCAGCGACAAGAGCACCCCCGGGGATTCAAACATAATGTCAATTTCCGTGTCAATTTCGATTGGAAGGTTCGGAATATTCGTTAGGAATTTCGCAGGGTTGTCGGAAACCTTCTTGAATTGAACCCTAGCAACTCTCTCTTTCAACATTGCCACCACTGCTTTGATGAGGGGGAATTTTGAGTCTAAAATGTTATTTTCCGAAAGTTCCCTTTCTTTAACCAATGTTCGTGCCAGTAGTTCGGAGGAGGAGCATATGAGGAGAGGTACATTTCTTTGTGTGTTTTGGAGGACAAACAGAAGGCCTCCCAGCAGCGCCGATGAAAACGACAGTGGTATCTCTGGCCTGTCGAAGGTAATGGAGCGTTTCTCATTCTCCTGCTCGGAATTAGAGACTGTCTTGATCCAGACTTCAATCCGTGGATCAAACTGCCCTGGGTTGAGTATACGTGCATGTAAAAATACTGTTTTGAAGTCTTGTTCTTGGTCCGGAATTTTATATCTTCTAGCGGGGACCTCATTAAGTGATTCCTCACTCGCAAAAATTCTATATCCCTTTGCCATCTCACCCAAAGTCAAATTTGGATCAAAAACAAAAATTCTATCTGCTTCAATTGGAAGGTTGTTTCCTTCGCGTTCATCGTCTGTCAATGCAACCGGAGCACCTGACCTTCCCAGAGCAAACAGGACTCGCCGCAAACACATTCGGCCGATATTCTGACCGTCGGAGCCCTTCGGGCCTCAACGCTCGGAGACAGCTCCCGTCAGCTAAAGACGACCATGTGGTGCCAATTAGCACGAGATTTTTGAAAATTTCACCCCATCACACGTCCCGCCGCAACGCGACATCGAAATCCTGGCATGGGTCTCCCTCCTGAGCACTATGAAGGGCTAAAAACTGCGGCACACCGCTTCTATACTGAGAAGGACTTCAATTTCCCGCAACTCGAGGACGCGATGACAGCTGCTTTCAGTCCCGACCATACTTCTCTGGAGGTGCAGGGATGGAAAGCATACTGGAGTACTTTAGGATCTGCGGAGGAAGCTGGGCAGGAAATAGTACGTGGCCAGCTTCATATTCATTTCCCTGAGATCTGACCAGCAGTGTAGCCTCCTTTCCCTCTGATCGACAGTTCTTCACCCGATGTCGTTATGACCGACGGGTCAATGGTAAGGCACTTTAAATACCGATTAAATACATTTAAAACCGCATTAAATACACCTTTAATACATTAAATACACGTTTAATACATTAAATACCGGCATTTTTCGGGCCGGCGGCGCCGGAATTTAACATATTAAACCAGCCCTACATTCAATACCTGGAGGCTCCAGCACCCCCTCGTATTATACAACGTATAAAACGAACCAAACCCGGCACTAGTACAGCCACAGTCTTCTTGAGTGGCTCGTCCAGGGCCCCTGATTATCCCGATGAAGGCTAGGTCAAAAAAATCCCGGATCCGCCATTTTCTGTCTACAATTTCTCCAGATTTCCAAAATCTTGTCCGAATCTGACCTAGCCTCCGCAGATTTGTTTTTTTTGTTCGGAGCCCAGTGTATCGCCATATTTTCGCCTTCCAAGCACTTAATTTGTCCAAAGAACGCTCTCTGCTGACATGAGAGTAGAAAAACAGGACATTATCATTATGTACAACCACTTTACTCTATCCTCATCCTCATCGTCCTCATTTCTCCAAACCATATAAAAACAGCCAATCTCGGGATCAAAAAGACACTGGTTGAACATTTCAAAATTTTCACCTTCTTTTTCAGTGAAAAATGTCGTTTATTTTTCACACATTTTTCACTGAAAAAGCAGGTGAAAATTTCAAAACATTTTCATCACTTTCTTATTTTATTTCGAATTTTTCACCTTGAATTGAGAAAGTGCTGAAAAAGTTTTAAAATTTCACCTTCTTTTTCAGTGAAAAATGTCTGAAAAATAAACAACATTTTCACTGAAAAAGAAGGTGAAAAAATTGAAATGCTCAACCAGTGAGAGCAAAATAAAAACAAAATACATTTATTATTCAGAAGAACACGGGGATATGCCCCTCCACCACGGAGGCCATATGATGATTTTTTCGATGGCATCCCAATCCCAAAATTCTGTCCGGCCAGGGACCTAGCCATGCCAGCCCAACGGCCCATTTCCTGCCTGAATCTGGCCTAGGTTAGGGACCAAAGATCTCAAAAATCTGTCCAGCCCCGAACCTAGGATCCTGCACGTCCCCATCTGGTCATTCGGCACATACAGTCGAAGCTGTCATAACCCATACCCCTCGGTGGACGGTCAAAGGTATGGGTTATCACAGGTTATAGGTTTCGATGATGTTGGCCGAAAAATCCGTGAAAAATCGAATAAATTCGCAAAAAAAATCCTAAATATTTCTAGCTTACTTTGGTGCAAAGTAATCAGTAATAGAAGCTGAAACAAGGTGCTTGGTGCACTCCAACTGAGTCTCCCGCCCAAATGTTGACAGACTAAGCTCGAGCTTGCGAGCAAATGCCCCATCAACATCTGCAAGATACTTAGACAATACGGAAACAGCCTGGAGGGCCTCCTTCCTCGTTGGTTTGGGCTCCCCAGATGAGTCCTCGTGATTATCGTTGCCATTATTGATTTCCCTGTTCTGTTTGTTGCAGTGTATCTGTTGGACAGCTTCGCAGATCTCCTCATCGCATCTTCATCAACCTGCTCCTCCGGCATCTCCACCAAGTCCGTGATCTTGAGCTGGTTCCCCTGCTGGAGAACACCAACAGATTGAAGCTCGTCCAGAACCTTCAGCAGCCCGAGTTCCCCTCCTCATCAAGCTCTGCAACCATGGCTTGAGTCGTGGCATCCCCGGCCTGAGGGAGAATCCTGGCTTTGATCCAGCAATTTGCAATCATGTGCAAGGAAATCTCGCGACACACACTACCAATCCCCTCTCCCTTGAGTCGAGATGTGAGAGCCGTGTTTGTAATCAGAAGCATTCTCAAGCTTGTCGATCACAGCATCTTCATCGACTTGATTTGCGTTGTTATTGAGCCAAGCTGCATCGGCATCTGTGATGGACTCCTCCTTTTTAAGGCGTGCCAGAAGGCTGTCCCGGCATTTTTTAACAGTGTCCTTGAGGACTGAGAGACCCTTTTTGAGGACTGTGAGCGATGGATTAGGAGCCATAATGAAAATTTTAGCCAACGGCGTGCAAAACCGTGTTAAGCTCGAAAATAGGGCAAATTATGGGTTTTGAGCCTCAAAAAGGTATGGGTTATGGGGTATCACAGAGTTATGGGTTTTTTGGACATTTTTAGTAGGAACCAAGTTGGTGGATGCCAAAATGTATGGGATTATACAGATTATGGGTTATGCCTACCATGGGTTATGACAGCTTCGACGGTAGTTGTAAATAAATCTATTTTTACTCGCAGAGCTTGTAACCTGAATAACCGGCTTGGCCTGCCTGTCGCCAATTTGACTGATGGATTTTCCTCTAACTTCCCACCATCATCTACGGCTGGCTTCCCCCTTCCGCACACTCTTAAGTGTAACCGGTTGCGTAGTGGACTTGCTCCCAAGTAACTTCAGCATCATATAGAGCATTTGTTTCCCCCCACCATCATCTCCAAATTGAAGTACGCCCATAGCATGCCTAGACACTCTGCCAAGCCAACAGCGCTGCAGCAGTTCTGAGAGCCATCTATACGAGCCCTTCCGATGCAGATGAATGGCTGGCTAGAGTGAAAATCACATAATGAAAAAAAAAAAAAAACTACAGTACATCCATTTCAATCTTTGAGCATCCAGCTCATTTTCGCTCCTTGAGGCCATTCCACCGCTCATGACCTCCCAGGGTATGTCTCTTTCGATGGCAAGCACCTCTGGTCCACACCTCTTCATCCTCATCATGTTTGCCTCGTCCGCTCCCAGTCGCCCTCCCATCCTGAGGGCTTACTCAGCATAGCACTGCCACACCATCATTTTTCGGACCTACTCAGAATTAAGTTTGCTGTGCAGTATGCTGCACCCTCCGAGTCCTTAGCTCGCCACGTGATTTTGGGGCTCAACCGCATGACTGCAACTATTCATAGTCACAATTGATGCACCCGATCACATCTCGGCTTCGTCACGCACCCTCCGAGCATCTTCTATCTGGGCTAAGACTGAGCGCAGGCTGAACTGGGTCAACCACCGATGCAGAACTGCTCACTCGGTCAAAATGATGCAACGGTTGTCATATTGGAGTGCACCCACTTCATAACCAACACGATCTCATCACACACTCCCCATATTTAGAGCATTCTCGAATTACAATTACTGCCTAAACATTGCAATCGGTCCATCTGTGCATAACTTCTACTCATACGATCCATTGGTAAAATGTTCCTGATGGTGATGAAGTACACCGGACGCAGTTTTACAACATTGAAGCAGTCTTTGTCAGCAATTTGTATTAACATGTGAGGGGTATCATTCTTCTGTTTCCCGTTTTTCTGGGCTTCGTGATCATAATATGCCAGTCCCTCTAGAGACGCGGTCTGCTCACAACTTCATCATAATGAACTTGAGCAGGTTTCACTGCATCCCATATGCTATTAAGCTTGCGACTGCCCCGAAGAAGCTCCATGGGCAACACAGAAGGATACATCGGGAGTACATTTGTACTGACAGACAACTTTCTCAACAATTCACTCCAACTGCATGGCACAGGTGGCTTGCTATTGTGGACAGGAGTGGTGATCAAAGACATGGCTAGCGGATCGTTAAGTGGAACCCAAGTTGTATGGAATGCATGACCAACAACAGATCAATTTGAAGTTCCTTCCATCTGCCACATGCTGAATCTCCTTGCTGGCTCCATGATTTCCCCACCACCCACAGGAACTGGGATAATTCCTCTTTGAGTTTGACATCTCCATATGGTCTTGACCGCAACATTGTTTTCTTGGCCTTGATAGGAAGGATACTGCGCTCACGACGCTCTTGATAGTTCTCTCGAACTCAGCACAACAAGTAAAAAGTCCCGGGCTAATGATCCAAATGCAACTGCATCAAGACTCCCATTCTGCTGCCCAGTGCTTGTTCTAACAGACACTACCTCAACTCAGGATGTCCAGAACAAACTACAGCAAATCAGTGGATCTGCTCATGAAGGAATGGCTACAGGAGTCAATCGACTCGAATGGCAGGCTCCTCTTACTTCAGGACGACTTGAGTCTTAGAAGGACAAACCACAAGTACAGATCACTTCAAAAAAAAGTGGCACTACTTAACAATGGTGAAGACTCAAGTGCATCAAGAGGCCTTGACCTCTCGACTGCTCTCGTCTCATCAGTTGCTGTTGAAGTTCTACGCTATGTGAATTGCGCACATCAGCCCATGCCAAGGTCAGATAGACTGTGTAGGTTCTGCAAATTGGACGTTGAAAACCCAGACCACGTGCTACATGCATCGTTCAATGCAGTAGTTCAACTGTGCTCTCCCTTCTGGTTCGACTATTCCATTACGCTCGATACCTGCTCCGATATGGAGCTTTTGAAGGCCGCGATTTTCCCGACCCATCAGATCACTGGTCAAAATGTCCTACAAAGATCTAAGCTGTTCTGGTCTCAAGCTTGTTTCGAGGTACTCATTTTCGACTAATTGCTTCTCTGTTTATTCTTTAGTTCTACTGCGGAGAGTTGAAATATTGCGACCGTGAGCTCGGCTATGGGGTGATAGAGGAGTCCAGGAACCGTAGTGTACAATAGTGCCTGTACACTCAGATCATTCCTGGGCCCCAGTGTTCCTAAGTGGGACCGTGCTGTGTAATTCTACCTACCTACCTACCTACCTACCTCTGCCATTCAAGAGGTGTGGACTTCTTGGTGGACTTCATCAAAAAGTGTCGCAGTTAAGTGCAGTTGGCAGGCAGATTTTTTGCATTTTTGGATGTTTTTGATCCCTGCCAAAGAATTGAGAATTCCTCTATGTATGTGTTCTGAACAGATTGACCTAAAACCTACTATCAGTGACTGGCTAGCTGGCCACACTAGGTAGTTGGCCACTTGGCCAATGTAAGGATGAATACTACCCAATGTTCAGGGCTTGGACTCAGAGGGGGAGTACAACCTCTGACACAAGTCAATGTCAATTTTGGAGGCAGAATGATGAGTTGATCGAAAGCTGTGCCGTGTTTGATCGCAGGCCAAAGGGTGAGAATATCATTTTCTTAACTCTTGGTGGCCATCTTGCCCGTTTCTCTACCAGTTCTTTGTCAATCCACAACTTCGGGGGCTTGTTCTTCTTGCCTCATCTCGTTGTTTCCAGACATACCAATTCCTCCAGAACTGCACTCTTTCTTTGCTCAAGTCCCACAGATGATTGTAATGTAACCTTGAGGACAACAACCCAAGGAGCTGTATATTAAATGATCCTTTGACGCTACAGGTCTAGCACTTGGCATAGTCCATTATGATGGATGAAGCTTCATTGTAAAGGTATTTCAACATTTTATTTGTTTGATGCCTTTCTCAATGTCATTTAACACACCAAATCACCCTTTTTTCTGTGGTAGCAAAGTCTAAATGCTGGGTTCTCAGCAGTGCGACTCAGGAGTGGAACAGCAGGTCCAGGTACATTCATCTACATGTAACTTATTTTGGCCAACCCTGTCCTCTCACTTCCGTGTGGTCCTTGTTTGATTAGCAGCATGGATCCCACCGCTCGCACCTCTCATCAGAAGCTTCTGGTTCTACTATTTTTATACCCCCAAAGTAACATTTCAATGCCTACAATACAGTATTTAGGCCCCTTGAACATTATTATACACTGCTAAGCTACCATCTGAGCTGGCAACAATGGATTTGCGCGGGTGGCCAGGTACCCAGTAAATTGCCTTTTCAGGAGTTCCAACCGAAATAAATTCGTCGCACAGTCAAAGTGTCACCAAAATTGGCCCAAGTGGGCTTCAATTGTTCACAGGATGCATGCCTGCCATTTGCAGCTCTCAGGTGCTCGGAAAGGCCCTCACCAGATCTACTAATGGCCTAAAATCCTTAAGGTGGCCAGGATCCCAGCGCCTGATAGTAGCTAGAACTTCCAGATTAATTCATATGCTATTATTGATAGAGAGCAAACATCGAAAAGTAATTTATTTTGGGCCTAGGGCAAAGTCCCCCTGGGAGGGACCGGGCCGGCCCCCGGCAACTACCATGTAATCTTGTCCAGGTTGAGCCCAAAATTTGGGCAGTTTTACCCTATGAAATTTTGGCCTTCTGGACCATGTTTTACTCTATCTCGGACAAGGTTTTAGGAGGTAAAATTGTGATTTTTCTCCCGGCTCAATTTTTTGGGCTGATTGACCGGGAATTGGTCTGTTCTGGTGTGTTAAATCAATTCAAGTCTCTGATCAGTGGTGTTCAGCCCAATGTTCGCACCAAATCTACACCATTCCATGGCTATGGGCACATACACACCGAAAAAAGTTCCATGCTCCGCGCAATTTACTCTATGGCAGACGAGGTTCCTTGGTTTTCAGGCTCTTTTACTCTATATCGTGGACTAGGTAGGGGGTCATTTTGGGGCAGTTTTACTCTATCCTGGACTGGGTTACATGGTAGTTTCCGGGGGCCTACCAGGCCGTGGCGTGCTCAAATTCGTCCGAATCGGGACAAATGGTCACTAGTGTTCCCGTGACTGAACACTCGGTCGAAATGGTACAGTAAGACGTACCTTAGGACCTACAGGTAGAACTATACCTCAACATTCAGTTCCAAGTGAGGCTCGAGGGTCCGATTCGAAAGAGAAAGGCGGTTCTCAGAGCAACAAGAACTTAAATTGACCACAAGATTCTGAGTTTGCCGAGAATGAATGTAGTTCTTCGGATAGCTACAGAGAATTCAGGTGCCACAAATAATATGGAACAGTGGTAGAGGTGAAAACAATGTGGCACCCGTTAATGGCTAATTTGGATAAGGGCTACATAGACTGATTTACATTGTTAATGGAGGCTATATGCATTAACCGCCCTACAGCGCTTCCCATTTGCGCCTACATGAATCAGGTGTGTAATCTACCACCGTGAGATCAATTAAAAATACCAGGCAAACCTTCCAGGAAGAGCTCACCAAAGGGGTTTTCATTTGAACATAAGCAGCGCCCAGAGCGGCCATCTTGATTCGCAAGACTTGGTTGAATTTTTTTTTTTTTTTTTTTTTTTTGGAGTGTTTGGGATAACGAGATCAAAGTCTGCAGAAGCATTCTGAGTCTGTCCGCTTGTGTTGCTGGTTTTGGGCCAGTCATGCCGGTGAGTTTTGTCCAGGAGGAAATGCCGTTACGCACGATTTTTTACCGGTGTGGGACTCTGGCCTTCGAGAATATCTATCATATACCATTCATTGGCCACATACCCACTAAAACCCCCTCTGTGAGTGTCCAATCATCCGGCAGAGCGTCCTCATCCATAAGCAGACCACTCCAGGTGTTCAGCACCATGTTTTTCTTCAATGCGAGTGGGCCCACAGTAAAGGGTTCTCTTTCGAGGCCCACCCCTTCCCCATAGCCTTAACGGCACCCATGGGCTGTAAACCCTTTTTTTATATATGCATGGGCTTGACAGTCGGGAGTTGAAATAATAACTTCTGATTCCTCTGGAACTAGTGAGCAATTATAATTGTTCATTGAAAGGCATTTCCAGGCGGAAATCCAGCTCCAAATACAGATTTGTGACGACGAATTGAAGTCCTGGCTTGATGGCCAGAAGCCTAAGCCAGCTCATGATGATGAAGTCAATTAGCGTGCTCGAGCCGCTGAAAGCGGCTATGGTACACGGTGATCTAATGCTAACTACATGCAGGCAGATGTCGGGCAGGGACTCCAGCCGTGAGTTCCTTGGGACACGGACGGGCGCGGGTGCGGACGGGCGGGTGAAGGAACGGGGCGGGGGGTTCGGGACTGCAGGACGGATGACACGGAGGCACGGCTTGAACACGGGAGTAGCGGAGCGCGGGCTCGTACGCTCGAGTAGCGGAGCTAGGCTCGAACACTCGAAGTCAGGTCTGTGTGTAGAATAGGGTTAGTGCGTTGCAATGGTAAATGTGTCTGTGCGGTATAGTTTTCAGAAGGCGAGATGGGAGGAAGGGGGAGGAGAGGCGGTGTAAAAGATAGGCGGATGGGGTTAAGAAGTAGGTTCGGGAGGAGCGAGGTCGCGGTAGATGGGAAGGTGGTTGGTGGCGTGAATGTAGTGTAAAATGTGGCGGATGCCTTTGTCTGTGGTGAGGAGGAAACCGATTGAATTGGCTCGACGCCCGAGGGCGGTACGAAGGGGGACGTGGTGGTGGTGGAAACGGGAGCAGAAAAAGAGGAAATGGGAAACATCTTCTCGGCGTTGGCAAGTTTGGCATAGGGGGGATTCGGCGCGGTGGATTTTGCACCACTGCCTGGGGGAGTGATATATCACGTACTCTAATGAGAACTCTGCCGTGTTATATCAGGAGCTCTAATTAGAGATGCACCTAATTAGGAAATAAGGCAAAACAAAACCACCCGAAGGGTTCGAACCCAAAACGATTGTCACATGACAAATCATACCAACCCATAATGGACCAAGTAGACCAAGGTGCCATAATAGGCTGTTCATGGATGTTGGATAAGCCATGTATTTTCCGGCGCATAATAAGCGTAAACACCCACCTTACAAGGGCTAGGGCAAGCTTGCTTGCCCCAGCCCGGGTCTCCACATTGTGTTTCATGGTTAGGTTCGGGCGGTTAGGGTCTGGGTTACGGTTCGGGCGGTTAGGGTTCCGTTAGGGTTCGGGTTAGCAGTGAGGGTCAGGAAGGTATATTATAGATGTTGTTGCACAGCAGTCATGTGGTGAGGTGAAATCATTTTAGATTCATACTCTGTTAGTTCAGTGGTAAAAGTGTTGTATTGTTTGGAATATGATGTAAGCCAGAGATCCGTGGTTCAACTCGGTCTCCTGGAATTTCTTTTTCACTGGAAATTACTCGAAACAGTGGAAATTACTCGAAACAGAAGTACTTCTAATGTGATATATCATGGCGCATCTCTAATTAGAGCTCCTGATATAACATGGCAGATCTCTCATTAGAACTCCGTGATATATCAAATCCCCGCTATGGCCTGGATTTTGTGGAGCCAGGTGTTTAGGCCTACCATTTGGGTGCGCAATTGGACGATAAGGCTGGAGTTGCGCCGGGAGAGGTCGACTAGGGGTTTGTGGTATGAGTGGACCGAGGCATCTTTGTCAAGGCGGCTGAACTTCTCGTGACGAGGGGATGCTTCCCAAGCGGCGGACCATTGTGCGGCTGTTCAGGCCAGGGGCGTGGCCTGGCCTGGCTTGACGAAGCCATGGCTTGGCTGACCTGGCTTCTGGCTTGAAGCCTGAGCCAGCACATCACTAGTGCCATGAGGACTGGGCGGCTATCGGGTGAGTAGAAAATTGCGGAGGCTTGAAGGGGATGGCCGCACTGATAGGCTGGAGCGAGGAGTCGCTGCCTTGCCAGGTGAGGAGCAGCCCGTGTGTGGCGAAGTGCTCGAGGGTGAGGGATGCGAATCTGCGGGGGCATAAGCACCCACAGCACGGAGGTGGAGGGAGAGAAAACACACACTTGGGGATACATCTCCTTGAGATACGCCTTGAACGCGTAGAACTTGTCGTACCATGGATTTGCCGACATTAACGTCGGCCACGTGCACGAGACAGGGGACGCACCAGAGCCGTCAGTGGACGCGCCGTCGAAGGTCTCAGTTCGCACGCGGATCGCACCCTGCAGGCGCACTTGATACGTCTCGGTCGCCTGTGGGGCGAACGCGAGTGCAGGGGCGATGGGGTCGACCTGCGCAGGGCAGGTCACCAGGAGGCGCATGAAGTCGCGCGCGGCTTTTCAAGACTAGTTGCTGGGTGAACAACACGGCGCCGCCGAGACTCAACAGGAGCAGCAGGGCGAAAGCATAGCGCGAGCGGTGGGAGCGCTTCGAGGCGTCATCGAGGGGGAGGCCACGCATCTTGGAGAGATGCGGGAGCACAGCGCAAGAGAGCGCAAGAGATAGCGGTTATTGCGAAATAATGTCGACTTCCTGGGATCGCACACAGCTGTGTATAATATATCACTATATCACTATCACTCGCCGTGGCCGTTGCCAGTATAAATTTGATGGGGCCCTGAGGTAGGTAGGTAGGTAGGTAGGTAGGTAGGTAGTATTACACGGCACGGTCCGAATAACGAATGCCGGTTTCCAGGAGTTATCCCGGTGTACAAAGCAAGCTAAATTACACCTTCGCCCCTGGGCCTCCAAACACCTTCCAAGCCGAGCTCGCCGATACCATGAGTAGCTTGCCAGCCACCCATGCCCAGCTGTAGAACCCAGTCGACGCCTGCAAGCGATCAGTATCAGCACCACTTCACCGGAATAATTCTTCTTCACATGACAAAATTGTTCCCCTTGCTTGGATGATAAACCGGAACAGAATAGAAAACCTCAAGAACATCATGCACAAATTTAGCCACTAGTACAATTGTGCTGCGCTGATAGATCATAGCCTTCAAAAAGAAGTGCTATCAAGGTCTACCATTTTCTGTTGTAGTGTAGGAACGGTACTTAGAAGCTTCTCCAGAAATATACTGCGCAGATTGAGGATGTCGGGCGAAGCCCTGCACTCTAATAAAGCATGTTCGGGAGTTTCTACGGTGTTCAAACAGAAACGACAGAGGCACGCATCACGAGGCACGGGGTGGTGAGCATGATCTACGTGACGAAGCTTTTCGACCATAATAGAAGTAAGAGCTTCTCTATTGCTTCTGGGTCTTCACCATCTATAGGTAATGCCGCAGGTAAAGTGTTATTGCGACAGGAGGCTTATCTTTTTGCGGTTCACGGCGTCCATGCAACAAGTAAAGTTTGTCGGAGGAGTCCACTTGACCCTGTAACCAATCTAGTGCCAGGATTTCCACAGATTTTGCGTACGCCTTCACGCTTTCAGGGGTGGCGTTTTGAATCTCTGGATGTGGGCATTCGAAAGGAAGCTTGGATGCTGCGGTACACAAATCTCCAAACCAAGATTTCTTGCCGCGGGCCGCCAGTTCAACTGAACTATTGAGGCACGCCCGAGCAAGGTGAGGTAAGGTTAGACCAAGGAGATATTGAAGATACCCAAGCAGGACCAGATAGCGTCGGACTTGTAGAGGCATGATCCCGGTTTCGGTGAATAGCGGTGCGAGCATAGAATGGGAGTGGACATTCAAAATCTGGCGGAGAAAACTGACTTGAATATCACAGAATTCTTTAACATGAACGTCCTCGTTGTCTGGTGAAACCTCGCATCCATGGATGAGGTGGCAGTCAACGCGGGCCATGTAAAGTTGCTTGTATTCTTTCGGCGTCAGTCTGCCAGTTGAGTCTTCGAGGCCCATGATTCGATGCGTGCAGTACCGAGCTGTGCTTGCTTTTTCTTTGTAGTGAGATTCAAACATGTTGCGGGCATCTGACCGAATGTGAACACCAACATATTTCTCGTGAGAAATCGCCGTGTCATGGCGTGCCCTGCCGTGACAAGCGTGCCGTGCCGTACAGCGTGCAAGCGTGCACACGCGTAAATTAACCGTCGCCGTGCGTCGGTTTTCTCTTCGTCGCAGCTCATCCACACCGTCTTTCTTAGTTATGTGAGCTGAATGCCACGTTTTAAGCACCTTTAATCAAATGTAAAGCCCAAAGTTCAATTTTCAAACCTCACTTCAAGTTGAACCTCACCCCATCGTACTACTAGTAAGACATGGCCCAAGTTCACCAGCTGCCAGTAGGCCTGACCCGGAATATAGTTCACCAGAATTTTATTGTAAGTGTATTTCGAACCTAGTAAAATACTTGGTGCAAGTGTCATTGACACGGTGCTTACGACTCAGATGTTTTCTTCAAGTTGATGCCAGTGTTTTCCTACCAACATTTCACTGGCCCAGTGGCACGACATGTAATGCCTACATAGTACTGAGTTCAATTGGTTGATATTTGATACCATTCATGGTAGAGCCCGAACAGCTAAAATTTCTCAGTAACAAGAATGCCACCTAGACCTTTGGCATCGGCGTTGGCAACAAGCTTGAATTGAACCAAGATCATAATTCATTGAACAGATATGTTCGGTCATATATTTTCCCTATGCAAAGTGCTGTATCTGTCTCCAGAGTTTTGCAGGCTAATTCCAACAGTGCCCATCCGTGATTCCACGCCACGCACGCCTTGGGACACGCCTCTGCACGCTTGATGCACGGCAGTGCACGCTACAGTACGCAGTGGCGTGCAGAGGCGTGCAGGTCCACAATTCCTTTTATATGAAACCTGTCAAGCTCAGGCAGGGTATTTAACCTTATTCTTTCAACTTGGACTGTAATTGTGCTACTCATTTTTTTTGGTGCTAACCTCGACATCAACATGTCACGCACTTCAGCAACAGGACAACAGAAAATTCATAGCTGATCAAAGAGTGTCTATAAAAATCAAATCAAACCTCCAGGGACACATCACCAATACTGTACAACCTATTACACTTTAATCTGGGTTAAATGTGATCTCAAAGGTATTTTCTGAGACGATATCTTCCCCGCTTGGACCGGTGACTATGTCACGCATGTTGACTACCCACTTGGCTTAGCGTTGATCTGCAGTCTCGAAAATAAAATAAAATCATTCGAAGCTGAATCCAGCAGAAAACCCACTTCTGAGATCGATTTACTGGCCCGTTTTGCGGAACTCTTCATTTTTAAGCCTCTGTGCCTTGCACTGTCCTTGCACGCTAATCACGTGCCACCCTTGGACCGCTTGCCACGGCAAAAAAACCGGTGCCCAATTTGATGCTTGATTGTCACGACCATCTTCCTTAGTCAAGCCAAACGGAACCCTTCCAATATTAAGACATGAGGTACGACATTCCACTGGAGTTTCAACTTCGCTGGTACGTAATCCCCTCCACGACCGAATCTACCTTCCTGCGCAACTTGCATCAATTTCTCTAACGCGGCGACGCTTCTCTAGTGAGTCTCAACTCGCGTTCTGGCTCTGAACTCACTGCGCTTCCTATTTTACCGTTCTCTGACTATTTGGAGCAGTCCAAGCAGAATGTGGATAACATGCTGGTACACATGGCGGACCCAAGTTTGACAAAACACCGTCCATCAAACGTCAGTGCCCTGAGTGGTCCTGTCTGAGGCTCAAGACTGCCGATGTCAACAAGGCACAGAAGCGGCACCGTCTGACGTTCGACACCGCCACGGCAAAGTCATGCTCATCGCAAGACTTCGACTTCCAAGCCAACTGCTGCTATTGCGCATAATCTTCCACAGATTGAAAGGACGATATACCTGACCGCGTGGCATTGAAATGTCGCGGTGCGTGCATCCCCCATATTGTACGGAAATCAAGAATCTGGAATTTGGAATTGACAGGACCAGACTTGGTCGGTGACCAAGTACCTGTCCGCGTCTATAACGGAGACCGATAGTGACATTAAGGTCGGCTGGCATTAATATTCCGTTCAGCGAGGAGGAAACATGTTCTATTGACAGATTTCCAGAAAAGACAAGAGAAGATACGGCACAGCTATTCGTCTAACTCCAGTGACCACAGGAAAATCTCTGGACGCATGGGGACTGATGCGATTGACCTCAAAGATATCATATAAGTATCGGCCCCTCGGCCGCCCGATCCTCCGCTAAGAAAAGAACCGTAGCCGATGAGTTGCGATAAGGTCGGAGCCATCGAAGAGTGGCCGCTAAGGTAGTCTTTGAGGCCGCATGACCATGGTCCAGGGGGCACATCCGCATTTCGTTACACTGCCTTTTCAGTTGACTCTGCGAACATCCTGTCTTTTTTGCCTCTAGTTTTCTGTGTGTTGTGCTTGTGCGTGCACTGATTATTGTTTTACAGGCAACGGTATGGTTCAGCTCCCTATTTCCGAGCCTCTCGGGCGCTTGACACAAAAGACTCGACCGTGATGTCATCATTTCGGAGTTGGAGGGCCATCCAGCGGACTCCGGCCGATAACGCAGATCTAGTAAGTTATGGGTGTACGTGATCCACAGCATTAACGAAATACGCTCTTACCGCCACAAGCCCATGCGCCTGCATCCGTTGTATGAAAATTCCGCTTTCAGAAGTCTCCCCATCGAGCACGAACGAAACACCTTTAATATCTGAACGTGACCCCACAGCCGATAGCCTCTCAATCCTTCCTCGATCAACAAAGAATCGCTACTTGCTACCCCACACCATCTATCGATGGTTGGTGGGACTTTCGTATGTACATCGATGTTGATATTTGCCATGTTATTCAATGACTTTGTTCTCACCAAATTTCGCAACTTCAGCACCCCGAAGCGATCCCGGATATGATGTCGATGACCAGCTGCACTGGAGCTCCAGCCACCCCTACAGTATCCCACCTCCTATCAGTTCGCAACTCGAGCTTGATCTTCTCCGATTTCCTCAACACCTTACCGTACACTCGCACGCCACGGGTTTCGTATCCGAAACTCATCTCCCGCTCGAGACCATGTCGCCCATGGACTGGACCCAAAACAAGCGGACGCAAAATCTTGTGCAGTCATTGTATCCGGAGACCACGGAGCAGGTGTCTCGTGGATATCCAAACACTCCTAGCCCTATCGATGTCATTGACTCGTTAACCGGGAACAACATGATTTCCAGCTCGCTCCAACTGCCCTGGCCTTCATCTACCTCCACTTCCACAACCAACTCTCGCCAGTCGTTCACACATGCTTGGCCCTGCCCCTCGCCATCGTCTTCGACACCATCGTCGCCCCAATTCGATGTCGAGTAGGCTTCCTCTTCCGCACCCGTGAAGAAATGCTGCTATGCCGCCTCCACGCCCCTCTGGCGGCGCAATCCTACCCACCACAAGCGCCTCTGCAACGCGTGCGGGCTCTACCTCCAGCAGCGCGGCGAATTGGGGCCGCCCGCGCTCATTGCGGCGGACCAAGAGGAGTCGGACGATGACGATGACTTCCCGCCTGGTGCGCCGGAGTGCTCTCATTGCCACACGCGGAGGACGAGCTCGTGGCGGCGCGGTGCTGACGGTGAGAGACTGTGTAACGCTTGCGGTGTGTACTCACGACTGCGTGGGAAGGATCGTCCCCTCGCGCTCATGCGGAAGCGAATCCAGCCACGATGCAGGCATAGGGGAAGCTAAGTGTGGATAATATGTTATATTTATTGTTTTCAGGCATCCGGGAATTATCGCCTGTCCTAGGGCTTCACTGACCACTGTAACAATACATCAATTGTCTACAATTTATATCGCTCAGAATTAGCCATATTGTCATTATTATCACCTCTTTTTACCTTGGTACACGGTTGCGATTTGCCATCTCTAATGTATTGTGGGGGGTTCATCCTCTGGACTGTTTCCACATCGCAGTGGCGTAAAATAGGCGCGGTTGTAATCTTGGTACACAACGTGGACCCCCTCTCCCCTAACTTCAAGTATGTTTTTTTTTTTTCCAATCCCGATTCCCCCTTGAAAATTTCCACAGTACCAGTTTGTCTTAGCTTGTCCATGTAGCTCGCGGGCAAATACATCGCGCTTGGGTCGCGCCATCACGGCAAATATTGCGGTATGCTACTCCGCCCGATAAGTACTCGAGACTGCAGCAAACATGTCGCAATTCTTCGAGTCCCCACCCACTACCCTCTCGCATGATACGACTAGGGCCAAGATATCCCCACTGACTGACGATTTTGATTTCTGCTTTCATGACCAACCTCTGGACTCCGTGGAACGCAACTCACACACCTTGCTCGTTCGTAGGCTGCTGCTGATGCTTTGAGTTACCATCATGAAGGATGCTCGACACCGACCGACATGGAGCTGGACTTTGAAGGCGCCTATCTCGGCCCGATCGCGGTCCACCGCCTTTTGTGTTGGTCATCAAATCCTGCTTACTGTTGAAGTCGCTTGGGCACCCATCGTCATGCGCGCGATGGGGGTATTCAAGCCATGTGAGTTTCCTATGACTGGGCGACGTACCTCTCCCACCACGTTCATCTTCATGGCGTGGAATTTTTCTCATGATATGAAGGATATCAATGTGTAAAGTAGATTCCCTTGCTTTCAAAGACAATAAGTATCCCGAAGTGCCGGGAAATAACTGCTGTGTAAGCTCTCTCGCTGGCTTATTGGCGTTTATCCGTCAAACTTCTTCCTGGCCGATTGCATAGAAAGTTACAAATCTCCGTCGCCCCGGGAAATATTTAACTGCTGCATATCTCGCACTCGCTTATTAAAGGTTATCGGTCAAACTTCTTTTAACTAACCAATCATATAAAAAGTTGCAGAATCCGCATCCACATCCAACCTCACCTGTCGTTCATCTAACCTCTTTCTGCGGTCATGGTGTTCAAACTGTATGCGACGGCTCACGCTGGTGTCGGCGTTGCAATGGTCCTAGCCGAGAAGCAAGTTCCGTTTGAACCGGTCGTCGTCGACCAAGCCGCCAAGGCCCACAAAACCCCAGAACATCTCGCAATGCACCCTTTCGGGCAGGTGCCCGTCGTTGTATGTCGTTTGTCTGCTGCTGCTGCTACCTGCTCACTGTCCCGTTTCAGGACGATGATGGCTTCATTTTATATGAAAACCGTGCGATCTGCCGCTATGTCGCCGAGAAATATGCCGATCGCGGACCTGCGCTCATCCCTACGGAGTTGAAAGCAAGAGCGTTATTTGAGCAAGCGGCATCTATCGAGTATTGCAATTTCTTTCCAGCCGTTTTGAAGATTATGACGGAGACGATTGTCAAAAAGTAAGTATCGCAGTCTGATTCCGCCCTTCACATTCCATTGACATTTATATTTGTTATTTACAGGCGAGCGGGCCTCGACGTAGATCAAGCGGCACTGGACAAACACGTGGCCGATTTGTCTGCCAAGCTAGACGCTTATGAGGTCATTCTGGGAAAACAAAAATACCTAGCAGGAAATGTCCGTACCTGACAGCTCAAGTTCTTTTTTTCTCATTTCCGATTCCACCAGGAATTCACTCTCGCCGACCTGATGCATCTAATGTACGGGCCGGTACTGGCGGAAGCGGGCTGTGATCTGCTAACTTCCAAAGGGCCAAACGTCGCACGGTGTGTACTTTCTTCAATTCTGTTTTGCATCGCTCAACTCATACGATTCCAGGTGGTGGAATGATATAAATTCCAGGCCGAGCTGGATCAAATTGAAAGAGGAAGGAGTCAAGAGTACCATCTAATTAGATTGTCAGCGTAGGGCGCTGTTTTTAAGTCCGGTTTATAAACATGTTTATAAGCACCGGTTTATGACTTGGATTGGGCCCTCCGAGGCGGGCGCTGAACCTTTAGGTCGGTGATTCTCTTCTCTTTACTCTGATTTCGCTTCCCTCCACGACACCTAAGTTGTGCTGAAATGATGAGCAGAAAATAATTCAATAATTCTATTGCGGCTTCGAAATACAAGATGAAGAGTCCGAGCTAAACACATAGCAAAGACGGTGCAGCATGTATGCACAGGTATACGTAGGGAAGCACGGACGTATGCTCCGCTAAATCTCCCGTCTTGTTTGCGGGCAGGATGACTCGAGTCTCGAGGGCGATCGATGGCCATGGGGGTGCCAGTGAGGCAGGCGACAGGAAAATGACTGCTGCCCTTGCAAAGGATGGGGCGTGTGTGTGGATGGGCGGCGACGGCTGGGGGTACAAGGCATCTGGAAGCCGATATATTCTTGGCATAGATTCCGGCCAGACGGGTACGGTGTCTGATCAAATTTCTAGAATGCAACTAATAACTCGAACGTCAGTCAATAGGTCAATGGGTTAATTAAAATGAACAACCTACCTATCAATTAACCATGAGCTCGTCGAAATCAAGCTCACCATCTCTCTGGGTCAAGATCTCAACGTGTCCTTCTGGAATCACGTCGTAGAACCACGACAACTGCTCGCGAGAATAATCCCTTGTTCTTTCTGCTTTGAGCTCCGTGCGTTTCAATTCTTCCCGCAGCGCTTGTGAGATGTGATTTTGTATGCGGTCAAGTCTGAACGGGCGAAGAATACACAGCCCTTGCAGTGATCTCACCCACGAGAGCATGACATATGCACTCTGGATTGTCGGGCAGCCGGCGAGATCGATGCGGCACACATCCAATGAGCGGCCCTGGGCGTTGTGCGACGTGAAGGTGAATGCAGGGTGAGGGGAGTTGGGAGCGAGTCGCACTATATGTCTTCTCCGAATTCGGGAGGCGGAAAAGGATTGCTTTGGGGATCGTCTTGAGTGTGACTCGGTGAGGAAAAGGGGCGTCGGGATTGCTGTTTTTGTACGCCCTGAAATCGACCTCCGCTGATATGGCGTAGCGGCGGCCCTCGATCTCCTCGTATATAATTGATATGAGTGTTCCGGGGCTGCCGTTGGAGATCCCGAGCTCTGTTGCGAGGTTTTCGGTGCAGAAAACTGCCATTCCCGGAACGTAGGGTACCTAACAGATAGTGTGAGTAATTCACCAATAGAATTGAACCCACACTACCTTGCCGCCCAGGTCATTCGCTTCTTTGACAGGTACAGACCAGGCCGCCTCGGCGGCGAGGCCAGTAAGCTGCCGTTGCTTTCGCCCCCGCCCCCTCGTGTCCCTCGAGTGGTAAAGATGGCATTGTTGGCCTGTCGCAGTTGCGAAGGCCTCAGCCATGTGGTTATTATGCCTATCCTGTGCCGCGTTCGTATATACTATCAAGGGACATGCATGCTCTGGATCATGAATCCATCTTCTGATATTGGTGAGATCTTCAGTCCGAACTTGATAGCACATAGTTATCCAGGATCGCTTTGTCCTTGTCGGAGCACGTTCCCTTCCGCAGCCGTTTGAGGATACTGACCAGCAACGGGTCGCCCTTTTGCCGCATTATCTCTTCCAATACGACAATATGTTCAACCTGGTGCCAAATTTGAATGCCCTTTACTTCTTGGCGAACCTTTTCGTGTAGGTCATTCAAATTATCATTGGCATGGCATCGCACCAGTTCACGGTCAAATAACGAATTCCCGCCCGGTGGTGGGAGCTGACATGGATTTCCGCACGTTGCCCAATTTAACCCGCCACATATTGAGTCGGTAATTCCCTTTCCCATGGAGAGATACTCGGAAAGCCTGGCCAGGTCTTGCGCGCTCAAGAAATACGCTTCATCTAAAATCAGAGTCTCAAGTGGTGCGATGTGTTCTTCCAAATTCGTTCGCAAACTGGGGGTAGATTTCATTTTAGCAGGAAGAATGCGCAAACTCGCCTCTGAATGGATTGTACATCCACCGATATCGCTGGCCACGACCCCCGTAGGAGCAGTCAAACGCATGCGCTCTGGGTGACCAGTAATTTCATAAAATTCTTTCCAGGCTCGGAAGATAACTGATTTCCCTGTTCCACCCGGTCCTGTACAGAGCAGCGATATCGGTGGGGTTTTTCGACCACTGTCCAATTCCCGTCCAATCTTATCAGCCAGCAACAGAAAAGCTCTAGTCTGCTCATCGTTCAAGGTGTGCTTCACGATCAAGGCAAAGCACAGTCGTTGGTATGGATGTAAAGACAACCACGGTGAATTTGAACCTGGATCGGAAGTAGTTGAATGAAGGGGCTCATACAGCTCACGGGCTCGTTTGTCTTCTTCCGCCAATGTTGTACACAGTGCTTGTGGTACTCTTGCAGATATTTGAATGTGGTGAGAGCTACTGTCCGAGCTGGTTTCCGCGGCTTTGAGATGATTTTTGATCAAGATATCCTTCTCTTTCAACAGATTTTTGGATGCAAGGTTTGCTCTGGCTGCATCGGCCTCGTCTCCCAGCATGGTCCGGTGGCTGAACGTTTCGCAGATATCAGAACTTGGGAGGTTTTCCACAGAATAGAAACCAGCATTATCTGCCTCCAAGATAATTTGCTTCGCATCACGGGTGGCTCGAGTATCCTTAACCAGTACAGAGTTTTCAGAATCGAGTTCGTCGGAATAAATCTCGGTCTGCATCACATTTTCCCATACTGGATCATATGGCTCATCGGCTTCATCCTCGGTGATTCCTGTATTTTTGGCCAATCTCTTCAGTTCAGCGAGGCGTTTGCTACGTTTTGCAGCAAAGTCGAACTTAGCATCTCGAGTCTGATACTTGAGTTGCATATTGAGTATAATTCTCGAATGCTCTGGGGAAATTGACGGCCTGAAGTCATTTAATGCATCAAGCCAAGAGGTATCTGAATCCTTGAGAGGAGATAGCTTGATATTCGACCAAAGTTTAAACAACGAGAGGATTACCACAGCATATTTCAATTCAACACTCTCCGAGTCATTCCGAGGCACCCTATATCCCATGAGAACAGGTACCACAGGACAGTCCAATTTTTTCAAGCAGTGTGTGGTGTACTGGGGATGCCCTGATTTGAACCGTAGGTATGTCTTTCGTTGAGTTTTTGACTTTGGTCTCTTCTCTTTGACAAACTGTCTGCAGATATCCCAGGCACACATCGAATCGAGCTCTGGAGGCCTGTAAAAAATGTCGTTGAACATGGTTGAATATTTTTTCTCTTGAACCTCGCTGTCAGGGATCGCACTTGCGGGTTCTTGATTAACATTCTCTGCTGTGAGCAGAATCATATTGTCATCCTCGTCGTCTGGAATAACCATGCGCTGGACTTCTTCCGAGTCTTGAATCTCCAACTCACTCTCCTCGTTCAATTCAGCCGTAGCACGGGAATTATTCTCATCCAAATCAACAGTAAATATGTCCCTCGCAATGTCCCTGAGCATGGAAGACCACCAGTATTCTTGGTAGACGTCTGATGTGTAATTATTTTTTCGACCAAGTAGGAAGCTGCAGTTTGTTGACCGAATCGCAGCACAAATTCTCGTCCAATCTCAAGTCTACTCTTCACCTTGCACTCCCGGCGCTGGAGACCTTGCATGCCGACTGGACGAAGCGTGCTGCAGATCCTTTGTACAGCGACTTTGCGGCCGCGCTCGAGCAGGCGCTGGAAAAGGTTGATGAGTATTATCAAAAGACTTCCAATTCAAACACTTATATGTTTGCGATGGGTAATCTTAATCTATTCTGTATTGTTTGAAGACGATTTATTGCTCCTCAGTGCTTGATCCCGCGAAGAAGCTTTCATACTTCCGAGCGCACTGGCCAATTCTTGTGTTCGTTTAGTTCTACCGCGGCGAGTCTGACTGCGTCCGTGAGCTCGGCTAGAGGGATATGGGAGGGCTCAGGGGCAATGGTGTAAATAGTGTGTGTACACCGGGAAAATCCCTGGAACCGGTGTTCATGAGTTGGAACGGCCGTGTAATTCTACCTACCTACCTATCTACCTACCTACCGTCACCTCGAACTCGCTCGAACTCAACTCGCGGCATCACTACCTTTTGGTGATGAGAATCACGTGGCCGTGGATCCAGGTATTTAAACTTTAAAACTCCGAGCCCTTTGACCTTCGATCACCTTCTTCACCCCATACTGCTACGATTAATTCCTCCCCACTGAGCTTCAAGAGTCTGCAGTTGAAAATATGGAGGAAACTGTACATCTTCACGCCTGATTTGCTCCAGACGAAATCCCACAGTCCACAGTTCAAACAGCGCTACCTCAAGCTTCATGGCGCGTCGTCGGCCGCACCCGTACCTGTCAAAAAGGTCCCCACCACCAAGCTCCGACGCTCCGTGGTCTGCGAGGATGACGAGACCACCAACAGCACCGAAACCCACATCAACCCGCTCAAACCATGGCTCGATGAGTACCAGCAATATCTGACGGCTCGCGAAGTGGTGCCTGAGGGCATGGACACGATTCAGTAGTGGGGGGTAAGTGTCGAAAATATTTTTTGTTCAGCTACCACTGATGATCTCTAATCTCTCAGATAAATGCCACCCGTTATCCTGTGTGGGCATCGCTTGCGCGCGACTATCTCGCGGTGATGTCATCATCGGTATCCAGCAAGCGCGCATTTTCCTCCGCTGGGATTACAATCAGCAAGAGACGCAATTGGTTAAAGGCCGACATCGTTGAGGCGTTACAAGCTCTCAAATGTATGATACGCCGTGATTTGCTCTTCCATAAGTCGGCTCTCGTGGACGACACCGGGTGCAATGACGAGGAGGATGCTGATGATGGTGAGAAGGAGGGTGATGACAAGGAAAAAGGATGGGATGATTTGTTAGAAGTGGACCCTAATAATTATGACCCGGACTATGATATGGATATCTAATTGGAATTTCTAATATGTTTTTGGCAGTAATAGAGTGACGATGAGAGCATGGCAGATACACTGGGGAAAATAACCGGAAAGCCCCGGCTTGAGCCAAAGCCAAGCCAAGCCAAGCCCTCGCCGACGGCTTGGGCTTTGGCTTGAGGAAAGTCACACCACAAAAGGCAACTTTTAGATGTGGATGAATATGATAAGGAAACTTGAAATTTTAGATGTCAGAAAAAATTGACCTGAAACGGGAGCTGAAATCATTAGTTTAAATTGCACTGAGATTGGTGCTGGAATCATTAAGTTTTTTATTGTTTTCTTGGCAGCTGAAATATTTAGATTAAATTCATATCTCAGGATGATTGAAACTGTCAATGAAACAACGGGTTTTAATTGTAGTTTAGGACTAGTTTATACCATAGACTTCAATTGTCTTTAAACTAGAATTTAAACAAAAGAATTTGTCTTTTATTTCGATGTCGAAGAAACAATAAGTTTTGGCATCAATTTCGGCTGATCCGAAATAGGACCTTGAACAATTAGTTTCGGTACCACTGAAATCCCACCCCCAGAGATTTTAATGCTACTGAAACTGATTGTTTAAGGTCTGACTTCGGATCGGCTGAAACTGATGCTGAAACTTATTGTTTCTGTGACGCAAAAATGGCAGGTGAATCCTTTATTTTAAATTCCAGTTTCAAGACAATTGAAATCTATGGTTTAAATTCATCCTAAACTATGATTGAAACCCATTGTTTCATTGACAGTTTCGGTCCCGCATTGAATCTAAATATTTCAGCTGTCAAGAAAACGATTAAAAAATCACTGATTCCAGCACCAATATCAGCGCAACTTAAACTAATGGTTTCAGCTCCCATTTCAGGTCAACTTTTCTAACATTTAAATCTTAAGTTTCCTTATCATATTCATCCACATGTAAAAGTTGCCTTTTGCGGTGTGAGTGAAGCCAAAGCCCACCCAAGCCAAGCCCAAGCCGGGGCTTCCAAGCCAAGCCAAGCCAAAAAATCACTAGTTGAGGCTAGAACAAAGCAGAACATCTGAGGGGTGCTGTGTCACGATCTGATCACATCTGATCGCATCATGGAACATTCCGGCGGCATGAATACAGTTCCGAGAGATAAGCCCAGGGTGACCAGGTTTATTGTGGAGCTCTTGTACATTCACAATGTGCCTACAGTGTGGAATAGAGAGCTGTATACAGTAGAGAGCAGTGATTCAGGCAGGACTTCTGTGTTAGGCAAGTATGCGCATCAAGCTTGAGGCAGCTTGAGTGAAGTTAATGTGTCATCACCTCAAGTCACCCGATTAGGCAATGGCTAGAGGCGAGATTCGGATCAACTTGAGCCAGTGTGAACTTCTGGCAGCACTAATGTCCACGGTAGAAGGCCCAAAAATAACCCAAAAATCAAGGGGAAGAGATATATATATACCATTTAATTCGCTTCATTTTGACTGTCTATAAGCATAGAATATCTCGGCGGAATATTTGAGGGGTGCCAACGATGTCAGCATGTCAGTTTATTCCAAAAATCTATTAGTTCTAGGTTCCTATAAGCCATCACATAGAACAAGACGTGCCTCCACTTCGCTCTGGTGGGCATGTCGATTGAGAACTTGAAAGATCCACGCTCGGGATATATATAGGACATGATTCATAGTTGTGTGATTAGATTGAGGCAAGTAGTTAGTACGTGAAGACATATTTCAGCTGAATTTCAATATGATTGACAGATACATGGTGCCACTACGCAGGAATGTGAAAAATGCAGTGTGGCGGTAGAAAGCCATACTGAGCTAGGATAAAAGTGGTGGTTCCTTCGAGTCACCTGATGGGTTTGGGCAGTAAAAACAGAATGACCTCAGCATTAAAAGATCCACCGAATGATGGGTTGCAAAATTAAAAATAAAACAACAATTAACAGGGTCGAACATGCAACAACATCAACATGACAAATGCTGCAAAATACATGAAGAATTCCAACTGAGGCAAACAAGTATTGTTGATCATGGATAACATAACATTAAAACAGCCCCCAAAGGAACCAGGTCTGCCCAGAGGGCAATAATATATAAATCAAGTGCTGACCTTTCACTCAAGGAGGTGGCTGTGGTGCCGATGTCAAGTCATGTTTATCACATGTGTAATAACCACCACACACACCGACAGCCACAGTATGTCAGTCCTTCCCATAAGGTCTCACCCATTATTGAATGTACGCAGTCATATTCTTCAATGACACTCTTGTGGCTTACCAACAATTTGAGACACGGCCTGATTTTGTGCAAGGTGAACCCGTGCTCTACACCAAGGCACAGGATATGGCGCGTTTCTACGAAGGGATACTGAAGTCGCATCCTGAATCTGTGGAAATGGTCTATGTAAAGGCCCGGCTTGCCATCTCTTACAGCCTACTTCGCGCGAACGGAAGCGCTATCGAGCTTGCTCAAGAAGTATGATCATTTCACATGAGTGAGGATGGCGACTAATGCAATTCCAACTTAGATTCAGGCTCAGTTGGTTGATATGGACATTCAGGATGGCGCATTTGACTCCCTCCTAGATGGATGGGATGCTATGTGGCAGGTGGAGGCTGTGAATGCTGCAGCGTCTGACATGTCAGCGACAAGTGAGTTGTAGTATAGATAAGGTGACTTGCTAACTCTTTTGCAGCCTACCAGGCCTGGAAAGCGACTAAGAACCATCTCTTTCCTACCCATCTATCCATTCCACCGGGCCACAAGGTTCTCAAGTCCAGATGGCAATCCATGTTCAACCGGGGCCCGAGAAATTTCGCAGTTTTCTGATTGCCAATGCCATTGAGACAAATCATATCAAAAGCACCTTTCTTATCACCATGGGTGTAAGTTCAACAACACAGAGGATTCATCTATTGACGACAATGAAGTCAACGCAAGACTTAATTCGTCATGGCGTGGCTCGGGGAGTAGTAGAGGCGCATCATCAAAGTGAGATCAAGGAGCACGGTGTAATCAGGAGCATCCTGAACGACACTCTTGCTGTGAGTCGTAATATCTTGTCTGGCTCTGCTGAGCCCTTCAATTTGTTACTTCAGGCGTACGACATTGTCGATCTTGTCACGAAAGGCGACTACAACTTGAGCCCTGACAAAGTCTCGGAGATTCATTCAAGGTTGATGGCAACGGCACGATTCCACGGTCAATACTACATCCCCCCTGGCGACATGTGCACGATAACTTGCCACACGGTGTATGTGGATACGCCCACGGGGCGCATCAAGTTCTGCCCTTACACCGTGGTGGACTCGGAGCTTGTGGCGATATACAGATCTGCCAAGGTCGGCTATGGATCTAAATGCAGATTGAAGTGTCTAACTGACATGACTGTGCATCGTCAGGCCCTTATGAAGAATATGACGAACCTGTTTGCTGTTGCGAGCTGGCTACATCTTGTCTTGGCAAGATGTCACCCATTTGATGTATGTAGCTACTCAAGCCGTGGGAATATTTCAGGGCTACTTATGATTTGCTGTCTACCTGCAGGACGGAAATGGGCGAGTGACAAGACTCGTTGTGTCAATCCCGTTACTCCTAGCTGGCTATCCACCCATCTCCATCTCACTCGACCAATGCAGTGTCTACTTGCAGGCCATCAATGACGTGAATCTGCTTTTCTCGTTGAATGAGGCCATATCTGCTCACAGCAGTGTAGGCATACAACGGAAACCATGTCCCCTTGATGCAGTACATCTTCAATGGCATGAAGGGAGCAATCGAGTGGGTCGAAGAGTTGAAGGATTGAGCATCCGAGTTCGTGTAGGATACTGTGCACCATGAGGGCTAAACCAAAGGATACAGGTCGTCTTAACTCATACTATTATAATACTATCGATCGCCCACATCCGCAAGATAGCTTTGATGGCACTTTGACCGCCTACGTATGAGTTCAGTGGACCCGAGAGCCCTCGGCTTTAGAAATATAGTATGCCTACCATATGAAAATGATGTGAATGAGATTGGCAACAGCGTCAGGACAATGACAGCTTGCCAGCAACCACCGGTTGATATTGGTACCGAATAAATCGAGAATAAATGCACAAGATAGTCAGTATGGCCTGGATCCTCAGTATCGAGCTTCATCAAGCCACATCAAACAAGGCATGCAGTGCACAATGTTGTACATACATTTTTTTCCTTCTTGCCACCGCCGACGTGAATTCAATCGCCTACACATGCCCACTCCTACCATAGCTTACCACATGGATATTGATCCCAGTGAAGGTCTAGACACCAAGGTCATTCGCACATGTACCAAACATTGTAATGGAGGGCACACCTGTCTCCACCCGTACTTTCAATCAACATGCCGAATTCCGAGCACCCCTCTTAACACGACCCTTCACAACATCTTTTGCCCTTTCAACAAAGAGAAATTTAGGTGACACATCCTCTGGGACTCGAAAAAGAATAAAATTGTTAGATGAAAGCCAAGAACGGAGTGCAGGCACCAGTGTAAATTATAGGCCAATGTTCACTGAGAAAAGGATCTAACTTTGGATTTCAGACTTCAGCAACGAGGGAAAGTACTGGTGGCGATGGACAAAGCCCTTCCTTTTCTCGCAGTCCATCTCCAGAGAGGCGTGAATTTCCTTCTGATGCGGTGTCGGTGCCAAAGCCGAGTTCCTCTTCCCGCCGTATTTCACCCCCACGTTCTGACTCTCCACTGTCTCCGCCTCCACCTCCACCTCCGCCTCTGCCTCTGCCTCCACCTCTGCCTCCTCCACCTCCTCCGCCACTGCCACTGCTTCTGCCGCCCGTTATTATTCTAGATGAGATTAAAATTGCTCAGGCATTTGTCGACCTGCTGAAGACTGCATCTCTTGACAACGAAATCTTGACCTCATATACTTCACCAAGTCCTTCATCCTATTGAAGAACTGGCAGAAATCCGTGATCCCGATGTGCTATTATTGTCCGTAGAAAATTTCATAACCCTCACCAACACATTGGAAGAAGCATACACCAGTGTCCGAGCAACACCCTGCATCAATATCCAGACTCCCAGATTCTCAGTCTGTATTTGGCCAAACAAAAAATTGAGGAGCTTACGGGAGTGGTTTCTTTTGAGCACAACATGTGCCTGAAGTCCTGTAATGGCTTTACTGGTTCATTAGCCGACCTCGATAACTGCCCGGACTGTGGTGATTGATGCTGGGATCCCATACAACTCGCGGCAAGCGGTGGTCAGACTAAAATCCCTCGCAAAACCTTCTACACCATTCCTCTCGATCCCCAGCTTCAGGCGCTCTGGCGTAGTGTTGAAGGAGCTACATCTATGCGGTGCAGGACGGTAAAAACACAGGAAATTCTTGCAGAACTCGCTGCAATAACGGCAGCCTGAGTCACTACAATGATTTATTGTCAGGTATGTTATCACTTGGACCGTCCAGAAAGCCATTAGGGTGTTTCAAATATCCTTTTTCGTGGCCTATTTGAGGCACTATTTGGGCCCCAACTTACATCCGAGTTGAGGTCTCAAATTGTTTGGGAATCAAAGTTTGATGTCAGATCGTGCATAACCCCACGACCTGACATCCAACTCGGTGCCCCAACCTGATGCCTCAACTCGAAGCCCCAACTTCGACCGGCATCTCGGACCCGTAGTACCGATGATGTTATGTAATTAGTGTTGCCAGGGTTCGGTTAGGTTCGGTTTTTTTCGAAAATTTCCGAACCCTGAACCGAACCCACGCTGAACCTGGGGTTCGGTTCTTACGGGTTCAGTCCAGGTTCAGAACCAGTTCGAACCCCAACGAATCCGTAAAATTTCCAAAGACATTGGTGGGTTCCTGGAACTTTGCAAGAGGTCCTATTGGATGTATAGTGCATGGTATACAGTTGGATCACACAGATACTTGTTCAAGTCTTGTTTTACAGGCCCAAATGTCTATCTTCCCCAGTGATGTGACATTGCAAATTGGATTTCGGGTGCTGCTGGGAGGTGCCTGTGATCCATACCCAACAAATCACTCACATATTCCAACATGAACATCATCCAGCAGGTAATGCAGGTTGCTTGAGGTTTAAAGTCGAAAATCCCCTCTGAATCCGTACTAAATACCCCTCAAAAGCTTCAGGTTCGAACTGGTTCGCACCTGTTCAAACAGGTTCGGAAAAAACCAACAATCCCCGAACCTCGAACCACACCTGGGGTTCGGTTCGGGTTCGGTTCAGGTTTGGAAGAGGTTCTGAACCTAACCGCGGCAACACTATATGTAATCATAATTGCGAGCACAAATTTTGCAGTGTGAGGACTACTGTGCCGTCTACCGACTACTCACCGCCACACCATGGCTACCAAAAGCAAAAGCAAAGCAGCCTCCGATGCTCCAGAAAAGCAGCCGAAGCCCTGCAAGAGCCATGTGAAGGCCAAGCCCAAAGACGGCGATGACAGCTCCGATGTCGAGGTCAGGCCCCGTGAAGGTTCAGCCAAGGGTTGTCCGGAAAATAAGCTTTTTGAGTGTGAAATTTGGGGATTTCCTTGTCCGGATATAAGCTTTTCGAGGCCAAAATCCGCGGACCCTTGTCCGGAATTAAGCTTTTTGAGGCGACTTTTTGAGATTTTGCACGGCGGAAGGCTCCGGGAGGTGCCGAAAATTTGGTACAATTGTGTGGATGTAAGCATCGGCATCTCGGCACGCCAAGACCCTTGTCCGATATAAGCTTTTTGAGGCCAGAAACTGCGCAAAACATAAGTTTTTTGAGGCCAAAATTGAAGGTTTTGCCCAGACAACCCTTGGATGCAGCTTCACGGGGCCTTCACCAACGACGTCATGGCGCGCACGAAAAAGAAAGTTCCACGGATTGTCGTGAACTGGATCAAGAACCCCTCTTGGACAACAATCCTCATCACGTACCTCTCCGAAAATCCGAGTTCCGCATTAAATTATTCTCTGATTCGACTGCAGAGGCAAAAAAAGAAAACTGGCAAAAACTGGTGGCCAAAGATGGAAAGGTGCAGCAATATGCTGTACTGGCCCAGGAGATCTTCGACGATGATGATACCGAAAAAGTGCGGTACGCTAACAACAAAGCAAAGTATGCACTTGCTGTGGAGAGACGGCTTCGGAGGTTGGCCTTTCTTTTGACTCTCGGATGACATTCGATGACTCACTAGCGGGCCCACACAGACTCAAGAAGGAATACAAAGTGTGGACACATGTACTGGGTGCAACGGGAGCAGGATTAGCCCCGACCGCGTTAGAGAGGGCAGTGACATTGTGAGCTTGATTGGTGAGTAATACCCCAGTATCCATGAATGTTAGCTGAGTGCCTGGTGCTTCAGATGAGATTCGCGAGGCATGGCCATGGTGGGATGACCTTCACGCATTCTGGCGGGAACTTCCCAACTACAATCCGGTCGGCGTGCAGTCCTCGGAGCCTGGAGCAGACCATGCAAGCGCCGCCTTGGCTCTCTTTGGCAAGCAGCCTGGAGGAAGTGATGACAAGGAGGAAGATGGGTGTTCTGCGACGTCAAAGGCTCGGGACCGTGACAGGGAAGATGACGGTGGTGACTACAAGTCGTGTTCATCGTCGCCTGATGAGGACAATGATGATCTTGATGTGAGTCCCCGCGCGCATCCCTTGATGCTCCCCATTGGCTTGTTCTTCGGCTTTAACACTGTTATGGACAGGACAATGCAATTCACGCCAAGCACCGGCCACGCACTATATCTCAGCAAATCACCCCGCTGACCGCTCTGACAGATGACCGAACACCTCCCTCTCCCCCTGCTAATCGGAAAACACCGGCCGCATCGAAGACGTCGAAGGGGAATGCACCCAAAACACCCCTCAGCGGTCGTGACCTTGTCCTAGCCAGAGCACACGGCACGAAGTCGTCCACGACGGGCAAGAAGAAACAGTCGACAGCTGTCGACCGATTCAACGACTTCCATGACACCGAATCTAGTTGTCTTGCCGAGAAACAGAAGATGCAGCACGAGGAGGAGATGGCACGAATCAAAAACAAAAAAATGAAGTTGGAACTGAAGCTTTTGCAGGCACAGAATGAGCGCACCCGTCTGAACCGGTGGACTACATCACAGTCCCCCCGTCGATGCGAGCGGGTGCTTGACCTCATGTCTGGAACCCCTCCACGCACCCGGTCTCCAATCAAGGCCACCCTGCACTCGGTGGTGACCCCAGCTCGTTACGGTTTTCCTGCTACTGTCCCGGAGAGCCGCATCCCATCACTCTCCGGGTCACCGATATTTGGAGTTGCAGGCCATGGTGATTTTCCGATCAATGCCAGCATGACAGACTCAGATCCGTTCACGTCGCACATCAGGAAAATCTGAAGTTGCAATATAGACCCAGATAGACCAAAATAGTCGTCATAGACACGGAAGCAAACAGTTGTCTATGGTAGACAGGGTGGAGGGGTGGTTTCAAGCATATAGACCACCACAGACACCACCCAGTCTACCATAGTTGGGTAGACATGATAGCCACCATAGTACTCATAGCTTCCATAGGTCTGATAGTAGTCATATATCAGGTATGAATGGCAAAAAAACACTGACCATTTCACAGTCTATGAGCAGGTCCTGAACAATTGGGGAGAAACAACTCAAGTGCCCTAGACAAGGAATTACTATTACCATATTATTATTATTACACACATTAATGACCAAATTTACAACTGCTGGGATTCGATCCCACGACCGCTTGAAAACACTCAAAATAAAAGATTACCATATTTACCTACTAGACCACGTAGCCATAACTAAATCCTGAACATGTATCACTAAAGTCTAGAACTGAGGCTTGACTAAGATGGCTTGGAGATTATGCTTCAACTAGGCTTTAGTCTTGCAGCATGTCTTAGTTGTGCCTCAATACCTGTGAATATTTGTCAAATACAAGTGATAGCCTCTGGACCAGTTTTGTTCATTGCATGTTATTGCTTCTGGGTCTTACACTTGGCATACTGGGCTGCCAGCAGCCTGAGTATGTTGTTGAAAAATCCATGTAGTAGTATATTGTAGGGGATGAAACTGATAGACAGTAATAGACCACCATAGTATAGAAGGTACACCTGATAGCTCCACATAGACTAGGCCCCCAAATTGCTAGACACCAATAGACACAAATAGTCGAAGCTCAGATTTATAGACATCGATAGCCCACTATAGACATGCATACGCAGGTGGGGTGGTCATATAGACCACCATAGACAATGATAGACATGCATAGCCCCCAGCCATGTCTATATAGCATTTCATTTTTTCCTGATGCAGTCTTAGACATCGCAGATGGACTTCACAACATGGGGATATTCATCTCAGTTAGGAGCCGCTGTGGGTGTAGACCGTTGGCTGCCGTCAACCGGAGAGTCGACATCCAGTGCATCTTCAAGCGAGTGGGCGACAGGCTCTTAATAAGATGGATGTAGTAGATTAAGTACATCTAGTCTCATAATACGAGAAACTACATTCATTCTCTCTCCTGTGCTACGCCACTTGCAAATAATTTGTTCTTGAGGTCTGTCCGCTTCCTTTGCTCACGTGACTTCCTCCTCGATGACACAAGCTCCATCTCTGCAACTATACCTGGCGGAGGGAGATTTGCGAGGCCTTCCTGTACTAGCTCATCCATGAATTCATAATCCTCTCAGCCCTGCTCCAGCAGACCAATGAGCGTGTGAATTACTATACAAGCCTTCACCCAAGCCAGTGCACATTCGTGGTCAATGCTGTTGTCAATTTGTTGACGCAGGCCTCGCAGAGATGAAAATCGACCCTTGATATAGCCCATTGCATGTTCGGACTTGATGTGAACCTGTCATACAAATAGTTCTGGTACTGAGTCATTCACCAGAGTTAATTGAAACTTACCCTCGACAGATGGTAATTGAATGTCTTGTTATTAGGCTGCTTCGATGCTGGTTTCTTGTATGGCGTAACACACCATCCATATGCGGAATCTGCCCATATCCGTGTCTTTCTTGAATAATTGACGATGTTCTTTGTAGGTGCGGGAGTCACAAAAGGATGTCGAATCATGTGCACTTCCACAATGGCCAACAACATAGTCAATGACTCGAAGGTTCGGCAGTGTTATTAACTGCATAAAATCATATTAGAAATAAGGGTGGAGCCATGATAATTGCATACCTGGATATTGAGCGAGTAGTTGCTCTTGCGGTCAAAGTATACTTCCTCGTGATGTCCTGGCTTCCCAAAAAGCGGCACGAGTGTGCCATCCACCATGCAGAAACCCCCTGCACAATCTTCACATGAAACCGACCGACCCAGGCTTTTGCTTCGTCCTTTTCCGGCTCTGTAGGCCAGCGAATAACTGAGTCATGCAGACTCAAAAATGCAACGATCACCCTCTGCATGCTCTTGACAATGAGGCCGACACTCACACCGGCCCACTGTGCAATGCTTTCAACAGATGCAGCATTTCCATCATGACCAAAGCGAAAAAGGGCAATTGTGAGTTGAATTTCGATCGGTGTCTGCGGGCGGTGTGAGTTGTTGAGGAAAATGGGATGCTCCTGAATTTGGCCAACAAGCTCATCGAATGTCTCTGGGGAAACATGAAGATTCCGGCGGAATCTCTTCGGATTGTCAGACTTGAATTCAACCAGTAAAAGATGTAGCTGCGATGATTTTGCAACCGTGTGTGGATTCAGAACGCGAGTCTCTGATATCGCTTGAAGCAGCTTGCCATAGGCACTCATATGGGCAGCATAGACTTCATCTTCATCATCATCAGAAATCCCGCTATCTATTGACATTGCAGAGTCCGGTCCAGAGGAGCTAGTAGAATCTGAGGAGGAGGAAGATTCAGAGGATGAAGATGTAGACGAAGTGTCCGAGGAGGAGCCGCTATCTGAATCTATACGGTGATCTAGGTCCATGTCATCCTCTGAGTCTTCCAGTAGGTCATTCAGCTGTTGGTTAGCAAGGTACTCATCAGTATCCGTATCTGTTTGTAGGAACACTGCTTTTATCAAGGTCTGGCGTTCTGACGTTGTAGGCATGAGGAGGGGGGATGGGACCCGATCAATGTATCACGGTGTTTAGTACACGAGGTCTGGCATCACATCCCTGTCATCGTCAACACACAGCATATCTGTCTTCCCATCACGTCCTCTCATACCCTCAGGCTGACGTGCTTGTTGTACAGATGTATAGGCATGAATGTCTGCTTCAGGATCACAGTCGATCGACATCTAATTGGGAGGATGATCAGTTTTCATAGCTTTGTGGCATGTCTAGGTGAACTGAGCAAGCCAGCATTTATCCATGACTCTACCTCACAAAGGCCACTCCAATAATCAATGCTGTGTGATAGACTGCCATCGATTACACTGCGTGTGCTTGTGATCACATATTTTCTGTGGGACTCGTAATATGTTTGGCCTGCTGTTTGTGGTTGTACTGAGACTGGGGTTACTGTGCCGTAGATCATGAAGCCATTGTAGAAGGCGACAGTAGTAGCCGTGATAGTTTTGTAGAGGGTTCGCAGAGCATACACGAGCATACATGATGGTCGAGTAAGAAATAGACATGTGTCCGCATCAGGACGTGTACGTGAGATGGATGACTACTTCCAAGATAGCTACTTATCCAACCATCTCTCAGGCAAGTTGAAAGAAACATGCTCAGGTGTTTCACAATAGAAGCCCCAACTTGATGTCCCACTTGGTCCAAGTTGAAGCCAAGTTGAGGTCCAAATAGTGCCTCAAATAGGCCTCAAAAAAGGATATTTGAAACACCCTATTACCTACACCGTCTGAATCGGGTGGCGGGGAACTGCCTTGGGCACATGGCGTGCGACCAGATCCCCTTTCCACTATAACTCCTGCCATAAAGCCCTCTGGAGCATGTGTCAGCAACTTGCTCCCTTCCCTGCACACCATGGCCTATCTGGTGGAGCCATCCATTTTCGATAATTACTGGGTGTATGTTCAGAATGAATTCTTCACAGCGCTAGTACGTTCCTCATCCCAGCTTAAGGCTCCAACCTTTTCCATTTGTAAACATTTTCAAACGGTAAAAACCGTTTTTATTTCCATTTAGTTTGTAGGATCTGGCAAACCATCAGTTGTAAAACGGTATAAATGATTCCAAATAATCACTCACCTAGGATGAGAGTTAGCATGCTCACTGATGGTTTTCAAGGTCCTAAATGGATAAATTGAGCATATTCTGAGGGTGTAGAGTGAGAATGGATAAGACCTGAAGGTCTGACAGACGTGGTTCTTGCAATTGGCTCCTAACCCCAATTTGGATGTGATCGCACGTGACTGATCGCTTCTGGCAGTTCCCGCATCCGGGGCTTCCTGTTTTCCTTTTTTTTTTTTTTTTTTTTTTTTTGGAGCGTTTGGGATAATGAAATTCAGTCTGCAGAAGCATTCAAAAAGTCATCCACTGGGTCTACTAGAAAGTTCTAGTTAATGCCGGGAAAGTTGTCCAGGGAGGAAATGCCATTACGCACAATTACCAGAGTGTGGGACTCCAGCCTAGTAAATTTATCCTATCCCATTTCTTGAGTCATTCAATTTCAATGGCTGTATACCCACTAAAACCCCCACTGTGTAGGTCCAATCATCCGGCAGAGCAGCTTCGTTCATTAGTAGACCACTCCATGTTCTTAGGACAAGATCTTTTTTCAGCGCAAGATTACCAAATTTCATTTTATTGGTGAGGATTCGATCTCGTCCCAGTGCTGAATTCACGGATTTCAGCCATCTGTTGTGAATCTCAATGTCTGTAATGTTACGGTGTGGGTTCTTCAGAACCTTATCGTTCCGGATCTTCGAGATCGTGTGCCAGGCCGTAGATACCAGAATGGCAAATAATCGTCCCATAGCAGGGATAATTTTCCCATTTGAGTGTTTGAATTTAACAAGGTTACAACCGAGGACAAGGCCCCAGCTGAGGGAGGGCCACATGGGGTATTTCGTGGCCCAGAGTTTCTTGGTCAGTCCCCAAATTAATTTTGCGCCCGATGCATCACACTCCATTGCTATGTGCTCAAGGTTTTCGGGGACGCCACATGTGTGACAAACAGAAAATTCTTCAAGATTATTCATGTGTGTCCAAAAGTCACCGACTCTGAAAATGTTGTGAATTGACTTCCAGAATAATTCACGGTGGGTTCGTCTCAAATTTGTGGAACGTATAGAGTTCCAAATCATTTCGTCTGTTGGAGTGTACTCAGAAATTTCATATATGGAGCATCGGATGCGGTCTAGGTTGATGAAAGTTGCCTTTCTAAAAGGTTCAGAGTGGTTGCCTTTGATAATTTTCGTAAAGATCCGTTGTGAGCCTTGTGAGATTAGAATTCCAGGACAGCTGAACATTAAATCGATTTGGGTATCAACCTCGAGTGGAGGGCATATATCAGTGTCCAAATTTAAGGTGACAGGAAAAGTGTCTGTTGTTTGCTTGAACTGTGTTCGTGCAACCCGCTCGTTCAGCACTGCAAAAACCGCTTTAAAGAGGGGGAAATTAGGGTCTAACATGTTATTTTCAGATTTTGTTCGCTCCTTAATCAGTGTTTTGAGCAAAAAGTCAGATGGGGAGCATAGCAGTAATGGGGCATTATTTGGACACGTCGTATTCACACTCAACCTATTCACCAACTTTATGTTGACGATGCTCATCGGCATGTATCTTATCAGTGGCTGCATAGCGCCCATTTGGCGCTCGTGCACGTGATCGCGTTTATCGAGGCACTTCTGGGGGATGTGGTACTACGGCGGCTTTTTCATACGGCGGGAGCACAGATGGCTTATGCAATTTCTACTCCGATTTCGAGGCAAATTAGAAAGGGAGAAAAGGTTGGACCAAAAAAAAAGGTTACTGCATGGTATTTACTGTACAACATCCCGAATATCAAGTACCGTTGTCGATAATTTTCTTGGAACAACAATCTCCAGGGTGGCGAGAAAATGCTTATCACGAGTGGAGAATTCTATGTGCAGACCATAATTAGCGTAATATTCTCGATGTTGGCCGAGAGCCAGACGCACTCAAAGGTCCATTCAAGAATACGGGGATCAAAGCCCACATTGAGAGTTTCTGGAATGACAAAGCCGCCAGTGTCTCCAGCAACTATGCAATCATTGAGATCAACTGCAAGGAACCCAGTCTACTGCGGGGATCAGGTATTCTGCGTCGAAGGAGTGCAGAGAAAGAGAGAGATACGCACCAACGTGCTGTAGCATTCCTGCAAAACGGCGCCGCCTGAGACAGGGTTCTCGTTGATCCATGCCCACAAACACGTCCCCAGAGAAAGCTCTTGGACGAACTGAGGAGCTACCGTAAACACGCCGGAATCTGAATGAATGTTGGGAGTCAGTAACATGCATCATGAGGGCGAAAAAAAGATAAAGAAAGACTTACCCCCAGCAGCCTCGAAGGTGGCGACAACTGCATTGCTGAGCGCAGCACAGTCGGCTTCAAGCGGGCCTACCCCTTGGCCGACCACGCATTCAAATTTGCCTCCGATCCCGCAAGTCGTGAAGACCTGTCTCTTTTCAATGGCGCGAGGCTGGGACTGGGAAGAAAGCGCGAGAACATCGGCAGAGCACGCCTTCGTCGAAACCTGGAATTCGTGGCCGCCGGCAGTGACTGTGTGAGTATCGACAAGGACACGGTCGGCCGCCTTGCACGAGGTCGAGGATGCGCCCTGGGCTGGAGTCTCGATGAGTAACTAGCAATGAGGAGAAGGGACTGGAGGTGTGCAAACCAGGTACAGCCGAGGACACAACGAGGGATACAAAAGCGAGGAAAGAGACCAATGAATTAGACGGTTTCATGGCAGGAGATGTCTTCCTAAATTGGCTGGTACGGGTTTGCGTCTTTATACAAAAATGTTCCACGGAACCAAATGTTCATCTTCGGTTCCATCCGGACAAGGTATGTGACAGGCGCTCTGACATGGAACCGACCTGGATGTGCGAGGAGCCATCTGGGTTATCAATTTCTCCAACTTCTAGCTTCATAAACGGCGTGTTCAAGAAGTTGGTGGTGCTCAAGCCCACTCCCAGGTCGAATTTTGCAAGAACCAAGAGCTCAGTGCTCGAATTGTGAATCTCCGGCAAAGAAAACGAAGATAGATATCGAAGTCGAAGTTGCTTTCAAGTCAATGGCTGGATCATGCTGCCAGCTTACTTGACGGCTCTACCCCTGGGCCTGACTTCTAAGAAATGTAGTCTGCAAACAAATCACCGAAATGGCGAGTCTCGCGGTACCGGTCAAGAAAGAGTCATTCACTGTTAAGGATGAAACATGGGCGGCAATGGTTAGGTGGGGATCCAGTATGAGTGCGATTGAATATCTCCGCGCTTAAAGGTCTGACCGGAGTGTGTGTGAGAGGAAGAAATGCGAGAAGGTTGCTGTGCCGGCGTTGCCGAACTTCGAAGTACAATGGCTCTCCAAGCCGATGGGATGTTTCGGCCCGGAAAGGGATAGTTGATTGAGTGCAAGAAAGAAAACACGGCTGGGGCAGCTCGCAGTCGTGCCGCGTGATAACTTGGGGGCATATTAGTAGTAGCAGCCCATTGGACTACAGACTGAGGTATCATTCTTCTGTATTCTTCTGACAAGACAGTCAGGGCAGCGCTATATTATAACACGAGAAGGTTGATTGACACATCGTGCTTCGCATGTCACGAGTGCGAGTCACCGGAGTCACTAAGCGGGGTTGAACCAGGGTTAGGGTTATTATGGGGGGGCAGGGGTTTATTATAGTGCTGTCCAAAAATAAGATATCAAATAATATGATATGATTAAATATGAGATAATACGGATATGATATGACTCAAGACGTAGACGGACGATATTGATACGGGGGAATATGATATGATATGATATGCATATAATATGATATGCCAGGCAGGATATCATCATATTTTTTTCATATTCTGGGCTTCCAGTCAAACCTTTGCACTGGAACAATTCAACACCTAATTCTGTCACTGTTTATTTCTTCTGTATAGAAATGCAGGGCCATGCTGAGAGGAAGAAATCAATGTTGTTTGTGGGTATGGATGAAGTTGAGATGTACTTGGGTTGAATTTCTCCAGTTGAGCCTGGATTTGATGACCCACTTGGATGGTGTAAGGTATGCTGTTGTGTTTCAATACTTGTACTTGCAATAGCTCAATCTGTGCACTAGCAAAGCAAGGGCACAATACTGACTGTACTACACATAGCAAGGATATTCTTGCCATTCCTGTGGTTAGCATTGCTGTGGAACCCCTTTTTTCAAGCATGAAAGTGATATGAAACACACCTTGAAGGACAATCAAACATCAATGAGTACCAAAAACTCCTCTATGTATCATCACAAAGGTAGGCAGGTAGGTAGCATGGGAATGATTGAAGTCGGGGCTCAGTGTGGGTCTGAACTACCTGGAAGCCATAAATATTCACAAATAATCATATCATATTCATATCATATCAGATATCACAGAATAAATATGCGGAAGATATAATACAGATATGATACGGCCCCAAGGATGGTGATATGATATGCATATGATATGATACGTGATTTTTCGTATTCATATCATATTTGGACACACGGTGGATAATCCGCTGTCATGTTCCGTTTAGGTGCATCAGTCACTGCCCGCATCACTGCGCGATCACTTGCGCTGTCATGTTCCAATGATCCATATTTTGATCGCCGGGGACCTTCGTTTTCTGCGGTGTTTTGCTCCCTGCATTCGTGCGAAGAACAGAAAAAAATCAACGCTGCTTGTGAGCTATACAGCGGAAGATTCAGATTTTTAAGTCACACATATTTCATGGCCGGGAGTTGTACATGGGCAAGAATCACTCGCGGCTGTCCTGGAGCCAGCGAGAGATGATCCGGGCCACCTTTTGATTGGGAGAACGTTGCCGTGTCCAAGCCGAGAGCCAACCTGCGTTCAAAATTTAATTTTCTCTACCTAAGCAACTCCCCGAACCCACGGAGTCTCCGGATTTGCTTTTTGGGGTCAAGAACTCTGGACAGCCCGAATCTTCGATTTATATGAAAAGAGGAAGAGGTTAAAATTCCGTTACCGGTTCATCGAATCGAGTAATTTTCGTCCATCTACACCACCAACCTGGCTCGACTCCAGTGTGACCTCGCGGCGGTAGTTCGAAAGGGTGTCATTCTTTGACATCAATTTGTTCCCATTTCGATGCCGATGTGATATCAAACCATCAACCTCATTGTGCCCTCAAATCCAGATCATATTGAGCTCTGCACAGACCTTAGACCTAGCCCCGTTAGTTGAGTTCACATCAAGACAATATTATCCTTTATTTATTTGCCAAGCTGGGTGGCCCGGGCCGATGACCGCGAAGCTGTGATTTCCGATCCTTAAGACTTTGTACATATGACATTGATACTCATCTCCGTCTGCGTTTCCGTCCCCTTCGTGGCCGAACTCCATAATCCGCGTCAGCATCGTTATCCGGCTCATCCTCTGACAACGACTTGTCGCCATCTTCCTCTTCGTGGTTGCTGTCATCGCCGCTCTCGTCACCATCATCCTCCACGTCTCTTCCTTCATTCTCTGCTTCCTCTGCTTCGCGGGCAGCTCGCTCTGCATCTTGGGCCTCCTTCTTCTTGGCCTCGGCATTCAGTCGACGCTTTGCCGCTGTCTTCTTCCGCCGTGCATCTCGTCCCGCTCTCGCTTTTTGGCCGACTTTTGCGTGGAATTCTTTCCGATCTGGGTACAGGGGTTTCAGCTGAGTCAATGTCCTGGGCAGTACACGACAGAGCTTGGGGAAATTGTGAAGGGCGCCCATGTTAATGATGAAATGGTCGTCATCTGTGTGCTTAATTAAGCTCTTGTGCCGGCTTGTCTCTTCGCGTTCCTGTAGTTCTTTGCCGACGACAGCGGGCTCACAGTTTCCCATTCGGCAGTCATGCGCAACCGATATGATAAACTGGATGCATGTCGATGGGAGAACCAGGAAGGACTGAACACCATCAACAATCTCGGGTCCATTCGGACGACGCAGGACTGGCCAACCAAAGTGCCGATTCAGTTGTTCATTGCATATAAATTGCTCGAGGGTCACAAATGCTGCCTTTTCGGTGGTCAGCAGCTCGTGTATTCGCCCGAAAACGGTATGTCCCTGTAGATCCTTTGCGACGACCCAATGCTTCATCATTACAGTATCCCCGCTCTGTGCCGAGAGAGAACACCCGAATCGCCAGAGACTCTGCGCTTGAGGTGCGCTTCCGTTTTCCGTGCTCCATTTCTTGGATGCTGCTGACTGCTGCCATTCTACGGCAGGGTTTTTTCTCAACGGTTTCGGTTCCACTTTCCCAGGAACAGAAACCGTTGGGGAGACCCAACCCAGATGACGTTGAACCCCGCGATCAGTCCGAAGGACGGCCAGAACAGCGTCTCCTGCCTGAACCCACATCTTTAAACGTGAGTCCCACCAGTATCCCCCGGACAAGACATGCTTGACTCGAGCCATAGAGGCAAATTTCCGTGCAATGTCACGACTGGGTGCCAGGTGATTGCTGTATACCGAGCATTGCCGAAACACCGTGTTAAATGCCTCATAGATCTCGGTGGAGGATCGTATCAACGGGCCAAAACGGCGAATGTCTTCCATGGTGTGCGCAAGCAAATGAAGCTTGATCTTCGTCAGAATTCGCAAGGGATCAACGGCGTCGAACGCGTTGAGCAGGTTTGCGACGGCAATTTCAACCTGGGCGAGATATTCATCCATGTCGTCGATTTCAGGAATCCAAAGTCTTGCGCCCAACTCTGCGGCAGCCTTGATCAGCGTGAACTGCTCGGGCGTCGAGATGTCGTGCACGTGGAATGCGAGGATCTGCATCAAGGTTTTGAAGTGCTTTCCAATGAGATTGTTTTTGTACTGAATCATGTATGCAGCTCGAATGGGCGGCACGGTTAATCCAGTGAGATCGGTGGATTGCAGACGAATTGCGAGGAGATGCCGGTCAGTATCCGACCATTTTTCGGTGTTCATATGGTGCCAAATGTATTTGATCACCCCCAGCAGGATCGTGTGCAGTAACTCGAGAGGGGTATCCTGTGATGGGTCGAGTCCAGCAATATCGAGGAGGGGTTCATTTTGTCGCCGGGCTGCTCGGAAAACCACCGCAGCACATCCGCCGCAAGGGCATCCACCGTTCGTCCTCTGCCCTCCGCCTTGAGCTCCCTGAATTTAGCAATCAGCTGTTCGATCCAGTATTGCGCAATTTTATCCTTCGTTCCAGTCGCTCGCTGCAGATTCTCGACTCCCTTCGAATCTCCGCGCATAGCCAGCTGCAACTGCTTCTGCAGATTCTCGCGAATCTCTGCCGCGTTTCGTAAAGTACCAGAAATATGGCATTCGTGGTATATCTGTTCCGTCTCCTTCTCCTTGGTCGTGCCACCCCAATGACATTTGCGACAGGGATGGTTGGCGTTACTCCCCATATGCGAAGCTTCTTCCGACTGCTGTGGATTATCGGCAGGGAGTCCTGGGACTCGAAGGATACATCGGCACTTCCGTTTCGTTGCCGCATTGTATGCTTTCACGGGTTTGGTTTCCGTGCTTTTGACATGATCACGGAACGCCGCAAATTGCTCCGCCGATGAAGCATGAGGTGAGGAGGAGATGTAATGGACGTGAAACTCCTGCTGAAGTAGACGTCCAGGCAGGCAGCCGTTCCCAGTATACATGTTCATGTGCTTGTTGTACTGTTTTGATTTATTGCCAGAGACGTCGTCTGCCCAGGGCGAAACCATAATAACGAATAGATCCTCGTCGTCGTCCACAAGCATTCGCTGGGGATTAGGCATTTCGGGAACTTGTGAGTTGTCCACCCATGTCCAGTTGCCGAACTCCTCCACAATTTCATCGTAGGGGCGTTCGAATTCAGAAGCTTTTTTGGTCTTTGCGTCCTCCGTATGGAGCCTCCATCGCCCATCTGCTGTTTGTGTGACTTCGAAGACCTCCGCTTCGAGCTCATTGTTGCGCACAACCAGCAGTTGCGGGACAACAAGGGTTCCATCTTCGAGCTGAGCCAGCTCATTGATCCAAAAGCGTCGACGGCCCTTGGTGAACATTGGTGTGAGCTGTTGCGGTGCGTATTCTGTCCATCTCTCCGCTTGATAAACCTCCGAAATCGGCCCGTCCGTCTCCTCCAGGTAGAAATGCAGATGGGGTGTGACAAGTGGATTAGCGAGGTCACAGGCGATGATATCGCGAATATCGTTCATGTAGAAAATATTCCCCTGCATTGATTCTACTCTGGAAGGTGTCGTTCCACAGCTTGACTGAAGCGACTGTTGAATATTCCTCAGGCCTTTAATCGAGGGACATCGGGGACACCAAGATTTTTTGCAAACTGGATGACTAAGGACAGCTGCGTGCTCGTAAAACGGCAACGCGGAAAATTGTCCATGATGTCGAGGAGCATAGCCTGGACGTTTTCATGAGCAAGAAAAAGCGAAAGGTGATGTATTCTTACCACTTTGCTCGGATACGGATGATATGCGGACGCAGGTAGCGCAGAAGGATCAAAACATTGCTCGTCTTCCTCCTCCTCTCCCTCCCCACCTCTCGAGCTTCTCGGCAATTCATCGCTCACAAATTGATCGTCCGGACCATCCTCGTTCTCCAAATGGTCTGCCTGGTATGCATCCACAAGCATTTGCTCATATTGCTGGCGGAGATTTGACTGTTTTTGCTCGACAGTCAATATCGCTGACGGCTCCTCTGAGTCTGCTCCGAGCTCCTGGGCCAATTCCTCAGCGCTCAGGACACGAGAATATACAGAGTCGTTCGGTTCCGCGGCTGCGAAAATGGGTGGGGGATAGTCGAGATCAGGGACTTCGAAATCAGGAAACACCGAGACAGCCGTCGAGTTTGATACCACAGAGAAGGCTTCAAGATCGGCAGCACACGCCTCTTCGCGCGCCAGGTGGTTTCTCCAGCAAGTCGCGTGTGACGGACTTGCAAGGTGACTTTTCAGTGATTTTGCATCAATCCCATGTCGACCAAGGCCCGCTCCAGATGTTCCATGGCAGACGGTGCAGCGGACTGTTTTTTTGTCTCCCGAATACAGGAGATACGGGACTATTTCTGTCACCATCGTCAATATCTGACCCAATGCTCAATAGTTGTAGCCTCACCTGTCGGAGGCTCCCAAGATGCTCGCGGCATTTCCGATATTTTGCCACCGAGTGTGTCTCAAATCCTTCAAAGCCGCGATCACATGTGCGTTATTGTCACAACTCTCTCTTTCTTCTTTACTCTTTCCTTCACACCATCATGGCCCCTGCATCGACCAAAGAACTCATGGAGCGCGCCAAGCAGAGGCGCCGACATGTCCCTCCGCCTTCGAGCACCCCATCGAGCCCGGGGTTGCCAACAACAGTGACACCACTGCCACCCGTCTTTGACCTCAATTCCACTCCTGGCCTCTTTTCTTCTGGGTCCGCTCTCAACGTCCGGGGCACGTCAATGGCCCAGCTCAAGAACTTCGGGGAACGCGAGCTGAAGCGGGTGAAACTCGACCCTTGCACGGAGAGTGACTTTCGGACTTACCTTGCGGTGAGTGGCAATGCCACCGGGATAGCTTGTCTCATCCCTCTTCCAGACAACTAGCAAGGACGAACGCGACGCGCTCCAAGCCATCTGGACCCTTCAGGTCCGGGATCAGCTTAGCAAGCTTACCCAAAACACCGCAGAGCCTTGGACTCCGTCGAGTGCGCTTGAGGTGCGTATCTTTGTTCTCATTGACTTCTTCTGAACTGTTCGCTTTAGAAAGCTGCTCGTCGCAACATATACTCCCTCCTCCTGCTCCTGTCACGTACCGTGACATCGGACTCCCTCGGCCTCCGAGGATCGCCGAATCGTAACGTCCTCATTCTTATTGGCTACTTCATTCACCATATGCTCAAGACTCACTATGATTCACTATGACTTTCTTTGTCGGCGTCCTCGGTCTTCCGACGTCCGCCGACACAGCATTGACTTACATTGACTCCTACATACTCATTCCCATCGCGGAGCCTATCGGCCTCCGATGATTAATTACACTACGATATCATTTAAATAGCTCGATGTACTCTCGCTTCTAGTCAGTTTGAATATCGACTAAGTTTCCCTCTTCTCAGTCTGCATCCTTTCGGTCTTCCGTTCTCCTCCGAAATTGGACACTGGGTGTAGAGAAGGGCGCAGCGCACGAGCTGAAGCCAAGTCCACTCCCTCCGTCGGTCCCCGAGTCGGACCTCCGTCCGGCATCCGATAGGACTTCACACTTTTCCACGAAGTCCCCCGTTTGTGGCGTTCCTCCCTTATCGTTCACATAAGATATTGTCTTGACAGGACTCTTCGGACCCCGACGGGCCCCGACGGAATTCTGGTACTTGACAGTATATTCAAACTCACTCTTCTTACGCCCACCCGTTTATGGCTTTGGACCTCAACACACAAATCCAACGAAGAAACGAACGTGCCTTTCAGCGACTTGCACGACTCTCGATTACTCCTCCAGAAATCGCCGAGCAACGCCGACAACAGGATCAGGCTATTCGGGACTCTCGCATTAACTACAGCGCGGGCCTCCGAAACATAGCCAGTCAAAATATTCAATCATCTTTTGTTACTCGGCAAAGCGCTCACATTGCTGGCAGTATGACTTCCACACAAACACTTCCTTCCCAAACCCGCAATCCCACTTCACCTAATCCCTTCGATTCAATCTCGCAAACCGGTGGACCCCGATCAGGCAGAAATAGCCTGGTACAGATAGATGAAGAATCGGACGAGGAAGACCACCCTCGGACCCGATCTCCTCTGGGGAGAACCGTCGGCCTCCGACTCCCCCTCGGGAGCCGGAAGAACGCGAACGTCCTCGAAGACCATCAACCAACCCTTTCCATGATATTATTGGTGGAGTTAGCGGAGGCGGTGGAGGTGACGGAGGAGGTGATGGTCCAGGGGACAACGGGGGCCGACGCAGTCGATCCTCAACCCCCGACCAGAACCCGTTCAACAACCCCAACTTGTTTTTTACGTCCCTCACCCAAGCCATGTCTCAGGGTATTGGCAACGCGCTTAATCAACGCGATACTTCTAACGACAAGACTCGGTCCCGAGTTCGGGATCCCGAGACATTCGATGGGAAGGACCCCGAGAAACTCCGAACCTTCCTTTTCCAGGGCATTCTGAACTTCCGCGATCGCCCGTCGGCATTCGTCCGCGATCAGCAGAAGGTCAACTACATGATCTCCTACCTCACAGGAGATGCCCTCGGATGGTTCGAACCGTCCTACGTCAATCCGGACCCGAACAACACTCCGAACTGGCTTGACGATTACAATGCCTTTGTTTCGGAACTCCAACTCAATTTCGGCACCTACGATCCCCGACAGGATGCCGAGAACGAGATAGTTGCTCTACGTATGGGCGACGGACAACAAATCCAGAAGTATCTGGTCCGCTTCAATAAGCTTTCACAGCTTACAGGCTGGAACTCCGTCGCTCTCCGAAAGGTCTTTTATGATGGACTTCCCGAGCGTATTCAGCTCAAACTCCGTGATCTTCCCGGCGGCAAACCCGATTCCCTTGATGTCCTCAAGATCTCTGCTCAATCTATTGACGCCTCCCATTGGGAATGGCAGAAAGAGCAGCGATTTCGGCATTCTCGGGCCCCGCCGGCAAAATCTGGAACCTCCGACAATTCAAAGCCGGCCCACTCAAGCAACTCTGGCAATCATCCCACTCCCAACAACGCCACTAACGACTCCAAGAAAAAGAAGCAGAAGGGAGGCGGGGGAAACGGAGGGAACTCCGGCGGATCCCCCGCTCAAACTTCGACTTCTACATCTTCGGAGAAGCCTTGGGCAAAGATGCTGGGATCCGACGGCAAACTCCTTCCTGCCGAGAAAGCCCGTCGGCTCGCCGAGAACCTGTGCCTGCTTTGCGGAGGAAAAGGCCACCGCAGTGATGCCTGTCCCAAGAAAAAGGCGTTCGGACGTGCTGCTTCCACTTCGGGAACCGCGGCAACTCCGACTACTGCATCCCAGTCGGGAAATTAAGTAGCGACTCTCGGAAGTCCGTGCGGCCCGAGGGTCGCGAAGACATCCCCGATCGCACCCCCGACTCTTTTTTACGACTTAATGCTTCTGCTCTCACGGACCCAAATTCCTTATGCCCATTCCTGCAGTCTCCGCAGATTCCGTCGGACTTCCGAGCCCTTATAGACTCCGGTTCGTCCGATTGTTTTGCAGACCCTGTATTTTGTACGACCAATAATCTCACACGCGTTTCTATTCCTCCGATCGGCCTCCGTCTGTTTGATGGGTCCTCTGGGACCATCATCTCTGAATCGTTCGTCTCGACGTTCGGTTCCCTTCGGGTGACACAACTCCGGTTGAATTTTATGTCACCACCTTGGATTCTGCTTGCTCTGTCGTCCTGGGACACAACTGGCTCACCCGCTACAATCCGTTGATTGACTGGGTTTCGGGCCAAATATCTTTCCGCTCGCCTGGCTCTGCAATTCCACCTTCGGCTCCGTCCGAAGGCTTTCCGCCGGCCTCCGCCGGCTCCATCCCTCCGCAGGGAGCCCTCTGTCGCTCCTTCGGCTGACGCTAAACCTCCGTCGGTCTCCTTGATAGGAGCAGCTGCCTTCGCCAGTATTCTACGCAGCGAAGGTAGTCAAGTATTCCGTCTAGGCCTCTCAGAGGTCCTAGGACGTTCATCTGATACTTCCTCGGCTCCGGACTTGTCCGGACTTCCGTCGGAGTATCATGAGTTTGCTGATGTCTTTCGGCTTCCGAGTCGGAAAAATTGGCACCTCATCGGCCATACGATCTCAAGATCGAACTAGAGGATGGGGCATCACCTCCGCCCGGTCCTATATACTCCCTTTCTCAGCTAGAATTGGCGGCCTCCGAGATTCCTTGACAAGAATATTACTAATGGCTTCATTCGACAATCGACTTCCCCGCACGGCGCTCCGATCCTCTTCGTTAAGAAGAAGTCTGGCGAGCTTCGGCTCTGTGTAGACTTCCGAGCACTTAATCGGATCACTCGGAAGGATCGGTACCCGCTACCGCTCATCTCGGACCTCCTTGACGCTGGGCGTAGCGCTAAGGTCTTCACTAAAATTGACCTTAAACATGCGTATCATCTCGTCCGGATCACCGACGGCGATGAATGGAAAACAACATTCCGGACTCGCTATGGTTCCTTTGAGTGGCTGGTGATGCCTGAAGGCCTGACCAATGCTCCTGCGGCTTTTCAACGATTCATGAATGACCTCTTTTCGGATCTCCTCGACATCACCGTCGTGGTGTACCTCGACGACATCCTCATCTATTCGGAGGACCCATCGGAACACCGACAGCACGTTCGGGAAGTACTTCGGCGCCTTCGGAAAGCCGGTCTATTTGCTTCCCTCAAAAAGTGCGCTTTCAACGTGGAAACTGTTGAATTCCTCGGATACATCCTATCACCGGAAGGACTTACGATGGACAACTCCAAAATCGAGGTCATTCGGGAATGGCCGGAGCCCCGAAAAGTCAAGGATGTGCAATCATTCCTTGGCTTCGCCAATTTCTATCGTCGCTTTATTGCGAACTATTCGGACATCGTCGTGCCGCTGACACGGCTTACTCGGAAGTCCGAACCCTGGTTTTGGTCCCCCATATGCCAGGAAGCCTTTGATACCCTTAAGCAAGCTTTCACCACTGCTCCAATTCTTACGCATTGGGTTCCAGGTGCACAACTGACTCTGGAAACCGACGCATCCGACTACGCCATTGCGGCGATTCTCTCCATAACATCGCCGGACGGAGAAATCCGCCCAGTCGCATTTCATTCTCGGACCCTCTCGGCCCCGAACTCAATTACGACACTCATGACAAGGAACTTCTAGCCGTTTTCGAGGCCTTCCGAGTCTGGCGCCGATATCTGGAGGGAGCAGTCCCACCAATTGACGTGGTCACTGACCATAAGAATCTGGAGTATTTTGCGACTACGAAACTCTTGACCCGCCGGCAAGCTCGGTGGTCCGAGTATCTGTCACCTTTTAATTTCATCCTTCGGTTCCGACCGGGACGCCTCGGAGGCAAGCCTGACGCTCTCACTAGACGATGGGACGTCTACCCTAAAGAGGGGGATAGTGGCTACGCCAATGCAAATCCGCATAATTTCCGACCAGTATTCACTCAGCATCAGATTGGTGCGTCCCTTCGCGCATCCGCGCTTTGGACCCCGGCGCTCCGAGCTGGTCACATTATGGACATTGATCAACTTCATGCGGACATCCGAGAGGCCCTACCTTCTGACCCTTCTGCCTCACGACATCTTAATGACTCCTCGGACCCCCGATGGGTCACCCGAGATGGACTTCTCTATCACGATGGACGTATCTACGTCCCGGACGCCGCGGAACTCCGACTTCGGGTTCTGCTCGACAAACACGATCATCTACTTGCTGGTCATTGGGGACAAAACAAGACCCTTGCCTTGGTCCGACAGGAATATGTGTGGCCTGGACTCCGAGACTTTGTTAAAAGTTACGTCCGATCATGCGTTTCTTGCAAACGCGGCAAATACACTCACCATAGACCCTACGGACTCCTTCGGCAACTCCCGGTCCCCGAGCGGCCTTGGGACTCAATTTCTATGGACTTCATTGAACAGCTCCCTATGTCCGACGGCTATACCAGCATCCTCGTCATTGTCGACCGCCTGTCCAAGATGGGACTCTTTATTCCCTGTCACGGCAAAATCTCGGCGTCCGAGTTAGCCCATTTATTCGTTCTTCACGTTTTCTCCAAACACGGAGTCCCGAGCCATGTCACCTCCGACCGGGGCACCGAGTTTGTTAACCATTTCTTCCGTTCCTTGGGAGAAGCGCTCAATATGCGTCTACACTTCACCGCCGGATACCATCCTTCCGCCGACGGACAGACCGAGCGCGTCAACCAGACCTTGGAACAATACATCCGGATGTACTGCAATTACCAGCAGAACAACTGGGCTGCACTTCTCCCTCTAGGCGAGTTCTCCTACAACAACACTCCTAATGAAACTACCGGAGTGTCTCCTTTCTTCGCCAACAAGGGCTATCACCCGTCGGTTACCGTGCACCCCGAGCGGGATATTACCTCCGCTCGGGCCCGAGACTTCATCACGGACTTGGATGCTCTACATCAAGAGCTTCGCACTCAGATGGCAGCTGCACAGAAGCACTATCAGGGACCCGCAGACAAGCGGAAAACCGTGGACCCGAAAATCTCAATCGGAGACGAGGTATACATCAATGCCTTCGGCTTCCGAACAGCGCGACCGACTAGGAAATTCTCGGAACTCTTCTATGGTCCATTTGAAGTTATTGCCCAGCCCGGACCCGCTTCCTTCACCGTTAAACTTCCCCGAGACATGCGTCAAATTCATCCCGTCTTCCATGTCTCTCAACTTGAACCCTCACATCCAAATACTATACCAGGTCGAGAACGGCCTCCGCCGGCCCCGATCGAGATAGAAGGAGACCTCGAGTATGAAATCGCAGAGATATTGGACAGCAAAATCGATCGGCGCCGTCGGCCTCCGCTAGTCTACCTTGTTCGCTGGGACGGTTATGCCGGAACAGCAGAGGAGACATCTTGGCTACGAGCCGATGAACTTGCCCATGCAGCAGATCTTGTTGAAGAATTTCACGCCAAACATCCTAACCGTCCTGGTCCATTGTAACATCGGACACCGACGGTCACCGATGCGACTCGTTTACGATGTCTCGCACAGGTTTTTATGCAATGAAGGTTTTCTGAGCGTTTTCCTTTTTTCTTCCTTATGTTACATATCACATTTCACAACTCAAAAGAAAAATCAAATTCTATAATACAAGACAACTTTTAGGCGGACCCGCTCGGCCCCGCCTCGTCGGGTCCTGGTCCTTTCGACCCCCCGCTCGGCCCCGACCCGGACTCCCCTTCCTTCCCTTTCACGGGCATCTTGACGAAGTTCCCGTTTTCGTCCCGCTCGGGCTCCGGTGTCAACATCAACGGGGCAGCGACTGCCCACACCTCTGGATGCATGACCTGCATCCAGGCGCTGCCCAACGTGACAATATTGCGGAGGGCCCGAGAGGTCACCTCCGCGGCATCCGAGCTGTCGACGACAGCCCCCGTGATGCCAAGGAGGCTGCTCTCGGCCCTCCGGTGGAACTTGATATTTTCATCGCCATCCTTTTTCTCCCGCGCCGCTCGTCCCCGTTGATCTCTCTCGGCCCCCTCGGCCCCCGACGCCAGGAGTTCCACCAGGGCCTCCAACGCGGCCCCGACGGACTCCGGCGCCGCCTCTGCCACACCAGAGGTGAAGCTGCACTTCACCTTGCTGGCATGGCAGCGGCTACAGGCGCGACCCTTGGCGCGACGTAGGCACTGCGCGCCAACTTGGCGGCAGTGCGAGCACTAAAGCTGAAGTCAGTTTCCGACGGCCACCGGGAGCGGACGACTTACCTTGGTGGGGAACTCTTCCCCCGTTTTCTGCTTCTTGGCCGTCGGCCCCGACTCGGCACCCGAGTCGGGGCCCTCCTCCTCCTCGACGGACCTGGCCCGACTCTTTCCTTTCAGCTTGGCGGCCTTCTCGGCCTCCGCTGCCTCGACCCTCCTGACTTCCGCCCTCTTCCGCTTCCTCTCGGCCTTTTCGGCCGCCCGTTTCTCCGCCTCCACGCGCTCCGCCTCCACCCTCTCGGCCTCCGCGGCTGCCCGACGGGCCGCCTCCGCCTCCTCCTCCTTTCTGCGCCTCCTTGTCGCTGCGCGCAGACGGTGGCGGAGGGCGGCCTCTTCCTCGTCCGACCACTCCTCGGCCTCGGACTCCCGTGCGTTTTCGAGGCGGGCGTGGTACTCGTCCGTTGTTTCGTTGGCGTTGCGGGGCATTACGGGTAGTGGGGTGGTTGGGGTACGTGGGTGATGGTTGTTGACAAGTTGTGGAAAAAAATTTCGGTTTCACATCACGTGCTACTGTACAGTTGCTGCGGAAAGTGTTCGGGCCGATCGGAATCGGCCCCGAACTCCGTTCCACTGACGCAGTTTTCCCAGCACCTCAAGGGTTCGGTGCTAAGTGGGGGATACTGTCACGTACCGTGACATCGGACTCCCTCGGCCTCCGAGGATCGCCGAATCGTAACGTCCTCATTCTTATTGGCTACTTCATTCACCATATGCTCAAGACTCACTATGATTCACTATGACTTTCTTTGTCGGCGTCCTCGGTCTTCCGACGTCCGCCGACACAGCATTGACTTACATTGACTCCTACATACTCATTCCCATCGCGGAGCCTATCGGCCTCCGATGATTAATTACACTACGATATCATTTAAATAGCTCGATGTACTCTCGCTTCTAGTCAGTTTGAATATCGACTAAGTTTCCCTCTTCTCAGTCTGCATCCTTTCGGTCTTCCGTTCTCCTCCGAAATTGGACACTGGGTGTAGAGAAGGGCGCAGCGCACGAGCTGAAGCCAAGTCCACTCCCTCCGTCGGTCCCCGAGTCGGACCTCCGTCCGGCATCCGATAGGACTTCACACTTTTCCACGAAGTCCCCCGTTTGTGGCGTTCCTCCCTTATCGTTCACATAAGATATTGTCTTGACAGGACTCTTCGGACCCCGACGGGCCCCGACGGAATTCTGGTACTTGACAGCTCCCCAACATCCAGCTGTATGCGGGGACATTGGCCGATGTAATCCTCGTGAGTGTTTCAATGTCGTATGCATTCATCTTTATCTCAGCCACTGTTCAATAGCTGGCGATGCGCGCTGCCGGCACACCTGATCTTCCGGACTCGGACAGTGTCCATGTCGACGAGCTGACTGCCTGGCTTGGGGAGGAAATTTCCCAAGCACGTTATGCGATTAAGAAGAAGGTATGTGATCATCCCGGCACTTGATATCGTTCTGACTTTCTTTAGATTATCGAGAACGCCCGAGCCAACGTTGCAGAAATGGCCGAAGCGCTTGTTTCACTTGTCCATACACAGCACATTCCACACACTCTTGGCCTTTACATGCGCCTTGCGCTGCTGGTGAGTTTAATTTCTCTAATCCCTTCATCATATTGATTATATTGTCCCAGCGCCGACACATCGGATTGAACCACAGTGCCAACGCGTTTTGGGGGAAGGTCGACAATGAACTGGAAGCATTTCGTGAAGGGGGAACTCAGAGCTTTGTCGAGTGAGTTGCCCATGTCTTGCATATATTTAATTGCCGAGTCTCATTTCCATTTAGGCTTTTGGAAGACATCTACGCCGATGACATCGAGCAATTCAACGATCCTTCCACAACTGAATACGCGGTGAAATCTTTCACTGACCCGAACTTCACCTGCCCGCGCTGGCTCCGAGAGCTGTACAAGGTGGCTCCTCAAGTCAAACGCCTCCCGAAGCAGAAAAGCAAGACCAAGAAGCGCAAGCGCTCGGAAGATGACGACGAGGCCGGGCCGCACGACAACGGGGCTCCGCAGGATGAAGACCAAGTTCCCGGGGGTGCAGGAGGTGCGGGCCCAAGTGGCGAGGGAGTGTTGGGAGAAGGCGGCGCAGGAGAGTCGGGCACGGGAACGAGGGAACAGCCGGAGGAGAGCTAGATCTGTATTATTTTATTCGAATAAACCATTTTATTATATATCACGACTGGACTGATTCTCAAAATTGAAGGCAATTTGCTCCTACAGTGAGACGCATGTGGTATAAGGTCGACACCATTTAGATTCCTCCGACAAGCCCAGCTTGGGTCCACTTGCTGAGCTCAGACTGAACTCGGGCCTCAAACCGACCTTGATTTGATTCGCGAGTTAGTATCACTTTTGATCTCAAATCCACATTGGTTCGGCCTCGAGTACTGACCTCGATTGACTTTCGTCAATGACCTCAAACTGAAGTCGGTCCGGATCCGTGGTGTACCCAGGTGTTTAGGCAAATACTGCTCCTAAAATCCAAAGAAAAAACTGAGACATCACTTAAATCGCAGGCACTGACCCCAAGAATTTAATCCCTCCCTGCTTCGCGTGTGGTCCATCCAGGAGGAAAGTCGGAAAGGTGACATCTGCGTGACAACTTCCCCACGGTAACCTCCCCCAATCCTCGGCTGCAGAACACGAAAGCTCCGAGGAGGCGGCGAGAGGAGGAAGCTCCGAATATAAATTGATACACAATCTTAATGAGTCTCTGAATTTTTCTGGACGCCAGGGATGAGAAAATAGGCCAGACTGTAAAAGATTAGCCACAAATGTACCGTCACAGGCAGACGGCGCCGGCGATCAGACTCAGACAAAAAGGAAAATGACAGCGCAACTGACCACGCAGTGACGGGCGCAGTGACTGATGCACATCAAACAGAACATGACAGCGGATTATCCGCCGTGACAACACTAGTTTATTATACTCATGCGGTCCACAAGCTGAACACGGAAGACAAATATGTAGTACTGTATGGGTGGTTATCCTTCCAGAATCCTACAAGATGCCATAGTCCAGAGGAGTTGAGTTGGTCGAGGAGTTGGACGCAGCGGAACCACAACTAACATACATCCACAGGTCCACACTCCGTCACAGCCCCGGACGAGCCTCTACCCACGCAGTGTACCGTAGACGATGCGCGCCGCAGGGAAGAGTTGCGTCTTCCATGACCAGGCTCGGTATTGGCTTGTAGACTGGTCACCAGTCTGCCTGTCCCGGCATTGTCGGCAGGTTGATTTCACTGCTGATTGCACGTACAGTTGCATACCTGTAAATTACGCGTAAACGGCCGCTTACGGCCTATCCTGTACCGTTCGATTTCGAGCCAATCTCGCCGACGGTACGGGGACGTAACCGTTGTTACGGGCCGTATTTCCGTAAAAATACGGGACGGCGGTTGCATGCCTACTCTCAAGTTGTATCCCTCATACGCCGCGCACAACCTCAAGTCACCGCCCCGCCCTCCTTCAACCAGAGCTACCTACCCTTCGTAACCGACAGTCTCTGAACCCACCTCACGCCGTCCACCCCACCTCCGACACCTTCAATTCTCGCTTCCCAACCAATGTATTAGTCGTTTTCACCATCATTAATCGAGCCATCTCAGCATTGTCGATCCTGCCGTCAACATCCTCTGGAGGTTTATTTTGCAGAGCCTTGATTGAAGCACAGAGTGCCGAAAACACAATTGCGGTGTCTAACTGCAATTTTATTGTATAATTCGCCATATATTCAACCATGGCCATGGCGACAGAACCAGATGCAGTCTGCTTGAGGTCAGTGTTACACCCGAGGCAAAGAGTTGCGGTTGGATTGTGGCCATTTAAGTTCCCAGTTTCACATCGTATTACGAGATCCCCGTCATCGTCAAAATGTGTTTCTGCAGCAAGAGGTCGAGGGAGTTCAAATCGACAATCGCTGTCAGGGTCAAGCAGAGAGTGGATTCAACGAGGAATATGCTTGAAGCAAGTTGCATTATGCTTGGGAACCAATCCAGTAGTCTCACACAAATCCCAGTGGCGTTGCTCCCTTCGTTCATCATAGCCTGGAGAAGCGGGATTCAATGGACGACTGAGAACGGGGAGTTGCTTTGGGGAGCCATCAGTAGAGACATACGGAACAGAAGTTTTCGGGAAGCTCTGGCAAATAATATCATCGTACCATGCCGTGAGTTTCTGCCTGAATTTGGGATCAGAATTCATGCGCTCTTTCATGTCCAACGGGGAAGCAGGTGCTCCCTCAATCCATATCAATAAAGGCAGATGAAGTGACCCTCGTACTTGAACTTCAACAACAGCATACCATCCCTTGACTTTTCCGAGGATTCCGATTTTCGAAGCCCTTTTTGTGCCCAGAATTATGTCCAAGAACTTCGTTATTATCAGGTGGAAGAACTCCGCACCGGCAACGGGATTCTCGGCCACGGTCTTTGCGTGGATACTTGGTTCATTCTTCGTGTTATCAATTGCATGAAAAATCTTGTCCAGGTCAATTTCGCGTCCCGCTAAAACCTGAGCTATGGGATTATGAGAATCGGCTGGATTCACCGTGGCGAAAAAATGTGGTAGGCCATCACAGATAATTTTACTGTTCATCTGCTGCTTCATATTATTGGCATCGCCGACCGAACCGGGAATATGATCCGAGACATAGTTGAGGTACTTCATTACTTTCGCTGCTGCTTTTTCACCAACTGTTTCTGGTTTTGCGAAAGGATTCTTCTCGAGCTTGGACTGATAAGTATCCATAGACTGGGCATCAATTTTTCCCATTGGATCTTGAACCACTGGGAACCAGGATCGATTTGTGGCAAGGCGAGCTTTGAATAAGGACTGACGCCGCTGTAGAATATTACTCATTACAATATGAACGACTTGTGCACCTGGAAGCATTGATCTGCAAGACTTAGCTAGTGATGGGAAAGTTCGGTTCAACCTATCGGTTCGAACCTGAACTGAACCGAACTGAACGCGAGGTTCAGGTTCAAGGTTCGGAAAATTGCTGAACCTGAACTGAAGTTCAGGTTCAGGTTCAGGCTTTGACCAGGTATTTTTGAACCGAACCGAACCCCGAACCGGATTTGCCCTTTGGTACGTGGTTTTGGTTAGAGTTACTCTGGGCTGGAAATGATGGGAAATCAAAACTGAGAATTCGGAGATAAAACCCGTTTGGGGTAATGTAACATATGTAACACAACGTGACTACATCCCACATTTTTTTCTATCCATCGCTCACCCGCCCATACCTCACCTCTCGACGCGTTCAAGCCCACAGAATGGCTCCCGGAGCTCTGTCCTGTGACTGGACAACTGATCCCGGTGATAAAATCGCGCTTGTCGCGTTCTTTGCGAGCATCAAGGACCAAATTGGGCAAGGAGGGAGCTGGGACCAGACGGCTTTGGAGGCTGCAGCCAAGCACATGGTCACCCGTGGCCCACCGATGAAAGGAGCACCTAAAAATGCGAACTCTATTAAGGGTGTTTGGGCTGGGGTGCGTCATTGTACACTTGCCTTTTTGTTGTTACTCACCCGCTTTCAGATGAAGAAAATTCATGACGCACTCGTTCAGGTCATACAAAAGCGGTACCCTGGTGCATCTGGGTGGACCTATGACCAGCAGGCAGGGTTTAGCGTCTGTGACGACAACCTCGAGGTGTGGAAGGAGTTCAGTAAGCACCACCCAGTTTTCAAGCTGTTGCCAACAAAGGCTGGGAGTTCTTCGAGGACGTCAAAAACATCCTCCCCACGCACGCCCGAGGCACGCACGTCTTCAATCCCGCTGTACCTGCAGTCGTACCTTCCCAGGTATCCGATGCAGCGGCCGCATCCGACGTTGCTGTACCCACAGCGCCCCAGGACTCCAACGGCGGCCCGCAGCTGTACCTGCCCGACTTCAACAACTGTAATTTCGATGAATGGACACCCCCGGAGCAGCTCCTCGACGGCTCACAGTCCCAGCCCTTCAGCGACTGGTCTCAGATGCAGCTTAATCCGATCTCCTTGACCGCGGCCACCCACACTCCAGTTCCTGCGACACCTTCCGCTCTTAAACCCGCAGCCCAACAAGCCGGAATGTCATCCAGTGGGGTGAAGCGCACCGCTTCGGACGAGTTCCAGACCCCGTGGACCACAAAGAAGGGCAAAACGTCTGGGGTGGATGCACTTTTGGCGATGGTGGATCTGTTGATCGTGTCGGGGATGCGATCCGCGAGTGCTTTATGCCGCAGAAGTCATCTGCAGTCTCCCCGATCAAGCAGGTTGAGTGTGCCCGCCAGCTGGCTATTGACAACCAGGAGGCTGGCGTCCTTAGCTCGCGGGACCGTGCAACTCTCATCCTCATTTTTTCGAGGGACTCGAAGGCAGCAGATGCGTATGTGGCAGAGAAGACTGCAGATGGGCGCAGCGTGTTGGCGGAGATCCTCCTCGAGCGTTTTTGATTCTTTAAATTGCCGTACAGACTGCGTAAAATTATTTCTACTAGTCTAGCACTGCAGGCTGTATTTCGTGATAATTACCATCGTGATCAATCTCCATTTGCCGAGCCAAATACTCCTGATAGCTGGCCCACATCCCTTCCGCAATGTGATCACGGATGCTCTCTGCACGGCGCTTCTCTGCCGGAGACGTGTTCAGTGTGGTGGCTAGTCGTCCAAAGTCAATCTCATCATTGCGGCGGCGACCCATGAGATTATCCAGTGCATCTGGATTCCCGATCCAGCGGTCCAGGTCGGTTTCATTGTGCTCCAATATGAAGTTGTGCAATGCAATGAGTGCGGACGGGATTTTAGCCTGTGTGGCCATATCGTAGTGTGGTGCACGAGTTAAAATGGTCCATTGGTGCTTGACAACACCAAAAATGCGCTCGACAACATTCCGAGCTGAGGCGTGTCGAAGGTTGTATAATTCCTTGGGGTTCTGCGGGCTTTGTCATTGTCAGCGTGCACAGAAAACCCAGGAAAAAGATCTCGTACCGTTGAGCCCACCTCTGCCATTCAGCCAGATGATATCGAACAGAACAGTATGGAATAAGCAGTGATTCACAAATCCCAAACCCTGCATCTGCAAGACAGCATTTACCAGGGGGGATTGTGAACCCAGAGAGGCGAGTGTTGTTATACATCACTGCATCTGCTGCACAACCATCCCACCCGCTCACAAAGAACAGGAATCGCATGTCGAAAGATACAGCAGCCAAGCAATTTTGTGTCACTCCACCTTTGCGATTCCGTGCTGTGTGAAGCTCTGCTGCAGTTGGGGAGCAGTTGATATGGGTTCCATCGATGGCACCGAGTACGTTGCGGAAGTGCGGCCACCACTTGGAGTTCTCACGAATCTCCTTGGGGGGAAGCTCGTCTGCTGCTGGAAGATGCACATATCACGTGTAAAATTCGGTGGAGGAGAGAATGTCGAGGATCTTCCGAAAGTGGCTGCAAGCACAAAAATTAGCTTGCTTTGATTCAGAAAAAAAATGCACATACTGGGATATTGTGGTATGAGAGAGCTGGAACCGCTCAGCAACATGATCTATAGCAAGTCCAGTGACGCAGGTGTACAAGAAGATTGCCAAAGATTCGTCTAGCTTGATACATGCTTGCTGAGCTTCTATTAAGGCATGTCACGAGTGCGGGTCACCCGCGAGTCGCGGCGGGTTGACCCGTGGGAATACTCGTGGGAAACCCGACCCGCGGGTTCGGGTACCCGTCGCCACGGGTATTCACGGATCCGGGTTGGCATTTTTGAAGAAAGAAGTTTTACTCACAAGTTTCAAAGTGCTTTAGAATGTGTCCTTTCCGCCGAAAACAGCAAAAGCAGCAAAATACTCGTGAGTTGATCCGTGGGAAACCCGCGACCCGCGAGTCAAGTACTCGTGAACACGGGTCAGCCACGGATCCGAGTAGAGCTCCAAAAGACACGGGTACTCGCACCACGGATCCGGGTCAACTCGCGAGTTAACTCCTGACATGCCTTAGCTTCTATATATCCCAGCATTCGAACCTGGAACACAAGAGCCAAAAATACGTGATGGCGCATGCCCATCGCGATATATATGCGGTCTGCATGGCCCACAAGCAGCTCGTCAAGCCAGGCTCGTCCAGAGAGTGCTGAAGTATGTAGATCTTCCCTCAGCATCTGTGGTGCAATATGGACCATGACACCATACACAATGTACTGGATGATGGAGGCAACAATAGTGACAACCCATCTGGCCCGTTCCTGGGGGTCGGTGGGCAGGGGCATTGGAAAAAGCGGGGCGGGGAGGGGCAGAGCTTATCGAGATCAATCAGCGGTAGCACCGGACCGATGTTAGATTACCCCAAACGGGTTTTATCTCCATAATTCTCAGTTTCGATTTCCCATCATTTCCAGCCCAGAGTAACTCTTAGTTTTTTCAACAGTTTCAGTGTGAAATTACCCCTCATAGTAGAGTCATACCTAGCACTTACATGTTATGATCCTATGTGATATTTCCATCATGATTTGAAGGACATATTATGGTTTCATGGCATGGTGTCGACATTCCAAGTGGCATTAATTTCGTGGAATTTTGAGAATATGATATTTTCAGCACTCCAAATGGTCAGAACCACCTCCTAATAGGCAGAAAAGATACAGTTACCCATAATTTATTCATCCCTTGGTTGATTGAAGGTGGGGAAATTTTCAGGTTCGAACGCGGTTCGAACCTGAACCGAACCTGAACCTGAGTTCAGGTTCGAGGTTCAGCAAATCCCTGAACCTGAACCGAAGTTCAGGTTCGGTGTTCGGAAAAAAACACCCCGAATCTGAACTTTCCCATCACTAGACTTAGCAAATGTTGCACATGGGGCAAAGTATCGACCTGGTGGAAGGGAATGTTCGTCGAAATCCTGACATTATTGTCATCAACCATCCTGACACCGTATGGGAAAAGAGTGGGCCATAACCAGCCAAATACACGCGGATTTTTAGATGTTGGCAATGGAGCAGACCCGGATGGGAACTTGACAAATCCTGCTTCTTCATTTTTCAGTCTATGCAGGGCCTCAAGTTTTCTCTGCTGGTATGTTGCCGCCATATTTTCCACGTCTACAAGTGTCGTTGAGGTTAGTTCAAAATTATCAGTTCCTTCGAATAACTCAGTGTTTGCTTGATTTGAATATGATGTATATGAAGAGCCTTGGTTATTCGCAGAATTTGTACGCAAGAAGGATGTAATGGCAAATGGGCAGTCATGAACAGGATATTCCTTGGAATTCTCAATTATCGCATTTTTATCGAGATCCATGTAAAGTGGGTTATTATCAATCAGCCAGAATAGGGCTGCCCGGATCTTGTCTCGGCGTACTAGCAGAGGCGACCACTTCAATGTTTCATGACTAACTTCAGTATCCGGTGAACCTACAAGAATCACACAGATCTCGTCCTGTAATCGAAATAATGGAGCAGGCATGGCGGTCAAGAACGAGGCTGTATCCTGGGGCAATATGCATACATTTCCGCGAGCAGCAAGCTGCCTGGTTGGTCCCAAGGTCAGCTTGTACATGCACTTCGTGGCACACGCTCGAGCAATACATTGTTCTTCCAAAAATGTCAAGTCTCGAAGCTCCTCCAGAAGTTTTCCAATCCAAAAGCCATTAGTGTAGCTGCGCAACGGAATTGAAACAAAAGTGTTTTTACTAATAGTGGAGTTGCATAGATGGCAAAGTATATATGACGCATTCATAAGTGACGACTGGTGAAAACTTTCGATCCGGGGTTGATGAGACCTAGTCCGAAGCTCAGCAACAGCTCTATCAAGAAGGGAAATGTCAAGCTCATTTATCACCCTGATTTTGATACAATCCCTCAGTTCAAATTTACTGCAGAAGGAACATTCATATCGCTGCAGCGCGGAGTTGCCAGTGGCTGTACAATACTCACAGACAATTTCGTCCTTGTTGCTTTGAGAAAGTAGAATGGGGAAAGCAATACTAGATGTAGCGTTGTCAACGGAAAGACGGGGAGCCTTGCATGAACTTTCTGGCAAGGGGAGAGCTTTCCGTTTTCTGGTTCCAAGAAGCAACAAGCACCGCTGAGTTTCAGTGGATGTAAGCAGAGGTGGATTTAATCCGACTTGCATAGCTTCCGATCTCAATATGAGACAAGCGTCGGAACATTCATGAACGAGAAATTCTGAGCGTAGGGTATCAGCACTTTTGTTAATGTCATTCGACTCTCTTACAGACACATGCTGATGTCGTCGACTCATAACCCTCAACGCCAGATACACAATTTGGTGGTTGTGAATGAGGAAATCGCAGTTTTGTCATCAACGGAAATGCGAACGAAAGGATCATCATCGTTTATATTCAAATCATCATTTAAATGCAAGTTTCGATGGTGCGCTGCTAGCGTACTAGCAGCGCGAACATCCTGATCGGACATTCTATCTCGCGAACGAGATGTGCGGATGCCTCGCGTACGAGGGATCCGGGCTGCGACCGTGGAGACAGCTACAACATTGATGCCTCGCGTACTTGGCATCGACGAGGGGGCAGGTACTACACCAGGTCCGCCCACAGACACTGATGAGGCCGAGTCGACACCGATGTTTGTGTGGAACACCGGTGCGACATGTGCGGAGGCTGAGTAAACAAGTAAGTATGTGAAAGTCGCAACATAGACGCCAGCATGCACCTATTGATGATTGCACAAGCATTGAGCCGACTGTCCGGAGATCAAGCGAGCCAGAACTTAGATGCACAACGGGTAAATGCGGCGCAGAGATTCGAGCAAGGTAGAGCCAGTTTAAGCCGAGAATCAAGTCGCAGGGGAGAGAGGCGGTCACAATGACATGCAAGCACATAGAGATGCTGCCCACCTCACATGGAAGTGTGAGAGGCCCGGAGAGCTGGGAGGCGCGTGTATGAAGCCCAGAATTAATGACCCAGTCCAGGGAAACATAAGAACTTGGAGCACGGTCGTTGAATCCAGTAGATACGGGCACATTGCAGAACATGGCAGGGAAGGACATGGGGGAGAAAGCAAATATTGGTGTGCACTGGCAAATCAAGGAGATTCAGATGTAAATCGATGTTTCATGATGTGATCTCCGCGACGTCAACGGATGCTAGCCCGAATATCAAGCAGAAATGACTAAGACACATGTTGAAGCTGAATCTCCTGAACAGAGATTGGAATAGAGTGTATTGCATGCATGCAGAGGATTTTTTGTATTTCTTAAAAATGCGGAGTTGGGTTCTTTTGCTCTCTCTTTATTTGCTTTATTTCCTTGCTTTGCATTGTTTTCCGGCCAACTTGACTAATTTTGCATGACACACAGATCAAAAACTGATTCACAAACTCAATGTTCCCCAGGGTAGCCAAACCTCAAGGTTCAGCAATAAACCAGTTTTTACATGGTTCGGCCCAAAGTGCCGGTTTTTAATTCTACGGACCGGAGATCTCCGAGGGAAAAAGATCTTCGTCAAATCTTCGTCGTCCTCCAACTCCTCAACCAACTCAACTCCTCTGGACTACCTGTGCATCTCAGAATGTCTGCTCGGGAGTCACGTACTATCAGGAGGAGCTGAAGGACCTTCTGCGCCTTTCAAACACCTACCGACACCGTCCCAATCGGGAAGGATCACGACTTCGAAGGATTGCTGTCAATTGAGTACATACAACTTTAGTAGGATAGGCATTCAATGGACCCTATCGCGCAGTTGAATGCCTATCGCGCAATTAAATGCCTATCCTGGATGCTTAAACACCTATTGCATGCTTGACTGCCTAACAAGTCACATCAGTGACATGAAAAGTGACGCATATTGTCAGTGACCATGGTCACAACGACCGTAGTACAGACACTTCAACAAACGAAGCTCATACTTCGCTTGTTGAAGGCGTGCCCCCACCATCTAAGTAGACTTCAACTTGCATTCTACCATAGTATGTTTTGAATCAACAAATATGCTGGGATCAAGGAAATCCAAGGTGTAGGGTGCCCTTGAAATACTGTACTATTTCGACCGAATGTTCATGCCATGTCACCCGTCACCCAAGATGTTCATTTTTTCAGGTGTTCATTCCAACAAATCACTCGAAAATTTACTATAAATGGTAGTCCAGCGAATGCTGGACCGGATTTTTTTTGTATTTTTGAGCCGATTTGAGCCTCAAAATCTTACCATCACCGTCACCTACATCCAAAATGTTCAGTTCAGGACCCTCCATCACCTGTCACCTGAACATTTGGTCGAAATAGTACAATAGAATGTCAAGTAAGTTTATGAGGCAAGATTCTTCCCCACGCCCTTGAAGATGTGCGCGAGTGCCACAGATAAATGGTGTGTGCCGCACTCTTTACGAGTCCTAAAATGTATTTTAGACTCATTATTTTAACATCGAGTTTCCCGCATACCGGGATGTTTTTTGCACTATGACGTAGAGGAACCATGGTGGATTCATTTCCGTAAATGTAAATTTTCGTCAGACTTTCCTGCTTTTAAAGGCAGTTTAGTCAACATTTCTGAGTGTTTTCACTCACTTTATCACGTTCAACTTCGTTTTTGCGCATCAACTCGCTTAAGCTTTGTATAATATCGTCCTGTAAGCAGAACTGGTGAAGGTGGCTGAGAACAGGGTTGAGGACCTGTAAGCAAGAGATAATGGCACGGGAAGTAGCCCCTGACGCGGCTAGGACATGGCCGCACAAGAGTATGAGCTGAGCAAAGAAAGAGATAACCATTGGCAGCATTGTGCGCTCGAGATCATCGATCATCTATCTCTGTTAATGTTGAGAATTGTCCTCAGCGCCGTTGAACAAGTGAGGCTCGAAATACCACCTAACATTCCTCTGCTCTTTGGACAACAATTATCCATTCGTGAGCATGCATTCAGCGGCGTCGCAGATGTCGTCGAAGATGGGCATCACACGGATTGTAGACTTCCGGATCAATCACATCTGATATCGCGATGGAAAATTGTTATGGCAACTGTGATGGTCCGGATCCGCTGTCTTTTGCCGTGTCTTTTGTCCACTACTACGTCTGCCGCTGGACTCCTCTCTTGAAGTTCTCCCTCTGGCTCTTGACTCTTCTCTTGAAGTTCTGCCTCAGACCTGCACTGAAGCTCGTCGTCTGCTAGAGCACTATGGCTCGCATCATCTTCCACTGGGCTGCCACGTCTATCCTGTTATCTGCATTGTTCTGCTGCCAGCACTTTCTGCTGTCTTGATTCGCTCTGGTGGTGCGTCCGCCTGTGTAACCTCGTAGCTGTGTGCCTGATATGATTGAAGCTACTGCCTGGGGCACAGTCCCTTGGCTGTCTATTCTATGCCACCTCGTGTGCATTAGCCGTCACTGGCTGGATTTAATCCATTAGTCGCTTGCAGCTGCCCTTCAGGGCATTTATTTCGGTTACTGTCCTACGCAATCGCCCTCTTAGGGCATGTACTAGATATTGGCAGACGACAGCTGGATTTAATCCAGTGGTCGTTTGTACGAATATCTGCCCTTTGGGGGCATTTACCTTCCTCTCAGAGGGCGGCCCTAGTTTCCATGATAATCCAATGCTGTTGGTTGTGTTGCAGGCTCGCTGTTTACTCTGCAGCGGTCTTCAACTCTTCCTTCTGGTATATGCTAAGCTTATTGTGGGCGCGTCCCAACAAATTATACTATGAAACTATGTTTACTTCCCCCATCCGTACCAATGATGTGCGACTTGGGGGTGGGATTCAAAACACCATTTCCGGTCGCCTCTTGGCGCCTTACATGCTCAATCACAATAATATTGAATCTTGGGCACCTCGAATATTCTTTTGAATTTCAATGTAAAACGACTGAAAGTCTAGATGTATTGAAGTGCAATCCTAGCTGCTTGGCATCCGCAATTCCTGTCAAATTAATTGCGTGCCTGCTTACAAAAAGCGAGCTCATTCAACTATCCAAGTTACATACAGTTCGTCTTGGCGCTAAAACTAAGGCTGATCAGTGCCAGGAAATTTACAAAGACCATGAATGTTCTGAATGTACCAACATTGTGTCCATTCTCACTACGGTATCTGTACCTTCAATCCCTGTGCGACGCCAAAACAAAACTGTGTTCATTGCTCCCAAGGTTGACCCTAAATTAATCAGGAAGAAAATGCTCAGCATACACACAGCTGCAAAGGTCAGATCAGACATCATACAGGAGCGTGAGGCCATACACAAACTCAGATTATTACAGAAGAAACTCACCGGACGCCTAAAGGATACTGTTTTCCACCCTGGCCATTGACAGAGGCTCAAACATACCGTATTATTTCCAAGCACTGTAAGACTATGCATCCCAGCTCCTTTGTAGAGTCAGGCTGTGCAGTATGTGGATGCCTGGTGGCCTGAAAGTTGTTGACCTCCTTGAGCAAGTTTGAAGGAAGTCTGGCTTTGTTGATTCGTCTTGGTATAACAAGAAAAGAGAGATTCAGTTCAAGTGATCCAATTGAGGAGTTGGAGGGCCCAGTACTTGCCGAGGGATGTACCAGTATTTGTGTCGATTGCGAGATGTATCTGAACAACGGTGTAATTCCGAGGACATTGTTGGTGCATCACAACTGGATAGGAGCCATTCCAGAGCAATTACGGCATCTCACATATGCTGAAGGTATCATGATTGCCCGTGTTTGCCATAATTGGTGTGTAGTTCGAGTAAATTTGGGTCATCATGAATAAACTTCCACCAGCCCGAGACGAAATGAACCAGATCTTAGCTTTTATATATCTCGGATCTGCCACTCCAACACAGGAGGATTTTGAAAGAACTCCCATGTTGGTTAGAAAGGAAAATGTTGTTTGAGCCCTTGAATGGTTAAAGCTGAACCATGAAGGCTACACCGACCTGGAGATATCTCAGGAGAATTTGGCTTCATATGCCGAAAGGGATGTACCTGTTGTTGTAGATTGGAGAAAAACAAATCAAGAGGTCCATGATTCTGTGCCAGCCAGGACGACAGCTGTAAATGAGATGCTGCATGAATATAGAACTAGAACCAGCAGATGCAGTTTTGCCGTGCATGGTTTGACTGGAACAGCATATGCCACGGCTACGATGAAAACTATCAAGGCCGTTGCTCTCCAACATTTAAATCGACCAGTGGCTGTGGCACATAATGCACATAACACCCGCAAAGAACAGGTTGACAAACAATGATCAACAAACCATATGAAAAGGTGCCATTTCTTGCACTGGGCACACATTTGCCTATTTTGGCCCAGTCTAGCATCCTAAATCGGGGGTCCCTAATTTTCTCAATAATTGTCAGCCGAGAATCGGTCAGTAACAACCCGTGGGAAGCACCTTCCATGTTCGGTGTGTGTCACACTTGTTACAATCTCGTGATTTCAGTCACTGTTGTTAATTGTTCCCCTCTTGTCACCCACATGCCAGAGCTCCAAGTCATCCCTGGGTTTGTGGATGCTGTTGACTGGTACAAGGCCGACTATTACAAGAGGACAGGTCGAATCCAGTAAATCTACCGGGATACCGTCTTGAACCTTGTCCGGTAATGTTGCACCAATGGGGAATGGCCCACAAAAAATGCACACAAGCAAAGAGAATACAACACTCCTGAATTGTATCAGTCTCAGACTTCAGATCCATAGCCAGCTAGCGGTGTGATTTAGATGGATGCGACTGCACAAGCAGGACAGACGGCTGTTACGGTTGCCAACCAGGGAGGGTAAGCACCGCAGGTATGATGGACTAAGGATGGATGTACGCCCCACAGATAGTAATCCAAGCGGTGACAGATGCAGTTCATATCAGAGTTGGGTAAAGCGCTTCAGATACGAGCAAGTAATGACCATACATAGCTGCAGGCAGTGACAGAGAGAGGGGATGACCAATCAGAGGTAGCCAACACGAGTTAGGAGTCCATATTACAATAAAGTATGGCCTAAGTATCAAAGCAACACCTGAGTGAAGATCCAAAGGATGTGCGATTAACAAATGTGTAGGGATCAAGGGTAAAAATAAATGGACTCGTACTGCCATGCTAAGCAGTGGCCTCAAGCCCAAGTCGTGTTGTGTGCACTGCATCTGAACAATCCCGTGGTCACACAGGGGGGAGAAACCCTCAGTGGATAGGCATTCATGAAATGATAGGCATTTGTGAAGCAATAGGCATTCACCCACATAATAGGCATTTTTTTATAGTGATAGGCATTAGCCCCATCAATAGGCATCATCCAATGCCTATCATACTAAAGTTGTCGTGCCTTCTGTCAATGGGAAAGCTGCAGACAAGTTAGGCTCCATCAAAACAGTTGTCAGCCATGCGATTGGGAGGTCTTTTGGCCAGTGTTTTCCGTGATCTACTTGCGGACAAGCCCATCTCAGGTGCGAATGAGATCGGAAGTCTTGCTGACTGGTCAGAACGCGCGGTGGGGCACATGGATAATGGGAAGAAAGCAGCCAGGAGCACGAATTGGGAAGGGGAAGTAGATACACTCGAATTTTAGCGATTTCAGCATGTGTACGGTAGGCGAGACGGTTTTGGTTCGATTTCGGCGACGGTTGTCAACTGACGTGTGATGGCTTGGCGGGCGTCTAAAGGGTGGATAGGAGTATTGATTCGGGACGTCCACAAGAGTCCTTTTTCCTCGTCTTTTGGGTGCATTCTGGTGCAACCGCTGACTTGAAGCCAAGCCCATGTAACCATGTTGCAGGTTCAGCCCCATAGAACACTATCCTTTGTATATTTTTCTACTGAACCGACAGTTCCATCGCCATCTGTACAAATACATCCCATGCGTTCGCCAATTTAATTCCGGGCCTCCTATTGCCACATAAACCTCACTTGCACGAAGGTTGAACTCTTCGGTGAGGCCCGGCCATGCCTGAAAGTCTGATTTAGGCCCCGCTTCAGTTTCCAGCTGCTCGCGGAGGTCTGCGATGGCCTCTGGCGGTATTTTGATGCGACAGTCAAGGCCTCCAAACAGCTCTGGATAATCCATCGCATGTGAGGGTACGTGGCCGGAGGGCATGATCTTCTCATGTTGATGCCGCACGCGGTGGTTGTTCCACCACTGAACAAAGTCGTCCAGCTCAGCCTGGATTACTGGCGCAAAAATCCAATAAAACAGTGGCCTGCCAAATTATCAGCAGGATGAGTAGGTATAAATTAGTTAACGTACTCATGCAGCAGGTCATGTGGGTTGAATAAATGCCCCTCCTTGCCGCGGAGCAAGAAGTCTTTCAAATTTAACCCTGACTTCTCTTTGAATTGTCGCCAGAAGCCTTCAATGACTGTGTTGTGGACACTTTTAATCATGACATGGAAAGGGAACAGGGTGGGATTGATATCCGGAGCGTAAATCTCCCTGGAGAGCATGGATGTTCAGCGAGCACTGATTTTGGAATGGTAAAAATTTCACCGCAGCACAGACATAAACGCATATGCCCAGCCAACCTCGGAGCCCTTGTCCGTTGTTAATTGGATTGGGATATCTGCATGGAGTTGAGCCCAATCACTATGTTGGCTTCAAGCCGATCAAAACTCACAACCTGTCTCCTCCACAAAGTCCAGGAAGATGTGGCCACCTGCTCCGGACGTGCGAACATCTGGATAGACTTTAAGGAGCAACACAAAGTCGGTGTACTTGTCCTTGTAGCCATAGATAGAAAACCCGACACTCCCCATGCGCAGAGCAGATGATGCAAGCTTCTCGTGTCCGTCAGCGCTTACTTCAAAATACGGGCCGTGAGCGCGCAGAGGAACACGAGCAACACGCTGACCCTTCCTCCCAGGAAAGCGGGAATCGAAGCCGTCCGGGAAATATTGTAGCATTATTCTCCGGATTGAATCTCTGGTTGATGAAAACAGAAATGAGACCCGTGACAGAGGGAGGGAGGAAGGGTAAGTTCACCGTGGTGCTAATACCATCTTGAGCCGTAACTGATCCTTGATGAAATCCGGCCCACGCGACATGGTAGTGTCTTTCTCCACCTCGTCGATCACAGCTTGCGTCAACTCGTCCACCGTCAATTTCTGGGTTCGAACGGTGGGAATATTAAGGCGGATCTTCTCCTTCCGCAGTGCTGACAAACTGGGTTCCTCAGAGGAAGAGAAATACATCTGTATAGATACAAAACCGCACCTCAAGATATACCCAAAGTCCTTACACAGTGACGTGAGCTGATCTTCGCGACTCTGACCTTGGCGGGTGTACTTGAGCAGTGCTTCCTTGAGAACATCGTCGGACGGGGCTGGGTATTTGCAGATGAGTAAAGCGAATTTATGAGAGGTTTTTACTAACGGTTTTTAGGTGCGGTCCCATTGATGCCCAGCGGATTGGGCATGGCGAAGAACAAGTGTGAAAGGAGGAAATGTGAGTGCATTGTATCCTCTTCCCGTCCCGCTTAAAGGCCTCCTACAAATCGTTTGTAAACCTGGAATGCCCACGAGAGATTGGTAAAACCCACAGGAAATTGAACCTCTATTGTCTCCCAGTGGCGTCAAGTCATGGGTTCAATTGAAGTAATTATTCTTTTTGTCTTTGAACCCACCGTGGACTCCAGCTTAATGCAATTGACTCACAGGTTGCCGTAAATAGGCGCGGGAAATCACCGATCGCGCGCAGATCAGCGGCGGGAGTCATTTCTCAAGCGCAGTCATGGTGTAATTGTTCTTTTTGTCTTTAAACCCGCCGTGGACTCCAGCTTACTGCAATTGACTCACAGGTTGCCGTAAATAGGCGCGGGAAATCACCGATCGCGCGCAGATCAGCGGGAGTCATTTCTTTCTCTTTTGTTCGCAGATGTGTTGACTCACAGTTTGAAAGTCAGAAAGTCAGTGCAGCAGTCTCACGAGAAATTGCTGGTCTCATGGCGGCACCATAGACACGTCGTAAGCACTTGTAAGCTACTTAAGCCCACAGAAAACCCGGGTCAAGAACAACAACCACCCCCAAGAACTCATTTCGTCATGTCTGAACCCGCACGAACGAGTGCCCCGACTGTGGGAATTATTTTCCGCTGCGCACCGAAAATGGTACCTGCCAGAAGTGCCAGAAGCTCGCGGCATTCAAGCGCGGTACAGCCGACTACGAGGAGCATGAGGTCCGTGATCTATGTTGCTGCACAGCTGTGTTTTTCCGTGTTGATAACTATCCAGAGCCATGCGCAATGCGAGATGTGTGGCTTGACTCGCCGAAACAACATGCCGCTGGTCCTCGAGAAGCAGACCTGCGGCACTACTTGTTGTGTCGACGAGGTGCGCAAGGTGCACGGTCGACCCGGTGCGTGTTTCTGTTGGTTTCCAAGTTCAACTTGGCACTAAGTCAACATCCCTCAATTTATAGGTTCTACTCAGAATAGCACTGTCCCCGAGACGTACAAAGAACGCGCTGCACGCACCATGAGCCGTTTCAAGATCACAGTGACCAAACCCGGTACAGAGATGCATACTGCTGCGCTCCTTCACCACGAGCAGGGTCTCGGGAATCCAAACGAGGAGCACATCAAGCTTGCAATCGCGGTATGGCCTCTTTTTATTGCTGTCATTCATGCTCACTATCGACCCAGACCAGGTTCAGCGACTCCAAAGCTGTCAGCGTCAAGATTGGCAACTTGATAAAATTGTATGCAGTCTCGGCGCAGATGCCAGGTCAGTTTTCCACCCTTGGCTGTCCACCAACACGCTCTGACACGAGCCAGACATCCTCAATGATGCCCTCCAGGTCGTCAACCCTCAGATTGTCGATAACAAGCTTGGTGAACGCCCAGTGGAAATGTGTGTTGCCCACAATCTGTGATAAGCGGCTGAAATAATATTCCACTCCACAGAAAAGAAGTCTCGTTCCGCTTCCAGGCAACCGCTTGCCTGAATCCAACTCCTCCACCGGGACGCTTGCCAATTTCTATGCGGTCCACAGCTCAACAAAGTCCAAGGCGGCGACCTACATTGAGAATGTACCCACGCAGTTCTCAAAGTTGGCCCGCGGGGGCAAAGAGAAACTGGTGTGCCTTGAATTTGTCATTAATGTCGACTTGGTGCGTGCATCTGACTCATTCCTTGACTGCAACTCAATTTTGTCCAGTATCGCGATCGTGTGGACAGGGAGCGCGAGATGTCTCCAGCAGTCACTGGTTCGACAGTGAGAAAGCGGACTGCCTCTAGTGCTTCTACGTCCGATGCACTGCCAAAGCGCATGCGTCCTTCCGTGCCCAGTGGTTAGCTGACTCCTTGATGCACCATGCACCTTCACACTCAATAAATTTCTAGGGATCTCGCTTCTGGGCTCGAGAATCGGCTCTCGCACGGGCACGGGCGCTCTCATTCCCATGCAACCGCAAACCCAGTCCAGTGTTTCGCTAGAGAAATTTATTGTTTCAATTGATCCACTCGACTTGACACCTGAACTTGTCAAACGCCCGGGTGAGGTACATGCCCTAGTTTGGGATCGCCATTTTGCCAAAGGCCAGATGAAACTCGCACATGATGTACGTCTACTCTTAATACCTCACGGCTCGCACTCATTTGTCCATATGCAGATGGTTATCCTCTATGAGGATGGACTGGAAGAGCGTGTTGTCGCCAAACGGCTCTATCGCACCTCCAGTGACGACCCTGACTCCACTTCCAACATGGTCGGCCTGGTGGAGAACCGTACCATGCTTGAGGCCGAGTGTATCCGACTTGGGATTGGGGAGAAGATACTCAGCGAGTTCTACTCTTTTTGCCGGGGTTCGAAAGTTCAGGTCTACGAGAGTGCGCTGTTCCTGTCCCTCTGGTGACTCAATCTGACATGAACTTCAGACATCAAGTTTGCCCAGGGTTTCCTGGTTACTGAGATACCCATTGCAGTCACTCGTCCTCCAAGTGTAGCATCGGGCCTGGATTCGTTCCACCCTGTGCACAATGGGATGACTTGGCTCGTGGAGGGCAAGCGCGCGTCTGTTGTCATCTCCTTCACGTCGACTCTCGATCACAAGGCTCGTGGCGCCGAAGACTCGCAAAGCGACACAGTACACGCATTTGCCCACTTTGTCTTTCAATATTCTGAGGGAAGCCTCGTCTTTGCTGATCTGCAAGGGACGCCAGGACCAGTACGCGGCAATGATGGTCTGATCTTATTTGACCCAATGACCCACACACTCGATGGGTACGTTGGCTCGCAGTGTTTTGTTTTGGTTATCTGATTGACTTCCAGAGGATCTGGGCTTGGTGATTTTGGAATGGAGGGTATTGAGAGCTTTGTGAATGGCCACGAGTGCAATAGGCTCTGTGAGCAGCTCCACTTGGAAGCTCTCGAGCTCGTGGACAAACCTGCTGAGCCGGAATCGACGGAACCTTCGGAGGGCGGGCACAATACTTCAGACGATGATGATGATGGCTGATGGGTGTTTTCTTGTCTGCCTACCGTGTTGGCAAGCCTTTGTTCTAAACAGGCTTTGGTCTATTAGATGGTCTAAGCATGGAATTGACTAATATAATTGACTAATTGGCGCGACGAATTGCAACAATTTATGCACTCTAAAAATTCTTCACGTAGGTTAGTTTAGACAATTATTGGGTGGTCAGGATTGTAATAAACCTGAAAGTATTCAGGTTTGAGGCCAGGTTGAATAATGGTCGCACAGGAAGGTAAAAAGTTCGCTCTTGCCCAATTGAGTCATCGTCTTTGATGGACACGACTTTATGTGGCTCTCCCCGCAGGTTCTCCCCGGAGTATGATTTCCCTGTACTTTATATAGGTTCCCCAACATCTTCAAGTTTTTACGGGGGTGGTTGACCGAGTGGAATAAGTCCCCATAACTCAAAGAAGGGCGTGGGAAGATTCCAACAGTATTTTTCCTGATGTTTAGACGCCCGCCAAGCCATCACATATCAGTTGACAGCCGTTGCCGAAATCGAACCAAAACCGTCTCACCTACCGTAGCATGTGTGTTTATAAACGGAAATTTAAAAACCGTTAATAATTGCCCGGGGAATTATAAACAGTGCCCTATGTCAGCGGGCCCATCGCTTCACGTTCTCGCTGCCACTGGGGCTGTCGTTGAAAACGAATGCCACCAACACGTCTCTGTAGAACCACGAAAGAATGTGGGCCACAATGTCCTTCTGTGCTGCTTCGTCAATTTTGCTTGCTTTCATGTGGTCTGCATCTTCTGACTTGACATCTGCGGCAACACACTTTTCGATTGCAATAGCCTCCATCCAGATTTCCCCCACATTGAGTGCGTCGTCCAGAAGAAAAACCTCGAGTTTTTTCCCACCCTCTGCCATCACGGCACAAAGTCCCGATGGATGGAGCTGCAGGCACAATCTGACCTGGTGGAGAGTGATCCCCACATCAAAAATCTTTTCCCAGTCGTAAAACATGAGATCCGAGTGGGGCCTTTTGCCCACCAGAAAATCGTAGTAAACCCTTAGGAGGTGTCGGATGTGTTTCAAAAGGTATACCAGCTATACGAGGATGAGCATTGCATGAAACCACAGTAACCATAGCATAATAGCCTACCCTGGAGAACTCAGGTTTTTCTATGCCATAATCTCTGTGCGCGATCTTCTCAACCAGCCTCAAACAGTGCATCATGCCATTGAGAATCGGCGGATTCTGGAAGGGAACCGTTCCCCGAGCCATCAGGGGTGATCCAGTGATGGCCGTGAGTTTCAGGCCCATTAACGCGAATTCGCAACACTCTGTGATCCGCTTGTCCAGAGTCCTAGTAGGCCCCCAGTCACTACCACGTAACATTGTCCGGGATAGAGTAAAACTAGGGCCCAAAATGACCCTAACCTAGTCCGGGATATAGAGTAAAACAACGACTGAACTAGGGAACCTAGTCTGGCATAGAGTAAATCATGTGGAGCGTGGATTTTTTGGGGGCATTCAGGCAGACCAGGCCACAGAAGGCAGCACTTTCAGTAACCTCATGCAAGTTTTTTGAAGCTTTCTAGGTATTGGAACTGCTTGGATGCAATTGAACTTGACCAGAACAGGCTATTTCTGCTAGAATTGAGCCAAAAATTGAGCAGGGGATTTTTTTTTGTGGTTTTACATCCAAGAACCTTGTCCAGAATAGAGTAAATCAGCTTCCGAACGGCCAAATTTTGTAGAGTAAAACAGAGGAAATTTTGGATGTAAGGCAGACAATGTTACACGGTGCAGTGTTCGCCCGAAGAGTGAAGGCCTTAAATTCCGAAGGCCTTCAGGATTTTCGGCTGAGATTGAAGCCCATCCGAAGGCCTTCATTTATCATGTGTGTATTATGTAATTTTGTTTTCCTTTTCTCTTTTTCGCTCTCTGGCCTCCACTTCCCCGCATCATGTCCAACTCTTTGTGGGTGTACTTTCACAAGGGAGAAAAACAAAATTCGACACATTTCAAAACCTATTGCAAGGCCTGTGTCAGACACCAGATGGAAAGTGTCGCCGCCCCGATGTCTGACATTGTGACACAAGGACAGACATTTCGAGACGGTATGTTACATCGCTTGGCCACAGTTGCCTTTTCTCAATGAGTTTAGCTTGCGATGCCGTGGGAAGCACCCTGTCAACCAAGCTGGCCTGGATTGCACACCTGCTGGGTGGGAGAGCGGCTTGTCCCCACGCATCGGCAGAAGCCAAGGCAGACGCCACGGCCCAACGAGCCGAGATTAAAAATACCAAGAAACGGGCGCATCCCGAGGCACCAGAACAAGTGGAACCTGCAGCCAAGAAGAAGCAGCAGGGTCAGTCCACCTTGATGGCAATGGCATACCGCCGGAACAACATGCCGTACGGGGAAGCCGAGGCAGCTGCAGTCAAGAAGCAGGCCCTCAGTGCCATCGTCTCGGGTGGACTTGTGTTGTCTGCATTCGAGGACCACGAGATGTTGGTGCTCTTCGGTATGTTACGTAGCACTGCGCCTGCCATCATGCCAATGGGGAAGGTTGTGGGCGGAACTTTACTCAATGAGGCAGCGGCCCGTGTCGAAGTTAAAATTACCGACGCATTGAAGGGAAAATTCGCTGGATTGTCGTGCGTACCTTGCCCCAGTTGTGTCACCGTCACTGACACACAAAACGCCAGGACTGATGGCTGGAAGTGCAAAAGGAAGAATGCTGTTAACGCTATCTGCGCCAACGTGGATTTCAAGGTACATGAATCCCTCCAATTCATTCCGTCGGTTTATTTAATATTCCAAAAACAGTCGTATCTAATAGAGCTCATCGACGTCACTAAGCTCAACAAAGATGGCACGTCTCTTTGCGAGCAATTCACGGGGATGATTGATCGTGTGGAGTTACTGCACGGTTGCATCATCATCTACTTCACCACAGATGCCGATGGTGGGAGCAACAACGGCCGAAAGCTTCTTGCCAAACTACGACCCTGGTTAATACTCCCCTCATGCTAGGCTCACCAGGTCTGCCAGCTCGACAGCTGAATTTCGTACATGCTTACTGACACGAGCATAGTTTCAATTGATCCTTGGTGATTACTTCAAGGTCAACGACATGGCGGCTGTGATCGCTGAAGACGCGACTGCACTGATTGCCTGGATCAACAACCATGGCAAGGTGCGCAAAATCTTCGACAAATCCCAAGAAGTCATCAGCAAAGATCGAAATGCAGGGAGAATCATTATTCTCGCATATTTGGTCGCTAACCTTACCCGCTGGACCACACATTTCGTCGCCTTTACCCGCCTCTTTTTCCTCTGAGATGCCCTGCAGCTAGCGGTCCTCCAGAGCCGTTCTGCCATCATTGCGGCTGAAGTTGGTGCTGCGACGTCCACGGAAGGTGAACACCTAAAGGCTGATGCTGAACAATTCTGTGCCCTCATCGGAGACACCACCTTCTGGAACGGTCTCGAGACCGTCCTCAGGGATCTTGAGCCGATTTGTTTGGGTACGAATATCAATCAGAAGGATTCCACCCGACTCGACCAAGTCCTGCTTACGATTGCGGGCATTTTCTTACGTTTCGCTGATCATCTGGAGCCAGAAGTCAAGGAACTGATGCTTGTCTGCCTCGAGAAGCGCTGGAAGGATTGCGACCAGCCTGTGTTTCTGGCAGCATTGATTTTGAACCGGTTCGAAAAGCTATCGTGCTTCGGACCGAACACCAATTTAAATCAATTCAAAAGTCTCAATCTTTTGATCGTGGTGCGGCTTTCATTTTCTAAGCCACATAGACTGCTTCTTACCTCTGAATCAATAGTTGTACCGCCGGATTAAAGGCCGACCGGATAATCTGGACACTCCGGAGCAGAGGAGAGTCAAGGAAGCTCAAGTTTCGAAAGCCTTCATGCAGTACCTTTCCGGAACGGGTGATTTCGCCGATTTCAACACCACATCTTGTGAACAAACTCTTGTAAGTCTGATCACACCTATTTATCTAGTCTCACTCATGATATTTCCAGGACAATGTCAACCCGATTCAAGTTTGGGAAGCCTTTTCCGGCTCCAGCCACATTTCGGAGCTCGCAGAATTTGCAATTATGATACTACACATCGTCGCAAATCAAGCGGGCTGCGAGCGCACATTTTCTAGGACCAAAATTGAGCAATCCGACCATCGCAACAGATTGGGCCTCGAAAAAATTGACAAGCAGACCAAGGTATGCCACATATTTGATGAACTCTCAATAAAATTTACGCCCAATTCAGGTCAAAGCCGACATCCTGTCCGGCCATGAAAAACAAGGGATTTACAAGGAGCGCAAGGGACAGAAGAATCACATGTCCATTGCTTCGTTGCTAAGTGTTCCCCGCTACCGTGATCTTCTCGAAGACCAGGATGACAAAGATCCCAGCGAGCGAGGCCGGGCTCTCCTGTCGAGTGCCAAAGACTGGTGGAGCCAAACCGCGAAATGGGTTGCTGACGCTCAAGCAGCAGAGCATGAAGAACTTTAGGGTCCGCTGACATGACAATTTAATTGTCAGTTGACTGACAGATAATTGTCAGTCACTGACTGACAAAGGGTTATTTAATTTTTCGGAAAAAATCCGCCTGACAATTCTGACAATTACCAACCGATGTATTCCGCTACTTACCCACCAACTGAGATTGTCAGGGCGTGAATTGAGGCGACTCGGCGGGGTTCAGACCCAATTCGGACGGCAACTGTTGATGTGCACAGCCGCCTGTCAATTTTTTCTTCTATCTCCGTGGACGACCCAGAATGGTCACCCTAACGGACGCGCAGCTTCTTGAACTCAAAAAGGGTTCGGAAAGATTTCTGGCGGACAAAGACTATGGTCTCTTCCAAATAGACTCACTTATGGATTCAATCTTCGGCCCCTACTCGACCCGTCTCAGCAATCCCACTGCGTGCGAGTGGGCCGCCTATTGGCAGGCACTCGCCAACTATGAGGAAGAATACAGGGAGATTGAGAAAAATGGACTTGGTCCAGGGAAAACTATGCCGGTCAAGCCGATTGTGAGGAAGCCATAAAGTGATACTGTCAAACGCTTACCTCAATCTATTAGATGCCGTCGACAGGCGATGACACCGGACCGATCTCTACCACATCTAGTGTCACTTTGAAGGTTCAATAATAGTGGTGCCTTCGAGCAGTGCCTGATCTTTAATTTTTACCCCCTAGTTGAGGCTGGGTGGTACCAAGCGCAAAGGCCCGGAAACCGAAGACCAAGATGCTCCACCGCCAAAGGTTCATTTATGTTATTCAACACCTAATTTGAAGCTTATGATCCATTTTTCATTTAGAAAAAACCTGGCCCTCAGTCGGATGCTTTCCTTGACCGACTTTCCTCTGCGCTCACTGATCCAGCCAAACGAACTAAAAATAAATCGTACTGGATATGCATCGCAGACGGCTGTTCTCATCGTCGAGCAGGCCGCCGGATGCATGCTGATGTCATCACGCATGCGCTCCGATGTGATTTTCTCCTGCGACAAGACCCATTAGCGAGGAAAGAGGCCGAGGATGAGCATGCGAGAGGCGCACTGGGTGCCGAGCAGAAGGATGCTGACGCTCCGGAATCCACCGAGAAGCGCCCGGTTGGTCGGCCGAAGAAGCTTGAGACCCTTGAAAAGGGTCAGCCGCCATTAGACTCGGTGAGTTTCCGAGATGCTGGTAAGAAGAAGGCGAAGGAGGAGCATGTGGCGTGGCAGAGGAAGGCCAACCATTTACTGATGCTCTTGATCTGCAAATGTGGTCTGGTCCCGAACCTGCTCGACTCAGATGACTGGGCCGCTTTCGTCAAGCATCTCAACCCGGCCTACACTCCCACTGGCAGCAAAAAATTCGCCAACGAGTACATACCTCAAGAAGCGGCGTTAGTTAGACAGAGAACCAAACTGGCGCTCCAAGAATCTCGGGATCTCACCTACACCACGGACGGCACATCTTCTCGGCGCGGTGATCAATTTTATACCTCTCATGGCTGCACACCCTCTCGCGACGTTTATTTCCTCGGTGGACATTTTGGAACGAAGGAGAGCCACGATGCCGAATGGATCAAGAATGGTACTCTCGAGGCGAGTCAATTTTTGAACACAAACATCTTTCCATCAATTCTGTTTGGCAGACAATGAGCGGTATCGGATCTGAACTATGGGCTGCCATGGCATCGGATAGCACCAATGTAACGCTTGCAGCACGACGAGGAGTTGTTACGGAAGCTCCCGCCGTTCTCGACCTCTGCGATGTCGTCCATTTTATCCAGCATATTATTGGTGATATCAATGAACTGCCCGAATTTCAGACAGTCCGTCTTAAATTCATCTTTTCAACCACATGACCAATGGTTTTACTACAGATGATGCAAATCCTCAAGCTGCTCATCCGCCATTTTAGCAAGTCCGGCAAATCGAAAGCCCATCTACGGGACTCAGGTGAGGGCCTGGCGGATGACGGCAGCAATATCCCTGTACGCATGTTGGCGAAAATCGGGAAAACCCGCTTTGCGACACACTTTATGGCGGTGACAACAGTGTCACCCGTCGTGCACAATATTCAAGGCCTCGTTTTAGACCAGAAAATTAAATTCAAAGTTCGTTTCGTCCCTCCGTTTATTTGAACCGTACTGAGACTCTGTAGAACCCATTGCTTCAGGAAGTCTTCGGTGACCAAACCTCAGTCCGGCTTCCGACATTTTTGAGGGATATGTTGAGCTACGAAATGATTGTCACGCCGTTGGCACGTTCACTCTGGTCCCTGGAGGCGACGACTGTGAACCCCTCAGATGCTTTCGTCTTTTGGCTTGCCATCGGGCACACCCTCGACAGCATATTCGAGAAGAAGGAGAAAGATACCGGGATAACCATCAAACTTGCAGCACATGTTCGCGCCAATTTCAATACACGATACTCCCAATTTTTCAAACACAATGAGGTGTATTTCGTGGCATTCTGTCTAGATCCCCGTTCGTTCGCCTCCCCTGCTCACTATTTACTACTGACCACTAGATATAGGATATCTGAACGCCGAATTTCTACGCAAACGCTCTGACACCCAGGAGGGTGTTGCGGAGCACATTTCTTATCCGCACGCATTTTTTCGTGTTAAAGAGTTTCTGAAAAAGATGCTGAAGGCTCTTTTGGAACAACACAGGAGTCACAACGGTGAATGTCGTTGTCATCCAGTTTTAAAGACGCAGACGGAACTCTACATTGTCGACGCCTTGAGGCTGCAGCTTGAGGCTTTCTGGCTCGGCGAGGCGCCGTTCCACACCCCCATCATGAACGGGGATATTATGGAGTGGTGGACGAACTTGGGCCGGGGAGATTCTCCTCGATCCGATGTTATTGCGGTGACCGGTTTCTTCCAGATCCCGATTCGTAAACTGATGTTTTTTGCAGATGCTCGGAGTCAGAATTTTCGGGATCCTCGTCAACTCAATGCCTGATGAGCGTACCAATTCCAACATCACCTGGTTCAACAGCGCGCTGCGGGGAAATCAGAAACAGGAGGGTCTATTGGATATGATAATGGTTGGTCAATGGTACAGATATCATGCTCCGGTGCATCTGCGACTCTTCACATATTGCAAGAAAGTACACTGACAATGGTTTCAGGGTGCAGAAGGTCCACGCCGCCCTCCACGTCGTCCAACGGTCGCCTATCGTCGCCTTGACCAGTCCGTGATTGACAAGATAAAGCTGAAACAGCGAGAGGACGATTCCGAGTCCGAGGCATCCGATTCTGATGCCGATCCAGACGCCGGCTCCACGGAAATAAACGAACAAGACGACGAGGAGCTACAGAAGCTATCTGACGCTCTCAGAGCCAAGATATCCCGCATGAAACACAGGCGCAAGAAAAACACGAAGAAGACCTTCAGATCTGACGCCGTATTTGTTGTCGACAGGGATGTGATGTTGAGGGCCCCCGGATTGAAGGGCTTGCTGTCAGATGACGACGTGGCGACTAAGGAGACTGGAAACGCACCGCCCCAACCCATTTCCGCCCCGCAGAAAGCCAACTGGGACTGGTAGTTCGTAAATAGCGGCAATTCTAAAATAGGCAATTGTCAATTGTCATCTGTCAGTTCTGACAGTCATCCTGACAGTCAGCCTGACAGTTAATTATTTTCCTCAAAGTGGAATTGTCAGCGGACCCTAAAGAACTTGACGAGTCGGACTCCGAGGACGACACTGATGACGGACTTGCACCTCCGTTACCTAACCGGCTCCCCACTTGGAAGTCAATGACGCTCCAAGTCTTGTTTGGAGGAGCTCAGAAGCCCCGTGCCTGCAAGCCGTCCGCACGGGTGCTGGAGGAGGAGGAACGACTGATGCAGGAGCTCACAGATGAGCTGGAGGACCGCATCCCTGACGACGGCGCAATAGAGATAGATTCCGACGATGAATTTCATGCTTAATTAATGTATTCGGTCTTGCTTAATTAAAGGCAGCAGACAGCATGGGAAACGATCAGGAAGGCCTTCGGCTGCCCTTTGCCAGAAGGCCTTCAGCCTTCTGAAGGCCTTCAGGATTTGGCGAGGCCTTATAAAGGCCTTCAGGGCGAACACTGACACGGTGTCCTAGTCTGCCTGGATTTTCGAAACCTTTTGACGTTGGGCATGACCTTATCTCTGGAAGCATGAAGACTCTTGAGCCTACAGAAATGGTCATCCAGCAGTGGTTGTAGTTCATGTGGAAGATGGTTGGCCACTGAAGAGCTCGATTGATGGGAAGCAGAAACCCTACCTCCAGAGCGAGCTATTTGAATTGGCACTCAGTGCGGAGTATGAATTTGATGTTTGACTGCTGTGACCATCTTTCTTAGTTGAGCCAAACATCGAACATTTCCAATATGAAGAAATTGGGAACAACATTCATACTGGAGTTTTAACTTCACTGGTATGTAAATCCCTGTGATGGCAGAAACATTGATCCACCTTTTCTGTTGCATCCAATGCCCCAACCATGTACTTAGTACTACTAGGGTGTCAGAGACAACTATCTTGATGTAATGGTGTAGGTAATGGGAACCAGGAAGGCTTCAGGATGATATGCCAGAGTATTTTGGGGATCTCAAGAGCTCACTGTTCATATACAACCCACTTACCCAGCAATACAATGTGTCTGGCTCCATGGACATCAATTCAATTTATTCTGGAATAAAGACACAACCAGAGTTAAGGACCGAACTCAGCTTGGACTCTTTGAAATTTGGTGCACGACTTCAGTTCCAGTGGTATAGCCACCGGTCGTTCAGTGTCCGGAGTTCACGCTCATTACTCACCACATCCACACAACATTGTCTAGCTCAATTGTATGACATTCACTTTGCACATTTATTATTGTGCAACACTTTTTGATTCGCGCAACACTTTTCTGATAGTGCAACACTTTTCTGGCAGCGCAACACTTTGGACTTGCCTTATTGGGCCTTCGGCTGATGCGGTGCTCCCTGGCATCTGGCACGTGGGCCGATCTTGCCGTGGCATCTTAATATATGTGTACACATGACCAAACTCAACACAGCCACGAGTGTGCACCAGCCCCCTCATTGGTCCATCCATTGTGCGCAAGTCGGCGGTCAAATGGTCCCGTATTGAGCAATTTGATGGAGCAGTAACTTGTAAGTAGCAATTTATGCTATTTGAGGCACCTATTCCAACTTCTATCCCTGGTGTGGCTCGGCATAGCCCTTAATCAACTCAATATACTATCAGTGACTGCCATCCTGGCCACACTAGGAACTTGGCCACTTGTCAATTTTATACCTAGATACTTGGCCATATGCCATTTTCGTGCTCGGGGGGTGGAATACAACCTATGAGGCCTGTGTCGGTAGACAGCCTGGTCGATCGGAGTTTGAATTGCCGATACGCGCGGGTTACTATAAAAGGCTAATTAGTCAGCAATGTCCGGCTCAGTGCTCATCTCAAGAGGCGTGCGATCTCGTTATCGCGGATAAATTCCCACGGGGTACCTACCCCCCAAATAAGGCAGGTCTGAGTCAGCGGCGTCGAGTCGGCCATCAATTGGCCAAACACTTGCAACTAACCACCAGCTACGGGCGCGTCAAGCGCGTCTGGCTTTCATCCACCAATTCAGCGCGTGCCAGCGCAAATCTGCAGCACTGAAGATGGAAGGCTAATAACTCTGTGCATATTGTAAATGCCCCGCTGTCAAATAATGGAAATTTATCTTGGAAAAACGCGCCGACATCTTGGCAAAACACGTCGACATCTTGGCAAAACACGTCCACATCCACCTGCCGTATACACCAATCTCTTCCATCCACTTCCCTTGACATCGAGAATCAGCCTCCACCTTCTGAGGTAGGAAATGCTGGAGAGGGAACCCGTGCAGTTCTCTGCACTCGATGACGTCAATATGTAAATGACGGATTTGTAACGGGCTCAGCACCCATGATACACATGCAAGGATCAAAGTGTCTACCCGCCGAAGGTGAGAGTTTTATTGTCCCCAATTTATTCCGCCCAGCTGATGGTTTGCACAGATACCACTCCTATTTTGTCGTGAAGACGACGCAGATGCAGATTTTATTCCATGGTTCAAAAAGAATACATGGGTTTTCCATTGGTTTTACATCTAGTTTTCTGTTTGAGAGCGAGCTCTAAGAATTATCGAGGAGTTGTAGAGTCGGCTTGGAGTCGGCCGGCAGCATTGCCATATTGATCTGATCATGGCCGAGGCTTGTGCCGCTGTCCATCAGTGGCACTCACGTGGACAGATCAAATTCCGCGATCCAGAGATCGCTCGCCTCTTGGCTCATCTCATGGACAATATTTCTAAACTTTTGATGGATCTTTGCTGTTGTTAGGCTGCGGCTCCGCCCCGCCAAAATTCTGCTTACAAATAGCCTTTTATGGTAACTCGCGCGTTATGGCATTTTAAACTCCGATCGACCGGTCTGTCTATCGACAGGATTCATAGACACTGACAGACGGTCACCGGTCTATGATGTTGCCCAGTACCCCAAATCACCCCATATCTGTGGTAACAATGTCTAAATATCGGGTTCTCGACAGTGCGACTCAGGAGTCGAGTAGGTGGTCTAGGTATGTTCATCTACTTCTTATGAAGCTCTCTGGAACTTGTTTTGGGTAACCTTGTCCTCTCACTGGCGTGCGAGCCTCCTTTCAGTGGTAGGATCGATCCAGCTGCGCTTACTTCTCATCGGAAGCACTCAGTTCTACCATTTGTATGGGTCAAATGTAGCATTTCAATGTCTCCAATACAACATCTGGGTCCATTGAGCATTATTATTCACCGCGAGACTAACAACTAAGCTGGCAACAATGGATTTCCGCGGGTGGCCAGGTACCCTGTCAATTGCCTTTTGGGGAGTTCCGACCGAAATAAATTCGCCAAGTACTCAGAACGTCACCAAAATTTGTGCAAACGGGCTTCACTCGTTCACAGGATGTATGCCCTCCATTCGCAGCCCTAGGGCTTTAGGAAAGGCCCTCGACGGAGCTGGCAACAGGCCAAAACCTCTAAGGTGGCCAGGATCCCTGTGCCTGATAGTAGGCAATGCCAGTATCATTGGGCATCCAAAAATATCTTACAGCCATACTGCGAATCGAAAACTCGCCTGTTTACTGCCCCGCGGTTGCTTGATATACTGTACTCTCACAATCAATTCGACGGCCTGTGACAACCAAAGTGTATCTGTAAATTTATAACTTAAATTCCATGAGCATTACCAACTGGGCCACATAGACCTAAGTAACAATGACTTCTGATCATCTAAGACTCAATATTGATTATCCACTCGACACAAGGCAAGTGGACTTGGTAAAACTTCACCGCCATCCTCGGATCAATCACAGTTAAACAACTGCCAAGAACCCAACACCTTCATGTTTCATTAAGCATTTGTTATTGATATACCAGCATTTAGTAAGACTGCTTTCTGGCCATGGCTTGGCCTCAAAGCCATGGCTTTGGCCCAGCTTTGGGTGGCTTTGGCTTCCATCTAAGGTATCTCGAAAGGAATGAATGCTGTCCGGCAGACTCGTACTTATAGGTGACCCAGGAGGACAGGTCCGACTCAGAGCCGGAGAGGGTCGGCATATCAGACCAGACAGTTCCGCTGAGGCTGACTTCCCCGTTCCGCCATATGAGTGAATAAAAATGGATAATTATCCGTTACGTACGCGGCACCCGACTATCCAACCGCAGTTCTCCCGTTCCCAAGCCAGTTGAACTACTCGCGGAATGCATCCGCATTCTGGATCAGTGCATGTACCCACTCGATGGCATGCATGTGGCCGTTCTGCATTCGTATCAGTATCGTTTCTTCCCCAAAAAAAGAAGACGAAAAAAGAAAGGAAATGTTTATTGATCAACGAAAGGCATAGCGCAAGAACAAAAACAAAAGAGACACGCACGATATGCACCCGCTCATCCACCGTATGTATCCCCACACGCTCCGTCGCGTCGCGCACCGCCTGGAAGCGGAATATCGCGCGCGTGAGGTTCACGTACGAGCGCGTGTCCGTGCCGCCCGTCGAGAGGTACGGCGCGACGATCGCGTCTGTGCCCACAAGGTGTCTGCACGTACGGGAGAGGGTATCAGCATATGCAGTTTACTCAAGTTCGAGCTTGAGGCATACCTAGACGTCCCGGCGAAAATCCTGCGTGTGAAGGGGGTCACTCAGTGGGGTTGGAGGGAAGGGAGGTAAAACAAACGCACTCCCACGCACTCCCCTCCGCCGGCGTCACTGGCGACGCTTCCGCGCCGCTGAGCGCCGTGAGGCGCACGTAGCGCGTCGCGCCCGCGGGCACGTCCTCCCCGAACGCTGCATCGCATCAAATGAGTACACCAGGACGTAGAATAGAAGACGAGACGGGACGCACAGACGACGCTGAGATTGAAACGCGCCGCCTCGGGCGTGAGGAGGCGCACGTATCTGTCCTGGATCCTGGGGGTATTTCGAATTCAGTCAACTTCCCAGACACATAAAAAGCAAGCAAGCGAGGCAGACGCACCCTTGGAGGGAGAAGTCCGCCGAGACGCGGTGGTTGACAACCACATGTGCCTTAGAAAGAAACACAGTCGACCGCGTGCAAGGCAGCAGTCAGAAAGGAACGCACCTCCTCCGGCAACGCGTTCACCTTCACGCCCCCACTCACGATATCCACCGCCTGCGTCGTCGACAGCCGGCTGCGCGCGCCTTGTTACCACAGTGTCAGATAATGCAAAACAGCACGCACGCCCAATCCCCCTTATCCCTTCCCGCCATAATCCTTGCCGCCTCGCCCCACGTCCTTTCACTCGCCAACGCGCGCCGCAGCTCGTCGTCGATGGAGCCGTATAGGGCGAGGCACTGCGCGAAGGCCGCGAACGGGTTCTTGGGCGAGAGCACGGGGGGGAAGGGCGCGGCCTCGAGGGTGGTGGTGAGGGATGCGAGGACGCCGATGGCGGTGTGCGCGGGCCTGTGGGTGGTTAATGGTGGGGAAGGAGATAAGGGAGGGAGAGACGCACGGGATGGAGGAGTGCCCGCCCGGGACGGCGACGGTCACCTGTACGTTCATGCTCCCTTTCTCGCCCTGCGCCAGTTTTATTAGCGGAGTGCGGGGGCAGTAGAGAGATGACGTACGGTCGAGGGCGCGATCCACGTGCGCCCAAAGTAGTCCTCCATGATCCCGCCGCCCTCGTCGACGCTGTGCAGCACGACGGTAAGCATGCATACATACAACTACGCGCGAGGGGGGCGGTACACGCACATGAGGAAGATGCTATCGAGCCCGTACACCTCTTCGATGTGTGCGGCGATGTAGCGTGCGCTGCGCTACGTATATATGAAACACATCAGACGAGACGGGAGTGATGAGCGAAATAACAGGAACACGCACGACGCCTCCGCCCTCCTCGTCGAACCCGAACGCAAGCAGCACCGTGCGCGTGGGCGCGAACCCCGCGCGGAGCAGCTCGTCCACGGCGGAGAGCTCCGCGATCCTGCGAGGTGTGTGAGCAGGAAGTGGAGGTTGGTGAAGGGAGGGGGAAGGAGGTTGACGCACAGCAGGTTCTTGCAGTCCCCGCCGCCACGGCCCCAGATCCAGCCGTCGGTGTCGACGTGCCCCTCGAAGGGCGGGTGCGTCCAGCGGTCGACGGTCTCCTCCGGGACGGGGACGGTGTCCTGCGAGGTATATCAGATGCGCTAGCAGAAAGCGGAGCAGCGGGAACCGCACCTGGTGTGCCATGAGGACTGGGGAACGATTGGGTGAGTAGAAAATTGCGGAGGCTCGAGGGGGGTGGACGCACTGATAGGCTGGAGCGAGGAGTCGCTGCCTTGCCAGGTGAGGAGCAACCCGTGCGTGGCGAAGTGCTCGAGGTCGAGGGACGCGAATCTGCGCGGGCATAAGCACCCGCAGCATGGAGGTGGAGAGAAAACGCACACTTGGGGATACGTCTCCTTGAGGTACGCCTCGAACACGTAGAACTTGTCGTACCATGGATCTGCCGGGAGTATAATATTAGCGTCGGCCTCGTGCACGAGACAGGGGACGCACCAGAGCCGTCGGTGGACGCGCCGTCGAAGGTCTCAGTTCGCACGCAGATCGCACCCTGCAGGCGCACTTGATACGTCTCGGTCGCCTGCGGGGCGAACGCGAGCGCAGGGGCGATGGGGTCGACCTGCGCGGGGCAGGTCACCGGGAGGCGCATGAAGTCGCGCGCGGCGGCGCGGCTTTTGAAGGCTGGTTGCTGGGTGAACAACACGGCGCCGCCGAGACTCAACAGGAGCAGCAGGGCGAACGCATAGCGCGGGCGGTGGGAGCGCTTCGAGGCGTCATCGAGGGGGAGGCCACGCATCTTGGAGAGACGAGGGAGCGCAGCGCAAGAGAGCGCAAGAGATAGCGGTTATCGCGAAATAATGGCGACTTGGTGGGATCGCACACACGGCTCGCCGCGGCCGTTGCACGGGCCGCCTAAATGTTTAAAAATACAGTTTTAGGCTTTTTCGTCAACACTGCCACAGTTGAATTTCAGGCGTTCAACACGTCTCCGCATGTGAACCGACAGTAAACAAGCACGTTCAGCCTTGAGGTTCCCACACGTAACTTCATTGAACCGCGGAGGGCATATCATCTCATCTTGGCCTAGTAGCTCTTCGCACAGAGTCCAACTTTAGCGCCGGAAGATCGATTAGAGGCGAGCACGAGAGCCAAAGCCGCATTGAGACTGGCAAACAGGACTGGTCCCAAATGCGGGTCGTTGCGTCAGACAACCGATGCCCGTCTGCTATAATTCTTAGCCGGAATCAATTGACAGTGTCGAATAATATAATTTGTCTCTGGCACACAAGAAATGAATAAGCACCACCATAGTTCGAGCCTGATTCGACAGGCGTCTTCTGCGGAACTTCTAACTCAGTGTTGACTCCGTGTCACAAAATCGCAAAGGCAGACGCGGGCCGCTCCGCCATTGAACCAATATTTCTTAAGGCTGGGACTCCATGCTATTGGAGCGATGTCGACTCTCGTAACCGAAGAAGAAGAAAAAGATAGTGACGATGCATACCCCGATTGTTTGAGCTTGGCTCGCAGTGCATTGGCGTCTGGACATTCCATTCCAGATCTCAGCGGATGCCGAGGCAGCTGCATTAGCAGGACGTCCCGATACAGTGAGAGAAATAGAACACTTGTACAGGAAGCTCTCAACTCATGCTCGGGCGCATGTCACTTTAGTGAAGCATTTAACATGGTGGTACGTCATACACATCCATGTACAGTATATGTGCGTACCCCCTCACGCGAACTCAGTGACCATGCCCCAGAACCCTTCCTGCCGCCGCGTATAGATTGCAGTCATCTTCTTCCCCGTAAGCGTCCCCGCATAGTCCACAAGAATGAACCCGGAGCCCTTCCCGTTGTCCGTGCCCAACATCGCCAGCGCGGCATCGTTCGAGCACCCGTCCCCGAGCCCCCACTTTCTCCATATCGTGTCGTCCTGGCCCGCCTCGTCGGCCATCTCGGACTGCGTGTACGCGTCCTTGATCACCGCGCTCGTCACGTCGTTGTCGATGTGGAACTGCATCACGTATTTGAGGTCCGTCGGCGCGTCCGTGCCCTTGAACCCCTTGTATTGCTCAAACGCCACGACGTTCCAGTTCACTTGGTTCGCCGCGGGCTGCACGGGGTCCTCCTTCTTGAAGCTGTTCACAGCGACGATCACGCCGGGCGCGTACACGAGCTCGTACGCTGTCTTCCCGGGGTTCGCGCCGGCGATGGTCTGGTGGGCGAGCTTCTCCGGCAGCGTCGCGAGCAGCGGCGCCTCGAGGGCCTTGAGCCGCACGCCAGTGTTCCGCTGCTTCGAGAAGAGCGAAAGGATCTGCCGCCCGAGGTTGTTCTCCGTGCCGATCATCTCCGACTCCGCCAGCGACGCGTACGACGTCTTGTACTTGTCACTTGTCTTGTCTGCGCTTGTGTCGGTCGTCGCCCCGGTCACGGTGGTCCACAGCTCTTGTCCCTTTGCTTTGCAGGAGGCAAAGTCCGTGCAGGGTGGAAGAGGAGCTCGTGCCGCCACGGAGAAGTCGCGGGGATGCGGGCTGGCGGAGCTGCTGGGCTTGGCGGCAGCTGACTTACTGGGCTTTGCGGCAGCTGAGCCACTGGGCTTTGCGGCAGCTGAGCCACTAGGCGCAGCGACAGGGCAGGCCTGAATGTCTCGGCAGTGAGAATCCAATGGTGCACACTCAGACACTGGACTTACAGAGGGGCCTGCAATGGCGGTGCCACTTGGCCATGACTCGGAGACAGAAGCAGAAGCCGTGGAGGACGCGCCCGACGGCAGACTGCTAGCACTGACATCGCTGGAAAGAGACTGAGCAGCGGACGATACCGCGGACGATGGACTGTGGAGCCGCTCGGAGCCAGAGAGGACGCGCCCGACGGCAGACTGCTAGCACTGACACCGCTGGAAAGAGACTGAGCAGCGGACGATACCGCGGACGATGGGACTGTGGAGCCGCTCGGAGCCAGAGAGGACGCGCCAGACGGGACACTGCTCGCGGCAGAGGCCGGTGCTGACGAGGCAGACGATCCAGCAGACACGCTTGAGGGGAGCGCGCTGGAGCCACCAAGAGAAGAAGCAGCCGATCGGGAGAGCGACTGCGATGCCGATGAGATGGATGGCACGGATGCTGACCGTGTTGCTGACGACGGCTTGGCAGACCCCGCCGACGGTGCAGAGGACTTGGACGTGATATTCAGACAACCAACAAGGGAATTAAAGTATACGACTTACTGATGGTGAAGGCTTCACTGGCGGCGCGCTGGAAGCAATGGCACTCGAACGAGCGGGCACCTGGTACGTACGTTCGTAAGAATGACTCCGAGAACTTACGTCAATGCTCAAACTCACGGATGCTGACTTGGAGGGCGCCGGAGCGGCTGATTTCGAGGGTGCCGGAGCGGCCGATTTTGAGGGCGCTGCTTTGGTCGTTGTGATCGTCGGCCGCTTGGTAGTGGCCCTGGCCTCAGGTTGATGGTCTCCACGGGCAGCGAGCCCGTGGTCGCTATCTGCTTCGAGGGGCACAGCGAGTACATTCGACGTGGCCAGAAGCCATGCGAGGGCGACGAACGGCGCGGCAATACGCATTTTTTTGATTCAAGAAGTGAGTTTGAGGTATGGGGTTGCACGAGGACCAGCTCGAGCAATGCTGCAGGGACATGGTCAGTGTAAGTTTGTGCTGATGACGAGAGTAGTACGAACTTTGGGAGTGTTGCGCCAGGCAATGTCGTTCAACCTCAGCGAGTCTAGCTTTATATACTTTTTCGGCTGATAGACAGATGGCTTTAACGCAGGGCGACACGGGGAGAAGCGGACATGCCTTGGTGATGAGAGAACACGACGATCAGCAAGTGCTACATGTTCCAGGGGTTGCTCCTCTTGGTACATTGAGAAATCATACCCAGACGCAGGATTACGGCACCAATTGATATTGATATTGGTGTCAAGGGCACTGGTTCAACGGGAAAGTGCAGCATAATCAACGTCCAGAGCAGCCATGCTGTACATTGCCAGTCAACCGCTCCATAAAGGCATCTTACTACGCTGGTGCAACGCCTATGTGCTATAGCGTACGCGTCAGCCAACCTACCGGAGATTCATTTGGATGGGGGTCGCACTTACTCGGGTCTGTGATAAGCGCTTTGGTTTCCACCTCAGGCTGAGCCGCGCGATGTTCGCATGAAAATCCCGAGAACCAGAGATCGAGACGTCTGGGTCGAGGCGTTGCAACCAAAAGCACGCAACGCACAGATCCGGAGCCGTAAATTTGAAAGACAAATACACCAGTGCCTCCGTCAAATTTCAATCCAGTTGCCAAAAAGAATGGATACCCGAGCTGCGCGGAGCCAGGAAGGGACTAGACCAGCTATACATACAATTGGGGTGCGGTGGCAGACGGGCCACGCAAGAGGTGAGTGATCTCTGGATCTTGGACTTTGATCGTGCCAGCGAGCATGCCCCGGTGATGTCGGAATTACTCACGGATCATCAACGGCAGGTCGGCAAACATCGGCCCTCCCTTTTCAAGCGATAACAAGTAGTGTTGCCGCGAGGTCGAGGCCCTCCGAGGTGAGGTGACCTCACCTCGGAGCCATTACCATATTTGGCACCTCAAGGTCACATCACCTCGACGCACCTCAAGGCACCTTGAGGCCGCGGAGCCGCCATACCGAGACGGCGTGACTGTCACAGTGACTGTCGCGTCGCGCCACGTCCTCTCTTGCTCCCGCCCACCATCCTCGACGCTCTCAGCCCTTACCACCATCCGTTCTGTCCTCGGCTTGGCGCGTCGGCCCTGAATCACGCGGGCATGTGATGACATGAAACACTCAGTAACTGCGCAGGAGGTTGGGTTTGGGGGGCGACGCGTGTACGCGTAGAGCGCTCGGGAGGTTCAGGTATGCCTGTAATTTGCAAATAGGCTCCAGAATGTGTATAAGTACCCTGAAAAATGCCAATTTCCTTCACCCTTATTTTCCCGAGCTGCCATGGCCGCCCAATTTTGCCAGTGCGGTAACCCCCAGGCTTGCATCTGCTATCAAACGCCGCGTCGTCCCGACTTCCACCTCTACAATCCATTCCCCCCCACACCACAGGCTGCATGGCCCGGCGTCTACTTTCCCCCGGGTCCACCTCAGGGCCCAAATTTCATGTCTGGCCAAGATTTTAATGCCTCACCGTCCTTCCCCCAAAATTATTCCTTTCAACACACCTTCCCGACCTCGTTTAACACTGCTGTGCCGTCCCAGGGACATTCTACATCGCGCACACCTCTCGGGAACGTCACCAACGCGGCGAACGTAGTTCCCGCTGCGACACAACGTCCGAAGAGGAAGCGGCGGTCTCAAAATCAAGATGCCGAGCCCTCGCGCTCGCGCAGACGTACGGACTCAAGTCCAGCACCAAATGCACCCTCTGTGTATGGTGTTGGCCCATCCGCTGCTGCTGCAGATGCTGGCGAAAGGGCCTCCGAGTCGGTTTTCCATCCCTCCTTAGTCAACATTCCCGGGGTCGACTTTGGTTCTCTTCTCGACAAAAGAACGAGTTCAAGTGCCTCAGCCACTGATGTCTGGTACTTTGTCCGGGGGGTTCATACCGATGCCAAGCCCGCCACACCCCTCTCTGAGATCGAAATGACGCCGAAACGCCCGGACAGGAAGGAATTCTCGCATGTGGCATGCCGCTTTTGCCCGTGAGTTTGATTTATGCTGCGCCAGCATTCCAATAATAATTTTATTAGTCTCGACAAGTGGAGAACTTGGAAGAATGTCGATGGCCAGACTTCAGTCATTCGCGATCACCTCAAGGCGGATCACTATAGAGTTTGGGTCGACGTCGTGTTTCACAAAAAGCTGAAAGGTTGGAATACAATCGGAGCCTCAAGGAAGGCTGCTGCCGGGGAGCACGAGGAGTTCTCGCTGCCTGGGTTCTATGACCGGCTTGCAAAATGGATCGCTGTTGATGATCAGGTGAGAATTTTCGCTCCCTTTTGAACTTTTCCTCATTTCTTTCAGTCGCTTGATGTTGTCGACTGCCCAGAACTCCGAGACCTACTCCTCTTTATCGGCGCCCAATTAGACGATGACGACATCCCCCATCGCACCAAAATGGCTGAATTAATCACCGAACGATTCAAGGTTGAATATCAGAAGATGATACACGAGATTCAGGTTTGTTTTATAGCACACCATATGCTTCTTATGGTCTTACATCCCCCTCAGAATGCCATCAGCCGGATTTCATACACCGACGACATCTGGAGTCGCAAGAACCTGGACTCGCACCTTGCTATTACGGCCCATTACATCGTTCGTGAAAATGGACATCTGGTGCTCAAATCACGCCTCGTAGCATTTCGTCGGATGGAGGGAAGCCACTCCGGGGAAAATATTGGGAAGGTTTTCGTCCAGGTTTTAAAAGAAATTGGTTGTCCGCACAAAGTGAGTCAATAAGAAGTTTCTTATTATAACCTAACGCGCGAATAGACAGGGATGATTACGTGCGATAATGCCTCGAACAACGACACCGGCATGAAGGAGATTTGCGAGGAATTGACGGCCCTCAGCATTCCTTTCGATGTGGAGGGAAATCGCATTCGGTGAGTGTTTCTTTATTACTCATGTTCATGTACTGAGTGCACCCAACTCTCAGGTGTTTCCCGCACGTCATCAACATCGCAGTCAAAACGGCACTCAAGGAGCTTGTAGAGGCGCTTCCGGAGTATGGCCCTGAGGTTGTCGTGGATGAGAATGGTGCCGAGATTGCCCAATCTTTGAGGGACGATCCTGATTATTGGGCTGCACTTCTGTGCGACCCTGTTGTGCAGGCCCGTTCTCTTGTTACGGCCTGTCGTGCCTCTGGTCAGCGACGCGACAATTTCGACAAAACAGTTGAAGAGGGCAATGAGTCCGGCGGTTTTGGGGACCCACCCCAACCTCTTCGCCTTGTCGGCCTGTTGAAGGATGTTGAGACGCGCTGGTCAGCAACATTCTTGATGATAGATCGTCTTCTCGAGCAATATTTGGTCAGTTCTTCCTTTTGTGTTGTATTCCGCAATTTAATTATTCTTCAGGCTGTCGACAAATTCCTCGATGACCCAAAGCAGGACGAAATTACTTGGCATCGACTCAGCCCCACCACCTTGAAGGTTCTCCACGACATTCGAAGGTTTTTACAAGTCCCACATCTGGTTCAAGAGATTGTATCCGGCGAGAAGACTCCAACACTGTGCTTCGTCCTTCCACTGTACGAGCAGCTCATCGTAATGCTCAAGGATCTGGCCAAGGACCTCAACAAGCTGGCCATCGGGATCAACGCCGCTATTCGAAAGCTCGAGGAATACTTCAACATGTCTCGGCGCACCAAAATATATTCTCTTGCGATGGGTAACGGCTTCTTCACTTCACTTTCGATTCAACTAATTTGGTTCGCAGTTTTGAACCCTATGACGAAGCTTCAATGGCTGCGTGAAAATTGGTTGCCCGCAGATTTTGCTGCCGCCAAAAATGCAATTCGTGGCTCGGTAAATCAAATCAATTTATGTTATGTTCAATCACTAACGGTTTTAAAGATGCTGGAGTATCGTAAAGAGGACCGATCGCGGGAGAATGGACAGACCCCAGTCCCTATCCCAGCTACTGCTGGACGGCGCACTGTAACGGCGCCATCCGCATCACAAAGCGCGCGCGCGCTGACATCTGGCCTCGCCCGGGTCCGAGCACTCGCCAAGTCATTGTCCGACTCGGATATTCCTGCACAAACTCCGGCGGCGGTTCCCGGAGGTCAAACGGAGGAGGAGCAGGCCGAGGCTGAGCGCCGGGCTGTGGCCGAAGACGAGCGCCTCGTTGACGAAGAACTTGCGCGCTATGAGGCCGAGGGATTACTCACCGAGTCCCACCCAGAGTTCGCCGACTTCGACCTCCTTCGATTCTGGGAGGTAAGTTCGAATTCTCTGCATGTAAATTTTGGATTCCAACAGTTCTTTTAGCGCCGAGAGTTTACTTTCCAATACCTATTCCGTGTTGCGCTCGACGTGTTGCCTGTTCAGGCTTCAGCAGTTCCTTGTGAACGTGTTTTTCCTCGAGCAAAGAGACTGATACCGCACGCCGCGGAAACATGTCTTCTCGTATGATCGAGATGCTTCAAATCCTCAAATTCATCTATCGGCAGGACCGCATCAGCTTTTGCGATGATTTGGTTGCGACAGAGGCCGAACTCTCCGTCATTGACGTGGATCCTGAGGTAATTACTGCGTTGCTGGCCTCTGGAAGGGCAGAGGAACTCGAACAGCTGGTGAACTCGTCGTGGGGCACAGAGTCGCAATAGTTACTACTTTATTTGCTCTTTGATATAGCTCAATAATGTATGCATAAAACACTTGTTTTATTTTATTTTATCGATGTTCTAAATGGTGTCTATAGACTGCTGAACTTTTTACGGGTACTTGTAGACAACAGGACGATCAGGAGGGAATAAAACGAGAGGCTGGGAGACCGTGGGACACTTGTCCTCCTTATATGGGCATGACCTCGGAGGTGCATCAAGGTACCTCAAGGTTGATGGTGCATCGCCTTGAGGTGCCTCAACCTCACCTCGCGGCAACACTACCTGCATCCGCCGGACTTCCATATACGGTAATGTTGGCCTGATTGCCGAGGAATGAAGACTGAAGACCTAGGGTGAGGCGTGACATAGGCTGAAGACTTGGTCGAAATAGTACAGTACACTGTTCAAATCCCATACTGTTTTGAGTATATACAGAAGTAGTAGAAGTAGAAGTGAATAATGGAAGTGGAAGTGGCAGCAGTGGAAGTGGAAGTAGGTCCAGTGGAAGTGAAGCGGTGGCGTGATTCAAGTGTGATTGACCGCCGACCATTGTGTGACATCCATCACGCAGCCCATTGACGCGCCCCGACGCGTCCTCCTAATTAGGAATGTCGTATTCATACAGGCAGGGCCACCGTTCATATGCATTGTCCCATGCCACCTTACAAACTTTCTACCTCTCTCACTACTCCCATCCTCCTACCTCCCAACAGCTGCTGTTTGTCACACATATTTCCGTTCAAAATGGACGTCGCCGCCCCGAAGATTGCTAGAATTATTGCGGCTGCCGGTGAGGAACAACTATTAGCATATATCAACCAGTTATTAATTCTATAAACTATTGTACGTTGTACTGACCAAATTTATCAGCTTTTCCCCCCAAAATTGGTGGAACTTGGGTACTATACTGCCGACAACGCTGTGGACTGGTTGGACGTCGACAAATTTATGCGATGGCTGGGCCAGTCGATAGAGATCCCCTCCTCAACGCCACCTTCGACCCCTTGGAATAACAGCCGCAATCGACCCCCTCCAAAAGCCAGACCACGTGCCATCAACTGCACGTGTGAGAGCGCGTCCAGTGGCATTTCAAAGGCATTTTGACGCGTTTTGACACGTCTTTCACTAATTTAGTCTAGATACATGGTATTTGAGTTACTATCGGCCCATGTACACAGATTTTTCCTTCTCCTCTTGTCTGTCCCAATATCCCCACCTATTTTCTCAATTTTTGCGAACGCACCTTCGAAAATTGCCACCAAGTTGGGGTGAACTCTGCGTGGATTGTCTATAGCACCCATCATCTCCTCCCAGCAGCGCTTTAAGCGATTTTCCAGCCTTCAGTGAATATAACGAGGTGGAATTTTGTTAAGGATTTTGGCGTAGAGGAGTCGGTGGCATCGGTGGCATACCTGTGGGGGCCATGTTGAATAGTTGTGGGGGGTGCTCTTGACTCGGTGAGTGATGTGGCCTGCTTCCGTGGTCGAAATACACCATAAAAACCGAATATATCGGTCGTAGCTCTTAGTGCAGGAGAAAGACGCGCTCGAAAGACATGGAATCCATTTTTGGTATCAAATTACACATGAGCGTATCTACACAAGACCGCTGATTATCCCTTTGTAGGTCGTGTCCAAAGTTCGGACAAAATGCTCAAAATTTTGGGGGTTCCCAAAATTTTTCTGCTCACCTTGCCCGAATAAGCATTTTGGCATACTCAGAATACCGTGGGAAAAAACTAAGCGCCTTAAAGTTCGGACATTTGGCTGTGGAGAGGTTCATCCTAACTTTGTCACTCTGGAACATCACGTTTCTTTAGTCACATGTCAAAATGTCACTGCGCCTGAGATCTCGATTAAAATACCGCTACTCTGTCTTATGAACCTCGAAACCGCGGCTGGGTAGGAACCTGGATCTAACCTATATAAGGTAGGCGCCAGTCACTGCCAACGAGCGCTCACGTGATATGTCACGTCGTGATGGTGACGGCAAAAATTTTGAGCTCGCGAAAAAACAAGTCATTGTATAGGGAAAACGGACTGAGGGACGTCGGAATATAAATAAAGAGATGTAGTGGCGCGTCCGTATAAGGCTAGCTACGTGTTTTTTTGGGTCCAAATCTGGCAAACAATGCCATGATGTTCTTGGGAAGGACCCGGTGGCCCCGATACCGTTTCCCTGCCCAAACTGCTTGGTCGCCGGAAAGACCTTTTCTATAAGCATCCATGAAACGGTCGATCGCGTTGCAAACCTGAGAATCCGCAATCAAAAACACATTTTCTTGATCAAAAGATGGATAAATACCTTCGCATCGTCTCCAGTGGCACAGCGTCGAGGGCGGCATTCATGTTGCGTTCCAAATCCTCTTCTTTTGACAAAGGGGAAACATCCGATAGATCCGCTTTGCATATCCCCAGCATTGCTCGATGAAATTCAGCTCACAGTGGAATTTTGGGAAGAAAATCACATGGTAACCGCGTGCCTCGCAGTGCTCTTCGAGGAGAGATTTCTGGTTCGTGAAGTCCGGTTGGGTGAATAAAATCCGTCGGCAGCAACAATCCGTCCGTCCCGGAGGGCACTTGAAACCCTTGCATTCCGCTTTGAGGTGATCCGGGTTAGGCAAGTCTGCACCCTTTTCAATGCGCTCATGAATCAAAATCCGCATCCCCTTGAAGATCCCAGCCTTCGCTGACCTTCTGGGAAATACAGGGCCTGTGGGGTGCCATCTGCGAATGTCGCATCCCGCATTTGGACCTTGGTTTCCCCAGTTGCGGTTTTCTTTTTGACAAGGAAATTCTTTTGGACCTTTGTTTTCTTGTCGATGCCAGGAGGTTTGATGGGCATGTGGCAGGCACTAAGCGCATCATCTGCCGTTTAGTGTGTATAGTCGCGTTGTCGTAAGCAAGAACATGGATTTCGTTCGGGTGTGTTGCGTCTAGCCGTCCATCATGAGGGATGGTGGTTGAGAATGTCGTGATTGGTGTAATACCCGTCGCGGTCTTTCCCGGGCTTGATGACCATCCGAAGCTCCCAGCCGTAGTCAGGTGAAACGAAAGCAATAACCATCATCGAGGCCCCCTCACCCTTGGTCCACGCTTGGCCTTTTCTGAGAGGTGGACCCAGCGAAGCTTCCTGCGGTCATTTGCATAAAAGATGCATTCGTCGTGACACCAGATCACGATGACCTTCCTGTCCGGCCTGCTGACAAAGATCTGTTCTGCCTCTTCCTCCCACTCCTCCCACTGCTCTTCCTCGAGACGCCGCTTGGATTTCTTTGGTGCTGATGCTGGATCTCTGGCAGGTCCTTTTGCTGCCGCATCTTCTCCCTCCCTGGTCCACTTACGTGTCCCTGCCAAATATGATTCCCATCGCGGCAAGAACACGTTCTGACGTACGCCACCACATCCTTGCGTTCATGCCCATCTGAGTACATGCCCTTGGGCTCGGACTTCCAGCGGTACTCCATCCGTCTCATCCATCGCTGCGTGGTCCGCAAAGATATTCCGTGTTTCAGATTGAAGCGCATCTTCATCTCGTCCGAGGCCATATAATTCACGATGTCCTGTGCTGCGACGAATTTTCCGACACTCTGGAGGTGTAAATGGATTTCCTGGGCCAAATCCTCGTCCTCCAAAACCGAACCATTGAATTTTCCATATTCGGCGGTGGGCAGGTTCGTGTCGTCCTTCATAAATGCGATTGTCCACTCGCGTATCCGACGCGACATCCAGGAACCGCTACCCACGGACTTCGCAATAATATCCGCATGTTTTGCCCACTCCGAATACCCTTCCGACCGTACAGCTGAAGAAATGCCAGCATCAATTCGAGACGCCACGTAACACCATATTCAGGTCAGCTTGCTTGTACCCCTTGGTGTTCGGGCCAGCGATGTCTCAGAATCGCTCTAATCTTCTTGATGCTTCGTCGATTGCAGCCGCTGGTGGAGGTGCATTCGGCGGAGGGCACGGTTTTTCCTTTAGATGTTTTCTAGACATCCCTGGTTCCAGTTTCGAAATAAATACCTTTTTGCCCATGCAGTATGAGTTCCAAAAAACCATTTTTTTTTTCGATGCACAATCGTCCCTCAGTCCGTTTTCCCTATACAATGACTTGTTTTTTCGCGAGCTCAAAATTTTTGCCGTCACGCATCACGACGTGACATATCACGTGAGCGCTCGTTGGCAGTGACTGGCGCCTACCTTACGCCCCGCTGAAATATCGCTGAATTACCATATAGGTCCGATCATTACGTACGCACTGCCGCGCCGAGCATGTCGGCACGTCGGTGGCACGTGAGCTTGGCACGGGGTTGGCTGCCCGCACCATCACGGTTGGTAACCCTCCACCTCGTTCGTTCTCCTCCTCCTTTCCCTTAACGCTCGAGCACACTCGCTAGCTAGCCTCTCCCGCCAGCTCACCCCTCCCGCCTTCTCAAGCTCGCCTCGGGATGCAAGAACACGAGCACTTCGCGCCGTCCATCCCCGCGTCGCAGACCGACTCGTACACCGGCGGGTACCGCGACCGCGAGTACCCGCCCGCCTCGCCGCTCGCCTCGCCGAACAACTCTGCCCTCCTCCTCTCCGCGGCCCCCGAGTCCGCGCCCCAAGACAAGTCCTACGGCACCACCTCCTACGCCTCGCCCTCCTCCAGGAGCAAAAAGCGCAGGCTGATCGGGCTGGGCGCGGCAGGCGCGCTGGTGCTCGTCGCCGCGGCGGTCGTGCTGCCGGTGTACTTCCTCGTCGTGCGCAAAAACCACAACAGCAGCGCCGCGGCGGCCGCTGCCAGCGCCACTGCGAGCGGGCAGACGGCCGCGGGCGGGGGCGCGAATGCGACGGTGGTGGGGGGGTGATTACGGGCGGGGACGGGAGCACGGTGGTCACTGCGGATGGGAGCAGTTTCGTGTATAAGAATTCGTTTGGGGGGTATTGTGCGTTTTTCCTCCTCGCTCCGTTCTCGCTTGTCTTGCTGACGATGCAACGCGCACAGGGGTGTCGGACCCGACGAACCCGTTCAACAACGACGCGCGACCGAACAGCTGGACGCCCCCGCTGAACACGTCCTGGAACTGGGGCGTCGACCGGATCTATGGTGTCAATCTTGGCGGCCTGTTCGTGTTGGAGCCGTGTGAGTGCTATTCGCTTTTTCTCTACCCCGGCGTCCCACGCGCACCCTCCCACCACCTGCCCTCCGTCCCCCACTTGTGCCCCCTTCCCTTACTCCCAGTCCACCGACTCCTCCCGCCCACCCCCATCCCCTCGCGCCTCGTCGTCGTCTTCCCCCCGTCTTCCCGTCTCTCCGGCGGTATGCGCCCCCGCCCTCCGCGCCGTGCGCGCGCGGCCTCTCCCCCTCCCCCCTCCCCCCTCCCTTCTCCCCCTCCCTCGTCTTCTCGTTCTTTTCTTCCCCCTCGTCCGCCAATACTCACACCCCGCAGTCATCGCCCCGGCGCTCTTCCAGGCCTACCCCGCCGCGGCCGACGAGTGGACGCTCAGCGCCGCGATGCGCGCGGACGGCTCCCTGCAGGCGACGATGGAGGCGCACTATGATGGGTTTATCGTGCGTCGCCTTTTTCTTCTTTCGATTTTTTTTCTTTCTGGGGGGGCGCTATTTTGGGGGTCGCCGTCCATGTGCTGCGCGGTGTGGGGAGGCTGCGTGCGTGTGTGGAGGACGCACTGCAGCGGGCGTGTGCATGTGACCGGGCGCTGACGGGGGACGCGCAGGCGGCCGTCGGGCGTCCGCGCTCCCCGGATGACAGAGGCGGCGTGGTGGGACTGCCGCCCGGCGATGGAGGGCATGCATGTGCTTCTGCCGCTGGACGGAGCATGCCGGTACGCGTGAGGCCGGTGCGACTGTGCGTGTGCAGACGATAGATGTGTGTGCGCGCAGGGTGTGCACGCGTGACGCAATTTGCGGGTCGGGCGGCCGTGATGCGTGTGATATGCGGGTCGGGGCGTAATATGCAGGCGCGGCGCGAGGAAGCGCTAGATGTGCCGGGGGTGCACGCGCGAGGTGATACTGGATGCGCATCTATGCGGCAGGGACACAACGCTGCCCGTTGTGTGGTGGGCGTACACGCGAGGGCGGGGGCGGGGGCGGGCAGCGGACGCGCGTGCGTTGGTGCCCGCGGTGGTACGGCCGGCGCGGAACGCGTCTCTTCCGGCATAGTGGCATGCGCCCTCCTCACCACTCCCTCCCTTCCACCCTCTACGTCTTCCCTCATTCTCACGACCCAACGCTCACCCCCGCCCCCGACAGACCGAAGCCGACATCGCGCAGATCGCAGGGGCGGGGCTCAACTGGATCCGCGTGCCGATTCCGTTCTGGGCGATCTCGACGTGGGCGGACGTGGGCGCGGACCCCGTGGGGGGCGTCGGTGCGTGCTCTGTGTGTTTTCGTTTGGGACGATGAGGGGTGCTGATGTTGTTTTTGGCGCAGACTCGGACGCGGCGGGCGGGGCGGCGCAGGCGGCGGTGGCGGAGCCGTTTTTGGAGGGGGTGTGTTGGAAGTGCGTGTTTCGTTTCGTTCCTCGTTTTCTTGCTCTCTTTCTGCATCTCCGTACCCCCATCTGCCTTTCTTCCTTCTCGTTCTTACTTGTGTGCTCGCCCCATGGCTCCTCCCACCGCGCGCTTATCCCCTGTCCCGATTGCCCGACTGCAGTCGCGGGGGCGGGTGGCTGACGGCGCGGCCGACTGCGTCGTGTTTACAGCGGGGCGTGGCTGACGCCTTGCATTTCTATTTCTTCCTTCTTCCTCTACATCCCTCCTCTTCCTCCCTTCCTCCCTTCCTTGCCCTTATCCTTATCCTGCCTCCTCCCGGTGCCCGCCCCTCCCTCCTTCCGCTGTCTCTCCACCCTCCCGCGTTCACCCTTGCCATCGTGTCACATGTGTCTGGTGGCTGACGGGCATGCGTGGCTGGCGTGCTCCTCCTCCCTCCCTCCTTCTCCCCTGGCATCTCCCCCATTCGCGCGCCGTGTCTCGTTCTGCGGGGGTGGGTGGCTGACGGGTGCGGCTGACGGTGGCGCGTGCACGGCTTGCGGTTGACGAATACCACCCCTCCCATCCCTCTCTCCCTCCGTCGCCTCCGGCCCCTTCACGCCCCCTTCTTCCCCTCTCCGTCCCTGCCCTTGTCCCACCGCCTCCTCCGCCCGCTATCTCGCCTCCCACCCGTGGACGCCCACGTCGTTGTGCCCCTGACTCTGCGCTGTCTGGCGACGTCGGCAGCGTGCTCCTTCGCCCTCCCTCCTTCTCCATCTTCCCATCCATTTCCACGGATTCTGCTCCCGTCCCTGCTTCCCGCCGTAGCTGTCCTCCGCGTCGCCCTACCTGTCCGCCCCGTCGTCGTCCGCTGTCTGGGGTAGGGGGTGGAGGTGGCTGGTGGGCGCGGTTGACGGCGACCTTGCTTCTCCTTCCTGTCCTTCCATCCCTCTCCATCGTGCCTCACCATCCTTACCCGTCTGCCGCACTTCCACTCTCACCTACCGCCTCCCTCATATCCTTCTTCCCTCCCTTCCCCTCCCTTTTCCCACCTCCCCTCCACCCCCTCGCAAACCCGACAGACAACTGACTCCCCTCCCGCAGATACATCGTCCGCCTGCTCGGCTGGGCGCGCAAGTACGGCATCCGCGTCAACCTCGATCTGCACACTGTACCGGGATCGCAGAACAGTGCGTCTGCGCCTCCATGCTCCCCATCACGAGCTTCCCATCACGCTCACTGACGCTCGCGCTGCAGGCTACAACCACTCGGGCAAGAAGGGGCAGGTCAACTTCCTCAACGGCGCGATGGGCGTCGCCAACGCGCAGCGCACGCTCGACTATATCCGCATCATCACCGAGTTCATCTCGCAGCCCGAATACCGCGACGTCGTCCCAATGTTCGGCATCATCAATGAGGGTGCGGTGTCCCCTCCCCCCGCCCACCTTATGCTGACTCCCCCTTCCCGCGTGCAGCGCTCATGAGCACCATCGGGCGCGACCAGCTCACCTCCTTGTACGTCCCTCCCCCCTTCCCTCCCTCCCATGCCCCCGCTAACCGCCCCCCGCCAGCTACCTCGAGGCGCACAACATGATCCGCGGATCACGGGCCTCGGCGCGGGCAACGGGCCGTTCATCAGCATCCACGACGGGTTCCAGGGCGTCTCGTCCTGGGCGGGCTTCCTCCCCGGGTCGGACCGCGTGATACTGGACACGCACCCGTACTTTGCGTTCGACCAGCAGCCGAACGACGCGCCGATCGCGACGGGGACGGACGCGAGCGACGCGGGGGGCGTGTGGCCGAAGCAGGCGTGCAGCGCGTGGGGGCCGGGGATTAATAACAGGTGGGTGGGCTCTCCTTCAACTGGCATTTTGGGATCAGTGCTGATGATGATGGTGATGTGCGGTAGCCGGTCGGCGTTTGGCGTGACGGTCGCGGGCGAGTTCAGCAACGGGTACAATGACTGTGGGCTGTACCTGACGGGCGTGAACGGGACGACGCACTACGGGGGCGACTGCGACCTGTGGCAAGACTCGTCGACGTGGAATGCGACGGTGAAGGCCGGTGTGATGCAGTTTGCGTTGGCGAGCATGGACGCGATGCAAGATTGGTTCTTCTGGACGTGGAAGGTGCGTTTTCTCTCCCCCGCTTCCCCCGCTCCCCCATCAATCACCTCGCCGCATGCTGACGCGTCCCACGCAGATCGGCAACGCGACGGACGGCGTCGTGCGCTCGCCTTTGTGGTCGTACCAGCTCGGGCTCGAGAACGGGTGGATGCCGACGGACCCGCGCATGGCGGCGGGCACGTGCTCCTCCCTAGGCGTCGCGAACGCGCCGTTCGACGGGACGTACTCGGCGTGGCAGACGGGCGGCGCGGGCGCGGGCACGATCGCGGCGAGCGCGTCGGTGCCGTGGCCGCCCGCGGCAATCTCGCACGTCGCGGGCGGCGTGGCGGCGGCGCTGCTGCCGACGTACACCGCGACGGGCGCGGTGCCGACGCTGACGTACGTGACGCCCAGTGTGGGTGCGAGCGCGGCGGGGAGCGTGTCGACGCCGACGCCGACGGTGTCTGTGGGGAATGGGTGGTTCGCCGCGGGTGACACGGCGGGCGCGGTGACGCCTGTCGCGGGGTGCACGTACCCCGATGCGTGGGACGCGGTGACGGCGACGGTGCCCCCGGTCTGCACTGGCTCGTGATCATTTCGATTGCGCGCTGGATGGAATTCTCTTCTCTTCTCTCTCTCGCTGTGCTCGCGCTGCACTGTTTACTGCGCACAGCTCACACTCTTTTATTTCGTTTTCGGTTCGGTTCCTTTCGTGGACTACTAGGACTGGCGTCGGACAATGACTATAACTATACCGGTACATACCTACCTCACTTCGGCTGTTTATTCGTGGTAAATTATACTTTACGCTCTGCATGTACACCCGACATTCTACATACCTGCCAGCATATAATTTCTGGACGTGGATTTGTGTTGGTTGGATATCGATGGGGAGTTCAACTGAAGGGTGGTCAACAAGGTCCAAGTGCACATTTAATCGGGCGCAAATGATTTTGGCCTGCCGCAAAGTAAATCACCTTTTTAGGCTATGTACCACAACATTTAGAGGTTTCAAAAGGACAAAAAAACTTGCACCAAAACCATGGGTGGGCGTTACCCTGGAGCTCGTTCGTGGCCTGATAGGTAGGTAGGTAAAATTACACCATCGCCCCTGGACTCCATCCTGCTGCCTCAACCAAGCTCACAGATCCCATAAGTTTGCCTATGCCCCACGGTAGAGCCCATACAACAGAACGAGGCTCGGAATAAATCATTGTCACCAAAACACCTAGAATCAAACCATCAGACATTACTTCTACTTGAACAATGCAGTGGAAAACGGAAGGCCCGGACTTCGCGCCAAATCGCACGCGGGCGTTGAGTCTGGGTTCAGTGGCTCGCATGCACTAAAGGGATTCAAATCAGCTTGCGATTTACATACACTGCTGACCTCTGCCTTCAACGTCAAGACGGTTAACGAGGGCAGCCCGATCGTGTGTTTTGAATCAAAGGCTTACTTTTTTGGTTGAATATAGAAGACGACGATGAAAGACGCTGCGTAGAGCATAATGGGGTATGGGTCAGCTTAGATATCGTATGACGCCAACGTCGACGAAAGGGGCTGATCGGACGATGAGTTAGTAGGGACCGGGAAGAGGTGGCACTGAACTGACGAGAATAAGTCGCGCGATGCCCGCTAGACTGCGATGGACTCATCGCACTGCTCGCAGGTGAGTATCACCTTGCTACGCTTGTTGTTTCTGAGACGAACAATGAACGATTTGAGATTGTGGAAGTAGAGGCAGAGCCGAAGGCGGTAGGCATCGACGCAGGCACAGCGCCGAACGAGAACCCCCCGCCTCCGATCGGCGCCGCGCCGAGGAGCGGCTGCTGTTGCTGTTGTTGTTGGGTCATGTTGCGGCGGGTTCGGTGTTGGTGTTGAATGGGCGTGTGGGATGTGGAGGTAAACGAAGAAGTTGGATGTATTGGATGTCGTGGGTGCGCGGCATCAGACTTTAAACATTTTAATTGTCACATTAATATTGTTGGATATTTTCGGACGTTGTGGCAAGAGGTGCGAACGTCGTTCCCACGGGTAGTGCTGCCGCGAGCTGGAGGTGGCTCGAGCCGAGTTTCAGCTCGCCTCGGACCGTTACCATATCCGGCAGCTCGAGGTGATGCCAACTCGCCTCGGCTCGAGCTGGCTCCGAGGCAATACACACATTTCTCAAAGCGGTGGTCGTGACAGGCTGACACGTAACTGAGTGACTGGCGCGTCGCGTCACGTCTGCTCCTCCTCCCGCTCGCCGTTCTCGACGTTCCCCGTCCTTTCGAGTGCCCGATCTTCGCTCCTTATCTTCGGCTTGGCGCGCCCACCCCGATCGCGCGGCCATGTGATGCTGTGAAACACGCAGCAACTACGCAGGGGTTGGGATTTCGACGCGACGAGAGAGCGCATGTGCACGTTGGAGGGCTCAGGTACGGCCCCAAATTTCCAATTAGCCCCTGCAATGTTATAAGTACGGTCCCAAATCCATGAGTTCTTTATCTCCCTCCCTGTGAGCTACCATGGCCTCTTCGGCCTGCCAGTGCGGAAATCCCCTCGCCTGTGTCTGTTTTGCCCAAACGCCGCGTCGAAACGACTTCTGCTTCGATCAGTATTCGACCCCGAACCCCCAGAATACTTGGCAAAATTCATATGTGCAGCCACTGCCTCAAGCTTTCATGACGCCGGCACCAGCTTTTAATCGCGCGCCACCCTTTGACCCCACGCCAGCTTTTACTCAGATGCCAGGATTTAACTCTCCGCCAGCTTTCAACACCACCCAATCGATCCCCCAGCCCCTTCCTGGCAACATACTTCCCCTGCTGCATTCAGTATGGCTGTTCCGCCCCATCTCGGCGCCGTTTGTGGATGTGACAAACACAATCAATTCGGCCGCTCCTCCTGCGTCGCGTCAGCGGAAGAAGCGGAAGGCGCCGACTGGCTCTGAAAGCTCGCGCTCACGCAGACGTGTCGACCCAGCACCCACTGGCCCTGCTGTGTTTGGTGTCGGGCCATCGACTGCTTCTGCCGCCGCATCGGACTCTGTTTCCCACCCCTCACTTCCCAGTGCAAATCTCGGGTCTCTTGTCAACAAGCCTGCGACTTTGGGTGCCGCCGCCACGGATGTCTGGTTTTCATCCGTGGTGTTGACACTCCTGTTGCACCAGAAAAATTGCCCGAGCCTCAGCCATCCGATATGGAGGAAACACGCCCAGATAAGAAGGTGTTTCCGCATCTGGCTTGTCGTTTTTGTCCGTAAGTTGTTTCATAAATCTGAACCGGTATTTCATTCAATATATTAACGCGATGCTATCTCAGTGTCGAAAAGTGGACCACGTGGAAAAACGTCGAAGGCCAAACCGCGTCGATTCGGCATCATCTCGAAACGGTTCATGGGAGAGTTTGGCGCGAAATAGTGTATCATCGCCAATTAAAGGGTTGGGAAACCATCGGAACATCGCCTACTCTGGCCCCCGGCGAGCGGGAAGAATTCTCTCTTCCAGTGTTTTACGAGAAACTGGCAAAATGGATAGCCGTCGATGATCAGGTGAGTGTCTTTCACCGTACATATATTCTGGCTTAAACTTATAGTTCTTTTTCAGTCTCTTGATGTTGTAGATTGTCCCGAACTTCGTGATCTCCTCCTCTTCATTGGCACGGAGCTGGAGGATAAAGACATCCCGCATCGCACCAAACTATCGGAAATTATCACTACCCTGTTCAAAACTCAATACGCCAAGATGGTGCTCGAGATTCAGGTTTGTTATGCTGCTTCCAATTCTATTCGCTATTCATATTCTGGTATTCTACAGAATGCACTTAGCCGTGTTTCTTTTACAGACGATATCTGGTCGCGACAAAACCTCGACGCTCATCTCGCGATTACGGCACACTATATTGTCAAGGACGTGAACGGCCATCTCGTGCTCAAAACAGGGCTGGTGGCCTTTCGTCGCATGGATGGGAGCCATACAGGTGAAAATATCGGCCAGCTATTTGTGCGCATTTTGAAGGAGATTGGCTGCTTGCATAAAGTAAGTCGGAAGTCAACTTATTCTGGCGTATTAACCAAACACCCTCTTTGTTCAGGTGGGAATGATTACCTGCGATAACGCTTCAAATAACAACACCGGCATGGCCGAAATCTGCGACGAGTTGTCGCGCATTGGTATTCCTTTCAATGTTGATGGCAATCGCATCCGGTATGTATTCATTTTCGCACCTCTTGTCCAGGACTCACCGATACCTCAGCTGTTTCCCGCATGTTGTCAATATCGCGGTCAAAACGGGACTCAAGGAACTCACCGAGCTCCCCGACTACCACCCCGACGCTATTCTCGATGACAATGGCAACATAATCCCTCAAGCCCTGAGGGATGACCCAGCCTACTGGCGAGCCCTTCAGTGCGATCCTGTTGGGGAGGCTCGCTCTCTGGTTACTGCCTGTCGCGCATCCGGTCAGCGCCGCGCTGATTTTGAGACGACAATCACAGAGGGTAACACCGCGGGCGGCTTCAGAGAGCCCGCGGAACCTCTTCGGGTTGTCACATTGCTGAAAGACGTAGACACGCGTTGGTCAGCGACATTTTTAATGATAGACCGCCTGCTTGAGCAATATTTGGTCTGTGTTTTTTTTTTTTTCACCCGCTAGACCGCACCGTTGACTGACGATATTCCCAGGCTGTTGACAAGTTTTTGGACGACCCGAAACAAGATGAGATCTCATGGCATCGACTCAGCCCGATGACGCTGCAAGTTCTCGGCGACATCCGACGGTTCTTGCAGGTCCTGCATCTTGTTCAAGAGATTGTATCAGCCGAGAAGACGCCAATACTCTCTTATGTCCTTCCGCTTTACGAGCAACTCATCATTATGCTTAAGGACCTCGTCAAAGAACTGCCAAAATTGAGTCTCGGGATCAACGCCACCATTCGCAAGCTGGAGGAATATTTCCACATGTCTCGGCGGACAAAGCTCTATGGACTTGCTATGGGTAATTTATTCTTTGGATGCTGAGCTTGTTTTCCAAACTGAATTCCAATTACAGTCTTGAACCCTACTATCAAACTGCAATGGTTGCGCGAAAACTGGTCCTCCGAAGATGCCGATGCCGCCCAAAACTCAATCCGTGATGCCGTATGTCCACTTCATTTTCTGGCTTTTCTTTTGTCAGTTTTATTTACCCCAAATATGAGATGCTTGAGTATCGCAAAGCGCAGCGCTCTCCCGGAACCAATCCAGACGCTGTGCAAGTCCCCACAACAGCCAGCCGTCGCTCTGTGAATGCGCCTTCAGCCTCGCATGCCGCCCAAGCGCAGCAGTCGGGTTTTGCACGCCTCAAGAAACTTGCCAAGGAACTTTCTGGCGAGGATCTCAATACAACGACCAACTCCTCATCCACGGGGGAGTTGTCGGAGCAGGAGAAGGCCGATGCCGAGCGCCGTGCAGCTGTTGAGGACCAGCACATTGTTGATGAAGAGCTCAGGCGTTACGAAGCCGAGGGCATACTCGATGAATCGACCCCCGAGTTCGAGGATTTCGATCTCCTTCGCTACTGGGATGTAAGTTTTTTCCTCAAGACTCGAAGTCCCCGTTTTAAACTGTCCGTTAGCGATGTGAATTCCGATTCCCGTACCTTTACCGTTGTAAGCGAAACCGGTATCACGCGGGATACGGATGTGAGCGCGCGCAGTTGTAGCACGCGTTAGAGTAGTGTAGCGAGTTGGTGTTACCTATTGGCAACACAAATAAGAACAGATTCGAGAATATTGGGATCGTAATCCTTATATAATCGGTCCAACACAGGGAACTTTCACCAAAAGAAGCCTTCGGACAAGAGCAAATCTTTGTACGACGTGAACTTAGGAATATCACTAAGTTCTTATGACCGCTAATCTAACTATTGACGCAAGCTCAAGCGTTACGGCAATGTGAGACAGTAAAAGTGGAGTTATAGTAATCTAATCAGTGAGCGCGGGGCTTCACTAAGGGATCACACAGGGGTTGAAGGTTCAACAGGTAAGTGTATTGCAGTAGATGGTAAGATGCCTCACAAAAGGGAGGCAATCCTCTTATAAACTACATAAGTGAGTCAGATAATCATGACTCACAAGCTATGTCGAGGCGATGTCGAGGCATTGCTTTGAGAGTCATTGATCACGACTCGGAACCATTTGATCAATAGAGTAAACAAAGGTAAACAAACACGTCGCATCCAAGAATGAACTAATTCTTGGAGGACTGTGACAATATAAGTACATGGAGGCTTCTTATACATAGTAATTCGATTAAATAGCCAGCGAAAAATAGATACAACAGTATATCCATCACATAGCCCCCCCAGCCGACATGTACATGAAGATGAGGAAGTAAGTCAAACCCTGGTGCCAAATAAATATAGGCGCGAAATGAAATACAGATGCAAAGGATTTGACATGCATTACGGCTCGTTAGCGATAATGATCGAGTCGAGGGAAGTAACATTGCTTCCCATCTCGGTAAGGTGTGCCTTGATCAACCTGTCAGCCGGGTCGGTGACAGGAAACCCGAGTGGCCACATGGCAATGTAGGCACACTCGCCACGATTGACGAGAAGGATTCGGCTGTCGTCGCTGCACAGTAGAAATGCGCATGCGTAGTTCATGTCATTGCGGATGAGTCGGTGAGCCATAAGGTGTCCCAAAGATTGGTAACCACCATAGAAAAAGTGGGGAGTAACGGATGGATGAATTCCGTCCTAGACATACCAAGCGGAGCACCCCAGTTCCAGGCACTGTGATAGCCGAATTCAATGCTAACACGTATAGCATTTGCGACCCAATGGACAAAGTACGTGTAGACGCATTTGGCAACATCGATGTATGCCATAGCATCATCAACAGTGGAAAAAGTGCGGCTGAGAATATTGTGCTCCGGATATCCACGGAACAAAGATATGCCTGGGATCAGCAAGCCTAATTCCTCCAGCGCGGGTTCTGGAAGGGACAAGGGAAGTTCCGGTCGGCCTCCAATGACCCAGGGATTGTGATCATTAGCCGCGCAATGGATGAAGTCGGAAAGGCGGTTCAATGCAGAGGATATCTCGTGAACAAGAGGTTCGCGCATGCGATAGCATGTCTCACCCAATGAGAGAATAGGGACAACATCCTCTGCAGAGGGTTGGTGATTCTGTAACCGCGAGTCGAGAAGGCAACGGAGGAGGGATTTAAGGGTGGCGTCACCCAGAACCGAATCAAGAGCAGCCCATCCGTAATGTTTGTCGAAGGTGCGTATGAGAGTAGAACCCAAAGTAGAGCTAACGTGAGAAGAAGATGCACTAGTGGCGATGGAGATAGGGGAAGTGGATCCAGAGTTAAATATAGAAGATTCGTCGGAGATTAACGATAATTCACGTGCAGGAGAGTGGAGAGATGGCTCGGAGTCTGACAGTGAGAGAGATGCCATTGAAGCAGGCAAATTTTCCCTGGAATAATTTATGTAAACTCAGGAAGATAAAGAAATATAATATGAATGACCTGGAAGCCCTAGAATTCCAGTCAAATGAGAGATCATTCAGGCGAACACGATGGCTCGCAACTTGGCATTCAGCCGGAATGTCGTTGCAAGGTACCGCCTTAGGTGAGCGATGACCAGCTTCGATGCAGGCCTGAGTGTCCGAGTCTGCAGTAGCGAAATTCGGTGGAAACTGGCACGGCGTCGGTGATGTGGGAGCCGCATCAAAAATAGCGTCATAGTTTCGGACGTGCCGAGGCCCCATGAGCCAATTCGGATACGTGAGAGTGATCATAGATAATAAAGTCGAGTTGCCGGGTAGGTTGGAAAAGTTAAACTTGTAGTAGTGATGCTGAAGATGCGTTGAGTTGTTGTAAATTTCGAGCGATTGAGACCTGGTTTTATAGCCTAGAGAATGTACTATGCTTGAGAAAACCGGATTCCTGTGGTCCAAAAAAAATCCCACAATCAATGATCCCTTTCATAGGGGCATCATGATCCCTTTGAGGAGTTTTAAACTACGGGAGCCGGACCGCCAATTGAGTCATCCGGACGGTCCTGTGCTTGTACAGCCACAGCTTTCGAAGTTTTCCAGTCCTGCATGACCATAGGCGCGTTCCGGAGTTGCCGTTTGGTCAACCATTCGTCGTCTTCCGGCCCGAAACCTTTCCATCGGACCTTGAATTGCTGAATCCTTCTTCCTCGAATTTTCCTCCAACGTTCAGCGATAATAAAATCAACGTCCACTTCTGGCTTGACATCAAAATCGTCACGATTCAAGGCCTTCGTGGGACGTGTGCCGAACTCCGACGGTGACTGATGATATGATTCGAGATGGGCTATGTTCAGAATCGGATGAATACCATATGAAACCGGAAGGCGTAATTGATATGTTACTGGACTCAGCTTTCGGATAATTTCGAATGGTCCATCGTACTTCATCAAAAGCTTCTTTCCTCTGCCCTTCTCGTCGTTCAGTAGGCTGAGAGAATGCGGATTTAAAACAACAAGATCCCCTTCTTCAAATTCTGTTGTCAGTCGGCCATCATTATATGCGCGCTTCTGAAAGATCTGTGCAAGAAGCAGCGCCTCTTTAGCCCTCGTGCGATTTGACTCGAATTCATCAACCAGCTGCTGTGCTTTTTCATTGATAACCGTATTATCTCCCCCTCGAGTTCCGCTTTAATTGAATGGTCTCGGAACTGCTGATGAATTAGAGATAATGGATGAAGCGGTGACTGGGTTGTATCCTCGGAGTAAAAATGCAGGCGAAAAGCCAGTACTTGTGTGCGGTGTTGAATTGTATGAGAGGGCAAGTCCGTCGAGATATTCGGACCAGTCATTGCGGGATGGGCCAACATAGGCGCGGAGAGCTATCTCAAGTGTTTGATTTAGGTTCTCCGTTTGACCGTCTGCTTGTGGATGATATGCAGTTGTCAGTGCTCGTTTCATGCCCATTAAACGACAAACTTCTGCCCAGAAATCATGTCGCCACCGAGTGTCTCGATCCGTAATGACTTGCTTGGGGATTCCGAATTTTGAGATGATATGTTTGAAGAACAACTGTGCCGTTTCAACCTCGGTGATTTTCGTTGTACAAGGGAGGAAGATTGCGTACTTCGTAAGCTTATCCACGATAACAAGTGTATTATCAAATCCTGAGGAAATCGGAAGTTCTGGAATAAAATCCATTGATATAACTTCGAAAGGTTGAGTTGGAATCGGAATCGGTTGAAGGAGTCCAGTTGGTGCATGCCTTCGTGGCTTGGATTTCTGGCAAATGTCACAGGTTGAAACATAACGTTTGAGGTCTCGGGACATTTTTGGCCAGTAATAAGTGCTCGCAAGTCGATTATAGCACCTATGGTAGCCACTGTGAGCCGATTCAGTCAGTGTGTTGTGAACTTCATCCATGACTGACACTCTGTACATTTCTGGCACACAGAGACGATTATTTCCTTGCCAATCTTCGAAGTATACTAGTCCTGTGTCGCTGTAATGGTATTGCGGATAATATGGGTTGGTCCAATTGGTTTCCTTCTTCCATCCCTTCAGGACCTGTGAAAAATGCGAGTCAGCATTGTATGCTGCAGACCAGTCCTCGAGCTCATTTTCAGGAATACCAATCAGCAGATTGTATGACTGAGAAGAAACGTATGGAGCAGTCAATTTTTGCTCTCCATCGATCGGAATTTCACCGAGCTCTAGTGGATTACTTGCATCGATAGATTCCTCGATACAAACAAATCTAGTAGCAACAGTGAGTAGTTTCTGTTCGAATTTCGGACCTAAATCCTCATACATATTCTTCAAGGGATCCTCACCTCCGCTGAGTTCGACAGCTGCAATCTTGTCAGTTGTTGGTCCATCTTGAATGGGAACGCGACGTCGAAGTCGTGAGATCGGATCCACGTTTGAATGGATCCTGCCAGCACGGTGAACAATTTTTAAACCAGGGTAGGCCGAAAATACAGTACCCCAAGTTAGAAGACGTCGATTCACATTCTGAAAGGTTCTACTCCATGTTAGAGCTGCATGGTCAGTGATAGCAATGACGGTTTCACCTTCAAGAAAAGGTTGAAATTTAATCAGCGCTTCCTTGAGTGCAAGAGCTTCTCTTTCTGTGGGCGAATAATTCCGTTCAGGAGACTTGAGAACACGAGACCAATAGCAGATAACTCGTTCAATGTGAACTATGGTCTCGTCAAAATTCGATGACCACTCACCAACCGCTGGAATATCATCTACTCCTTTAATCGCGGTGACAAGAACCGGAATTGGTTCACGATTCTTATAGGCACGTTCCAGTCGATCGTAAATTTTCGTCCCACGGAGATCTCGGATTTTAATAGGTTGAACCTGTTGCAAAATCCCAGCTAAACCATAGTCACATGCATCTGTGTAAACACGGTAAGGCCTACCAGCCATTGCATAACCACGAACCGGAGCGTTCGTGAGTACTTGCTTACATAGTTCGAACGCTTCTTGATGAAGGTCAGTCCATTCCCATCTTTTCTCCTTTTCAGAAGCTGAAACAATGGATGAGCAATCCATGAATGGAAAGGAATATATGATGAAAAGTAGACCATCATCCCGAGGAACTGCTGCAGTTCATGAACATTCTGAGGTTCACTGAGTTGAAGGATGGCATCTACCTTTTCTTTGTGTGTGGATAGACCGAGTCTAGAAACTTTCTGACCAAGAAGAAGCAAGGATTGATATGCAAGATGACATTTGGAGGGGACAACGTCAAGTTGGCACTAGTGATTGCAGAAAATACCTGGTCTAGATGTTGAACATGATCTTCAAAGGTAAATGAAAAAATCACGATATCATCAATGTATACCAGTGCGAAAATCCACAAAAATGGTGCTAGAACATTGTGCATTACCCGTTGAAAAACACTTGGTCCATTACGGTAACCAAATGGCATCCTGCGGAATTGCCAAAGCCCTCGGTGAGTTCGAAACGCTAGCTTCTCCGCAGCTGAGTCGGACATTGTAAGTTGAGTAAATCCAGCTAGAGCATCGAGAGTAGTAAGCCATTGTGCACCAGATAAAGCCTGTAGAATATCGTCTTGTCGAGGAAGTGGAAATTTGTCTGCAATAACCATCTCATTCAATTTTCGCAAATCAATGACCATACGAGGCTTGCCGTTACGGTATACGATAAAAATGGGAGCAGCCCATGGACTTCTCGAAGGCTCAATAACACCCAGTTGAATCCACGAGTCCATTTGTTTGTCAATGACTTTGCGGTTGGCCGGAGACACGGGAAATGGCGGAAGAGATACAGGTTCAGCTCCTGGCTTCATTGGAATCTCAACCTTACCTTCATAGTTTCCGAGGCGTCCATCGATTCCAAAAGCCAGCTTGTTTCGCAGGACCACAGCTTCGATCTGTCGTCTCTGATCAACTGTGATATCAGGTGAGATGTCTAATTCCTTCAGAAGTCGGTCGCTGGGGATTGATTCTTCCGGAGGCTCTGCAGTTTTCGGACCACCTTCTACTGGCGATTCAGCTAGTGGGTCATCTGCTTCCGTTGCATTGCGTTGCGCTTTCGACGATACTTGAGTCTGAGATCGAACGACATCAGCATGTGATTTCTGATCTGGGCTACCTCTTTCAGATGTCTGGCTGGCCGAAATCCCACCATCTGCTCTGGCTCTTCGCGCTGTTGCAATTAGCTCATCACCTTCCAATTTCTTCGTTACCAAACTTCGCATCAATGCGGCATGAGAATTTATCTGGGTCTGGGCTTCCTCTGAAAACTTGTCCATCCGATCTAACCAGCTTTTTGGATTTCTGGCCTTTCCAAGAACTTGTCCCAAAGAAATTGTTACGGGTGACTGAGAAAATTTGCAACATGCAGAAAGGGCTTGTCGTTCGATATCAACATGTCTGGGGATCCATAGAAGCAACTCTGGCTACCGTTGGTCTGTAAACTGCGCTCAACAAAAAGTGAGTTCTGTCCTTTCGGAAAACTAGCTTCAACTGGTACAGCTATGCTCGTTTCTGGCGGAATAACTACACGAGCTATGGCCCGAACATCAGCATTTACTCGTCGAAGTCGCGCTCTTTTCTTGAGCTTCTGGGACTTCCGGTGAATTTGTGCTTTCGATCCATGCTGTTGTAACCCTGGACGAACATTGACTTTAAATGTATGTCCTTCGTCATCGAGCATTGATGGAGACGTCGAAGCAACAACTTTAATTTCACGTCCAGAATCTCCGAATTGCAGGTAGGAGTCCCCATCGCGACGCATAACTGAAATTGAGTACTGATCAGAGAAGTCATTCCCCAAGATAAATGGGGTAGTCATTCCCTTAACAATGTATGCTTCTACATTCAACTTGACTGGCCCGTCTTCTGTATGGAAGAACAGATCCAAGGTAACGTACCCTGAAATTACTGATTTCCAGTGACCTGAATGAGATTGATACGTTGTCCAGCTTTTGTGCGGGGAATGTGCGACAGATTCTCCAATGCCTTTTGTGAGATCAATGTGATGTCAGACCCTGAATGACAATCACAGTGAGTGGATCTGTGTCTAATCCACCTACTGTTGCTGTCGCTTCAGTCGCTCGGGCTCCGAGAAAAGAACAGCCAGGTGGCCTGGCCATGTATTTGAGAAGCTCAACCACGGGTTTGCTTGTAGATGAATGTCTGACATGATAATTTACCGATTCGATTTCTCTTGCTAATCGCCGACGAGTTCTTCTGTTCAATGCGGGCTTTGTGCGGTAAGTTGTACACGCAGTCGCAGCTAAACCGTCGGAAGACGCTGGAACTTCTGTATGTGCAAGAGTTTCGGTGCCTGGGTCCGTGTCCATAGCTAGATTTGATGATCCATTATCCGAGTTTTTAACCTCGTTATTCCCCCCAGGGCTGAAACACTTCCACTGTCTAGACACGAGTCAAGATAGGAAGGTGAATCAGTAGTCTGAAGGGGTTCGTCAAAATCCTGCTTGGAATCCGAACCAGACTCATCATCACTGTCTAGGCTGTAGTACAAGTCATTGTACTCCTCCAAGGCATCGTGGTCTTCGCTCGTTGTATTGGCTAAGTTGGCTCTCACAGCGCGGTTACCTTTAAATGAATGCTTACACTCATTGTCCAGTGTTTGTGCTACCACAATGCCTACAAGGACGCGCACCTTTTGACTCTGGTGTAGCTTTCTTCGAAATGTTTCGGTCGTCTTTCGGAAATTTAGGTGGTTCTAAATTTCGTGACCAACCAACAAGATTAACTCGAGCATTGCGCATGCTGTTGCGGGAGTAATCACGGTCACGATCACGGTAAGAATTATCCCTGTCATTCCGTGGATCCAGCTTCATTAAAGCGTCCTCTGGTACCGAATAGAAGATTGGAATTCGACAATATCCTGATACATCTGGGTGGTAAGGATTGTGTTCCAAGTTGAAGGTGCACCATCCATTACTTCCATAATGATTTCAGAATCCTCCAGAGTGTAAACTGTGTTCAACAACTCGGTCTTGCGAATAAAGTACTCACTCGGCGTCTCACGGGCATGCCCATAATCTCGGTAAGTGGCTTTGTTCGCTCTTCCTCATTGTCGATCAAGCCACTTGCGGTTCAAGAAGTAAAGTGAAAATGCCTTTCGCAAGGTATCCCAGTTTTCTTCAATCTCTGCACGGTAATTCATTGGCAAGGACCAATACCAGATCTCTGCATCTCCTTCCAATCGCTTAGGGACTATTCGACCTAACTGACGGAACACCGTGGCCGATTCTCGGGCAATGTCATTGACCTTCAACATCCATCGTACAATCGTATCCGTATTTCCATCCCATTTGGGTACATTCTCATATTTGAGTTTCAGGTCAAAATGAGGCTCTTTAACTGTACCAGCTGCATCAGCAGGGGATGAACTCTGGACAGGGTTATGCGGGTTGTTACGATTGTTCGCTGAACCTCTGAATGGGTTAATAGGTCTATGTCTGCGACTGCCCCGGTCATCATCGTCATCGTCGCTAGGATCATCATCCGGCGGGTTTGGAGCACCTTGCCGGTTGAATATTCCACCACGAGATCCCGAAGGTGAAGGGGTGTTGCGGTCATGGTTTCCACGAAATCCGCGAGGTAGATGAGGAGGTGTGTCCCTACCTCCAGGAGGTTGTGAACTCATTCTTCTCATCTGCTCAGTTTCCTCTGCATTTCCTGCAAGATTTGCAGATGTGCGGGGAGAATGCTCGAATATTGGCGCCATTGGAGTAAGAATTTCTGACATCTGACGGTTGCCTCGAGGAAGTCCATTGTTCTTGGCAAAGTGACCAAAACGTGATGATGTATCACGCATAGATGACCTGAGTGGAGGTTCGTTGAATCTGCTAGACGATCGAGTCGGAGGAGGTATGGGATGCCCTTGCCAATCTTGGGCAAGATCAGGAGCCTTTCTACTACTTGAACGTGCAAATTCCTGTGCAGCATTCGCAGTATCAGGGTTCCTATCCTGCGGCCTCCTTTCTTCAAAGTCGTGATACTTGTCTAGCAGCCAAAGGAAATATTCCACTTCAACTCGGAAACATACACCGAGAATTTCGAAGTCATTTGCACTGTATGCCTCATCAAGATCATCGTCGTCTCCCCATGACGGAAGACTAGGAGGTGTCTTACCGGCTAACCGAAATGAATCCTCAGCACTTCGTCGCAAATCAAATAGGATTCTCAGCAACAACTGATATTGATCCTTCACAACACAATAGCCTGATGCTCCGCCAAAGATGCGAATTTTCTCAACAGTTAAAAGAAGATGATTCAGAAGATCCAACTCTTTTGGAAACACAGTAGTGAACAATCGCCTGGAGGCTTTCTGCGCATTAATGAGGTGTCCTTTGTTGATAGTTCGCAGACCTTTTAGCAGGGCATCAGAACGTCTTGTGAGGATTTCAGTATTATGTCCGATTTTTCCCAAAGATCTGAATGTAGGAAGATCCATTGCGGATAGGACTGGTGGAGTGTTATTGTCAATGTCACCCTCTGGAATCGCACCATCGAGTTCCTTAAGAGGGGTCAGGTGGAAAGTCTCAGTGGGTCCAAATTCTGGGAGAGTATCGTCTGGTCCTCGAACAGTCGGATCAGGTGAGGGAGAGCGGCCGCGTGGCAGTGTGGATGTTTGCGGCGAATCGGGGTTGCCTAGATGAGACGGACCAGCTTGTTCCGTCTTTGTCGACATGGTGTTATAGAGCGAGGTGAAAGGTGAATAAAGTGAAGAACCTTTTAAGCAAAAGATTTCCCAATGTGTCCACCAATGTAAGCGAAACCGGTATCACGCGGGATACGGATGTGAGCGCGCGCAGTTGTAGCACGCGTTAGAGTAGTGTAGCGAGTTGGTGTTACCTATTGGCAACACAAATAAGAACAGATTCGAGAATATTGGGATCGTAATCCTTATATAATCGGTCCAACACAGGGAACTTTCACCAAAAGAAGCCTTCGGACAAGAGCAAATCTTTGTACGACGTGAACTTAGGAATATCACTAAGTTCTTATGACCGCTAATCTAACTATTGACGCAAGCTCAAGCGTTACGGCAATGTGAGACAGTAAAAGTGGAGTTATAGTAATCTAATCAGTGAGCGCGGGGCTTCACTAAGGGATCACACAGGGGTTGAAGGTTCAACAGGTAAGTGTATTGCAGTAGATGGTAAGATGCCTCACAAAAGGGAGGCAATCCTCTTATAAACTACATAAGTGAGTCAGATAATCATGACTCACAAAGCTATGTCGAGGCGATGTCGAGGCATTAAACAAAGGTAAACAAACGCGTCGCATCCAAGAATGAACTAAATTCTTGGAGGACTGTGACAATATAAGTACATGGAGGCTTCTTATACATAGTAATTCGATTAAATAGCCAGCGAAAAATAGATACAACAGTATATCCATCACAACCGTGTAGCGCTCGATGTACTACCTGCTCAAGCGTCGGCAGTCCCTTGCGAGCGCGTTTTTTCATCTAGCAAGGACACCGACACTTCATGCCGCAACAGCCTCTCGGATGACACGATGGAGAAGCTACAAATCCTCAAATTCATTTATAAGCAGGACCGCATCAAATTTTGTGACGACTTGGTTGCAACGGAGGCTGAGCTCTCGGTCATCGATGTTGATCCTAAAATTCTAGATACACTTTTAGCCACTGGAAGGACCCAGGAACTCGAAGCGCTCGTCAACGCTTCGTACAATACATCGTCCCAATAATTTCTGTGCTTATTCTCGTTACAGCTCGATAATTTACTTACATGCCATTTATTTTTAGATTGAATACTTACTGTAGAGTACACTTGTAGAGTTTATAACATCTTCTGGAGCCCTGTGGAGAGTAGAGGGATGAAAAAGAAGCAAAAACGACGAGCTGAGAGACCGTGGGAGTCAAGTCTTCCTTTTATGGACACCAGCTCGGAGCTAGCTCGAGGTGACCTTGTGGCGCTCGAGCTGACCCGAGGTTGATGGCCCATCAGCTCGAGCTACCTCGAACTCAGCTCGCGGCAGCACTACGGGCCACGGGTAACTACCCCCCAAATAAGGCAGGTGATTCGTCAGCGGCATCAACGGCACCAGCTCTGCCTAACGCCTGTGCTCTCTCGAAGTTGTGCGGATTCTGCTATTTACATTGAAATTATAGTAAAGAGTCCTAGGAGTAACTAAGCATTTGTTTTCACCCTCGAGAGCAGTTGACTCTAGTTCGGAAATCACCGGGCTGCACTCGCGTGGCATGATCGACGTCCAAGATCCAGAGATCTCGCACCTCTTGCATTGTGGGGTTGTCGACAACCTCACAACCTGAAATTGGAAAAATGGCCTGCCAAAAAAAAAAGGTCGGGCAGAAAATTACTCATCCTCCCCAGTGCTTGAAGATTTTTTTTTTTTGGGACGTTGACAACTCACATAAGATTGTGCGGGTTGTGAGATTGTGGGATTTGTGCCCATTTGTCCGCATTTTTTGGCATTGAACAATGTCACAATCAAAATGTGAAAAGTGTGATGTTTCCATCCATTCAGTTCTCATTTAGTAGCAGCGGACGGACCTTGGCTCACGACGATGTCCGGATGCCAGGTCGAAGCAAAGATTCCCAAATCCAAGGTCGGGATGGCCAGTTACTATTTTCTTCTGCTGAAGGCCGACTAAAGTTGTCTGAAATTTCAGATCCGCAGATGCAGGCAGCAGCTCGCCAAAATGACCCCTTCTGCTGCTGACCCATCCCCCACTCAACGGTGATTTTCCGCTTCTACACGGGATAACGGCGGCTCGAATGATCATGGATCTCACTTAGGTTTGGTGGCTACACTTCATTTCCTGTACCGCATAATCGTTCCTACTCATGATATACCTCGTTACTCCATATCCAGTTCCTTGCGGTTCAATTTGGTCTTCCTGCAATACTGTGGACCGAGCTGTCGTCATTACACTACTTTTATAGGAACTTGCTCCGTGGCCAATTTGTTTGTCCGTTGTGTTCCTGGTATTTGGTCTCTGCAAACAGAATCCTATCCCAGCAGATATTCTCACCGACGAATCACCATCTCACCCAGTGACCACTCAGCCCAAATGCACACATACAAGTTGTGCCTTCTTGGGATGATATTAATAAATGTTCCTCTTGATGTTCTATTGTCACGGGTACTACATACTCGATTTACAACAGGAAGACCTTGCACACCCTTCAATAACAGATTTCGTAAAGCTGCCGACTAAACACTCATGTTGCTGCTGTTCTCGACCTCCTGCAAAATCTAAAGTAGAACCAAAATGAACAATGAAATGCGGGGAAGGGGACTAGAGGGGGCAGATTCCAAATGTCGATCTTGTGATCATTAGGTGTTTCTGGTTTTGGAGGCATCTGAACGACCACACTTGCAGGTTATACCTCCAGAAGTGGTGTGGTGGTTAACCTGGAGCTCGTTCGTTGTGCCTGATAAATCAAAGACAAGGGCCGCAGAGACGGCAGTTCCTGGCCCTGGACTTTGGGTGCAAAGTCGTGCATGACCGTTGAGTCTGGAAGGTTCAGTCGTTCGCATGCACCGAACGGATTCAAATCAGCTTGTGACCTACACTGCTAGCATTGAGTTGGAGAACACTACATTACATATGGAGATGGTTGATGATGGCGGGTCGATCGTGTCAAATGAAGGGCTCACATTTCGGTTGAATCAAGAAGAAGATGATGAAAGACACTGCGCAGAGTTTGAACAAAGTTTTGGGCAGCCCAGACCATCGTATAACATCAACACCCACGGTCGGTGCACGAGAGGAACTGATCGAGCAACAAATTAGGACGGACGGAGGGAGAGGCACCCACTTAACTGACAAGAATAAGTTGCATAATGCCCGCTACACTGTGACGGACTCAACAGACTGAAGATTGAGGCATTATGATGATTGGTTGTCACCTTGTTACAATTGTTGTTTCTGAGATAAACAATGGATGATTTAAGATCAGTAGAGGACAACCAAAAAATGAAATAACCCAACCAACGGTCCAGAGGATCAGTGTATCCAGGATCCGTCACATCCTAATCAAAGCAGACGTCAGCTTCAGAATGTACTGTGTTGTCTGTTGGCAATGGCACATACTGTTCAAAATGAGATCCAGAGCCCCACAGCTGCCAAAGGCAATAACACATTGACATCACGATGATAAGGTCAATGGCGGGGCCCATTGAGGAGGCAGGTGTCATCTCCCAGCGGAAGTTCGAATGCAGGACAGAGAATCCTGCACCGGATACCCAGAAAGCGACCATGAGTCCAGCCTCACAGATAAACCGCAAAAGGGTCAGGAAGAAACACAAGAACACGACGTGCAAATGTCCAGACAGAACTTGGATCCTGTTTCCGAAGAATATCTGGATCATAGTCAAGATGCAGGTCGGTCAGCTAGGACAAGAGAACCCACTTGCACCATGGAGTTCGTGGCTGCAGCACATAAATAATCCCACCGAGTGAACGCAGTGGGTTGAGTATATGTTCAGCAGGTGCTTTGCTATAGAAAGTGACTGTCATCGAGTAGATCTAAATCCATTTTCAGGACGCCCGCATAGATAGGGTAAAAAGAGATTTGCTCACCACATGCAAAGCACACACGGTATGGCCGAGTGCCAGAGACCTACAAGAGAATCAGGAACACATGTAGAGAGATTATGGATGATCTGGAACCAGATTATGGCGACCTTTCAACACCATTAATGGGACAATCCAAAGGTGAGAAAATATATGAATACCATTGTCTTCAGGAGCACCAAGTCCTCCAGGAAATGGTGGCAATAATTGAAGGCCTGAAGTGTCTCAATACCGAAAGGAAATGTGCCAAGGACCACACCAATCTCTATGGCTCCAAGGTTTCCGTCAAGTGCGGGAAAATTTGAGTTCATCAGAGCATCTGGCATGCTCAGGTGGGGGTGGGGCGTAGTGCACAGGAAGGTTATATGCCATGGCCTGGCATGGAAATCAGCTTCGCAGTTCCAAGTTTCTGTCTCACAGATGAATCAGGTTGGGGTGCAGTGCAGACCTGGGCGGTTTCCTGTGCACCAGCCATTTGACAAAACTGTTGTTGTGTTGTTGGTGTTGTTTGGGGTTGTTCGAGTTGTCCACAACCCCATAACACGTTGACCAGAAAAATGCCTGCCAAAATGAAAAAGTCATCGTCAGGAAATGGAAGGTACTCCCCAATGGAATGGGGTCTTTTTTTTTTTTGAAGTTGTGAGAAATGGGCCATATGTTGTGCTGTTGCCAGGTTGTTAAGGTTTCAGGTTTTTCTTTTGCGTTTTTGGGGTTGTACAACCCCAAAAAACCTTGACAACAAATATGTCAAAAGTCTGATGTGGTACAGGCCAAATGAGATTGAACTGTGAAAGTTTCAAAGAGTAACAGAAGCTATGCAGTGGAGGATGGGGATTGAGGTTGGTGGACACCCGGCAGGTGTGCTGCAGACGAATTGCGGTGACATAGGCACCGAGAGTGCCGGCACAGATGTTACCATGTACAACCAAAGTTATCATTGCACAGAAGGCCACACCCGATTATATTGGCAAAGGGTGAGATGGGAATGGTGAATGCTCCATGTTGGTACCGGTCTGGGACAATTTTTGTTGGATGTGAAGGTGGGGCATGCCAATTCCATGAGTCTGATGCAGATGGCCCTGGTGTCCTTTCTATGGATTCAATGCAGGGGGATGAGATCGGAAAGTGTACGCCACGATGATGAGCAGGAGAATCAAGCGACCGGCAGATCACCTCCAAACCTCGAATTAATTCGCTTCATTGATACTGACATTCTTGCAGAGAATAACCATCAAAAGAAGCTCAATGTATGGTCATCAAAATAATCTCATGCTCTGGAATTTTTTACACTCCTAGTTTGTTTGTTTTCTTGCCTCATCTGACCTCGAAGTAGGCTTGAACCACAGTTTTACAGATTCCAAGCCCACCTGAAACACAGTATTCCAGAAATTCTTCAGCAAAAGGTAAGAAAGAATGAAATACTTACCTTGTGGTAGCCATGCAACCGTGATTGCTGTGCCATCGACCGTGCCGTGCCGTTGTGAATTCAGAGCACCACCTTATGGGCCGTCAAGAGCACAGCCGTGCTCATGTGAGGGCCATTAAATCTATGGGTGTACCCGTACCATCCACGGGTGGCAGCCCTATAGGCTATCGAGACCGCCCTTGTACCTAGTGAAGGCAGCAATACAGGTGGCTCCCACCGGGGCTAGAATATCAAGGATAATCGAATTTTTGAAGCGGTCCTTTTGACAATGTCGGTCAAGACAGAAAAAAAATAGAAAATTTTAATTCAAAAAACAGAAAGGACCTGGCCCCGAGTCGAACGGGGATCTCCTGCCAAGTTAAAGTTCCTTGCACACACACGTATAACAGACCCACTGGCCGTTGTGCTACCAAGTCCTTGCTGTGGCATTGTTTGCGTATCCTATGGTGTCAAATCATCTCAAATGGGGGAGATGGAGGATGAAGTTGCATGCCACCATGACACATCAGCAACTTGAGAAGCCATCTTTTCACCAGCTTTTTCACCTTTTCTAAGATGAAAAGACAAAAAAGACAAAAAGCTATCAGAGCTTTTTTAATCCAAGTGTGTTTGCTTAGAAAAGACAAAAAGCTGTGAAAAAGACCATAAAAGCACCAATAAAAAGAGTATGAAAAGCGCTCACAAAAGATGAAAAACAGATAGAAAAAGTGGCTATATTCATTGTACGAAAACCCAAAGTACAAGTATCGAGTCCTCCTGTGCCCATCTGAGACCCATCCCTTCATCCGATGAACCCTGCCGTGCAACGCAGATCTGAACATGATCTCACGAAGAACTGATATGGGAAACAGTGAGCATGTAGGGATGTGATGTAAAGGGCAGATAGATACACACGGTGGGACTGCTTGCAGGTTACATAAGTAAGAGGTCGGCGGAGGCATCAATGTATGGGAGGGCCTGAAAAAGGGTTCACAGCAACAGTCAGTATCAAATAGAATACACAGTGCTGTAACGTCCCATGCCCAACCACTCATTGTAGCCTTGAGATGCATGCCAGCAGAGGGTTGATGGAGTAAGACTGCGTCGTATTCTGCATTCGTTCCTACACCGGAAAGAGTGTTAGTATTATAAAGTGGAAAATATAATTAATATTGCGTCACATACTTTAGGACGAGCTGCTGTACTGGGCCCCACCGCACAACCCATCAGGATCTTGAGAGCTTTGGTCTACAAGGACACGAGCAGGTGGGGGTTAATGTCCACCCGTTGGGGTTTATCGTCCAGCCGTCGCAATATGTAGAGAATTAGTGTGAAAATAAGCCACATGCAGCAGATTGTGACGTAGCGCAGGAAGGGGGCCATGAAGGCTACATATGGCTAAGAAGCGACACAGTGCATGATAGGAAGGGGCACAGGTAGCTGATATGTGAAGCCATGCATGGAGCAGGACAGGGCAGGGCCAAGACCAAATCCAAAGCGAGACATGCAGCAAGAGACTTGAGGAGACCACGAGGAGACCGGTAGCCCAGTGGGGGCGAGGGGCAGCACCCATGTTCCCCTACAAACCTTCGAAATATGACTACCACAGACCACGATTCACCATGGTTGATGCCCGTGTCAACTGCGGTGGCTCAAGATCTGTGGGAAACACCTAATGGCCGTATTACGAATGGTACACATCCGATTCTGGATATAGTTATGGGAGATGTAGAGGGAACGTGTAACGACTCCCATATTAACAATTTCAACTTTGCAGCAGGACATTTAAATTCGCAAATATATTATGACAATAAACCGCTGCAATCACAACCAGACAGAAGTCATGGAAATGAAGCCACAGGACAACACCCTATCCCTGAGAACTGGGAAGAACTGAATATACAGATTAGAGAGAGGAATAAACCTCCGAAGCTCGCTCGCTCGGCGAAGTTCACACGCTCAAATGTAACCATTGCCTCTCAAAATATAAATGGCAGAGACAAAAATAAATCCATGGCCAGCACAGGCCACAAATTCACTTATATGAAGAAGACCGTTGATGAAAAAAGGATAGGTGTCCTTGCCTTGCAAGAATTACACATGAATAATGTTGCTGCTAGCCAGTTTAACAACATTTACGGAAAATGGTTCAAACTGTTCAACTCGGGACACCCAATGAAACCTGACTCAACAGCTGGAGTTGGCTTTCTTCTGAATAAAAAATATGTTGACACTGAAAACGTAAAAGAGTATGTCCTCATTGAGGGCCATGCAATCTTACTTGTGATCCCATCACATAGAGGAGAAACTATTAACATTCTGAACATATACGCCCCCAATACACCTCAGGAAAGAGAGAGGATGTGGGCGCAATTATGGTACTGTTACCTTAACAATCCAGAACTCCCACTCCCAACCGAAACACTAGGGGACTGGAATTTTGTTGAAAATATTAAAGATCGAACATCGAACAAAGAAGAGCTGATTCCTCAGAGTTTCCTATGCCTCAAAGCCCTCTTCCGCATGCAAGACGGTTGGCGAACAACATTTCCCGATTCACGGGAATACACTTGCTTCCAGAAGCGCACAAATGCTACTATAAACCAGACGCATGTGACTGGTTCACGTCTTGACCGAATCTATGTACCGGTAGACCGTTTTAAACGATATCGAAACTGGTCAATTGAACCCAGTTTAATCTCCAGTGATCATCACTTGGTTTCCGTCCAATTGACATGCCGAGCAGAGGAGGAATATGGGCCCGGAATCTGGAACCTACCTGTCTATCTTCTCAAAACTCCGCGATTTATGAAATATCTTAGTGCACGATCACAGAAACTTGCTGAAGACCATGAGGAACTGAGCCGTACAGACCGGGAAAGCCAAAATAACATCCAAACCCTATGGCACAAGTTCAAGGATGACATTACCACAGAAGGTAAAAAATGCTCTCGCTTGGTAAAGGAGAGATCCCGCCAAATTCGCACCTGGACAACACAGAAGCACCTCGTGCTCAATGACATAGACATGCCTACTGAGGATAAGCATCTTGCAATTTTGCATCTCGAAGAAAAGATTGAAACCTATCTCAAAGAAGAAGCTGATCGTCAAAAGGCACAGTCTGAAGCTCAATACGACATTGAAGGCGAAAGTTTGAAGACTCGTCATTGGACTCGCTCCACGAAGGAGTACCATCTGAGAAGCACCATAAATGAATTCAAGAGAACAGATACTGACTCAACTGTTCCCCGCTTTGAAACTCGACCGAAACAAATGACGGAAATGGCCCGTGACTACCATGAGGCTACACAACTCGTTGATGTCCCCGAGGACGACTACGGTCGAATGATGTGCACTGAGGAAGTGCTAGAAAAATGTGATGTTCGATTATCTCAACACGAACACAATGAAATGAACCAGTATCTGACTGAAGATGATTTACGAAATGCTCTTAAACTGTCTAGCAACGGCAAAGCTCCAGGAGTCAATGGCATCCGTTACGAATTTTTCAAAGCCCTGGACATTGAATTCAAAAAGTCTAAAGACAAACCGGGAGGGGCTTTCAATATCTTGGGCTTCCTGGCAGACTTATCCCGTGATATCGAAGACTATGGATTATCAGATGGATGCAACTTCAACATGGGCTGGTTATGCCCGGTGTTCAAAAAAGGAGACACAGGCCTTATTAGCAACTACAGGCCAATTACGCTCTTAAACACAGACTACAAGCTTATTACAAAGGCCTATTCTATGCGCTTAATGGATGTTGCCCCATCTCTGATAAGACCTGACCAAGCTGGCTTCATGAAAGGGCGGAAAATTGAGGACCAAGTCAAATTAGCGAAATTCCTGCTTAACTATGCTGAAGTCGCAGAAGAAGATGGGGTACTTATCGCCCTCGATCAAGAGAAGGCATATGATCGAATTAACCATAACTACCTTCTCCGTGTTCTAGACCATATGAGATTCCCTCCCAAATTTTTAAAGACAATCAAAAGCTTATATACTGATGCCAAAACCGTAGGTGACCCCCTCTCCTGTTTATTATTCAATCTGGCTATTGAGCCTCTTGCATGTCTACTGCGGAAATCTGATATTGAGGGAGTCATTATTCCTGGAACAAATAAAAATCTCGTGGTCTCACTTTTTTGCTGATGACACAACAATCTACTTGAAATCCACTGACTCCATGAAGACTCTGTGGGGTATTCTACGCCTCTGGTGTGGTGCCTCTACCGCAAAATTCAACGAACATAAAACTGTGCTTCTCCCCTTTGGGAGGGCTTCCTATCGCCAGAAAGTCATCACAGAAAGACGAATTAACAATCAGTCCCTGATCGGCGACATTGACCGAACTGTTAGAATTGTACCTGATGGCGAAAGCTGCCGGATGTTAGGTGCTTGGATCGGAAATGACATCCCTTATACCACACCATGGCCTTTAGTCCTCGAAAAAATTAATGCAGACCTCATGCGTTGGCAAGCAACAAACCCTTCTCTAGAAGGGAAGCGCCACATCATCAGTATGGTGATTGGAGGTCGAACACAATATCTCACCAGAGTCCAAGGAATGCCGAAAGACATTGAGGACACACTTGAAAAATTGATACGCTCCTTCCTATGGGAAGGAAAAACAGCCAGAGTTTCACTGGAAGCAATGATCCTACCAGTCAATCGAGGAGGCAAAGCAATTTTGGACATCGCCTCTTGCAAAGCCATTGATCTTTGGAATCTTCAATGCTACCTTGTGCAAGGAGAGGATCGAGCACTGTGGTGCTATTTTGTTGACTACATACTCCGAAAATACTTGGAGACTAGCTACCTAAACATTAGGCCCGGTCAAATCATGAACATTTTTGTGAATGATATACATTTCCCGATACCTAGATCAAACAAATTTCCTGACGACCTCAAGCACATGATCTCTGCAGCTCAGGAATTCAACCTGAAATTTACAGCACTCTCGATTGACCGTGAAGTGCAACTCGACATGCCGATATGGAAACACCCTGCTGTACGGGATCCAACTTACAGAAATGCCTGCCTTCGTGGTGCTGCAACCTGCCTCCGAAATATTCACGGAGTTCGCACGCTTCGGGATGCATTGCTAATTGCAAACAGAAAAACTACGGTGCCTAGGCGGCCACACACTATAAGCCCTAGTGGCATTGGACGGAAAAATTGTGGATGTCCACCTTGTAATAGGGATCGAAATGAACTTGGTTGCGAACATCCAGGCAAATGCATTGACACTGCGCAGATATTGATAGACTGTATTATGCCAAAGTGGAATCCACTGGCTCCTATGACTGACCTTTGTGATGATATAAAACTGACAGCTGTGGAATTGGATGCAAATCTGCAACAAGTTGAAATTGATCAACCAATGACCTACGATCCGAACTTCAGAGTGTCTAGTGCCGAAAATGGCTTCCGCATCTTTGCTGGGACGATTCAATGCATGATAATGCTGCAAGACGACAAGGCCAATTTGAACCACCCCCCAAATTTAACAACCGCTTTTGTGCATATCAAGGTCATGCGGGCTGGTCAGTATGACCCTCAAATTATGGCAAGATTCAAAATTGTTTCAGATGACTTCGAGGAAGACACAACTGTACATCTCACATTTGACAACCAACGATAAAAATGAACTTTAAATCCGGAATATGGGAGCTGCACTCTCCTTGTTCCAGAAAATTCCAAATAATGCCCCATTACTGCTATTTCTCCCCATCTGACTTTTTGCTCAAAACACTGATTAAGGAGCGAACAAAATCTGAAAATAACATGTTAGACCCTAATTTCCCCCTCTTTAAAGCGGTTTTTGCAGTGCTGAACGAGCGGGTTGCACGAACACAGTTCAAGCAAACAACAGACACTTTTCCTGTCACCTTAAATTTGGACACTGATATATGCCCTCCACTCGAGGTTGATACCCAAATAGATTTAATGTTCAGCTGTCCTGGGAATTCTAATCTCACAAGGCTCACAACGGATCTTTACAAAAATTATTCAAAGGGCAACCACTCTGAACCTTTTAGAAAGGACTTTCATTAACTTATAACCTAACCGCATCGATTGCGTCCATTATATGAAATTTCTTGAGTACACTCCAACAGACGGAAATGATTTGGAACTCTATACGTTCCCACAAAATTTGAGACGAACCCACCGTGAATTATTCTGGAAGTCGATTCACAACATTTTCAGAGTCGGTGACTTTTGGACACACATGAATAATCTTGAAGAATTTCTGTTTGTCACACATGTGGCATCCCCGAAACCTTGAGCACATAGCAATGGAGTGTGATACATCGGGCGCAAAATTAATTTGGGGACTGACCAAGAAACTCTGGGCCACGAAATACCCCATGTGGCCCTCCCTCAGCTGGGGCCTTGTCCTCGGTTGTAACCTTGTTAAATTCAAACACTCAAATGGGAAAATTATCCCTGCTATGGGACGATTATTGCCATTCTGGTATCTACGGCCTGGCACACGATCTGGAACATCCAGGAACGATAAGGTTCTGAAGAACCCACACCGTAGCATTACAGACATTGAGATTCACAAAGATGGCTGAAATCCGTGAATTCAGCACTGGGACGAGATCGAATCCTCACCAATAAAATGAAATTTGGTAATCTTGCGCTGAAAAAAGATCTTGTCCTAAGAACATGGAGTGGTCTACTAATGAATGAAGCTGCTCTGCCGGACGATTGGACTTACACAGTGGGGGTTTTAGTGGGTATACAGCCATTGAAATTGAATGACTCAAGAAATGGGATAGGATAAATTTACTAGGCTGGAGTCCCACACTCTGGTAATTGTGCGTAATGGCATTTCCTCCCTGGACAACTTTCCCGGCATTAACTAGAACTTTCTAGTAGACCCAGCGGATGACTTTTTGAATGCTTCTGCAGACTGAATTTCATTATCCCAAACGCTCCAAAAAAAAAAAAAAAAAAAAAGATCAAAGGTTGTGAGATGTTTTCGATCAAGATGCCGGCGTGTGAACATCATTTCTTATCTCCGAACGGCCCTCGCGCTCGTCTTTGCCCTCTCTCTCCACCAATTCTTCACCGATTCACAAGTTCTGGGCTCGTGCGCATCCCTTGACCTGCGTGAATGATACTGTTCCATTCTTTACGTTGATATTGCTCTTCCTCTCTTCTTGGACTCTTCCAGAACCTCTCGACCTGATACCGAGTGGCACAATCTCGTCGCCTCTACAGCAATCCACCCGCGTTGGAAAGAGACTTGAAATTTGGTTTCTGCATTCGATACCGCTAACAAAGTATTGTATTCTGTCGATTTGTTTTTTTATTGCCCGATTTCCCGTTCACGCTGGGGTACTACCCTAAACCGCCGAATTTCCGTTGTGTATAAAGATGGATTTTGTTGGACGGGTTATTGGTAAGTGGGGGTCATCCTTTCCATTTAGTTATGTCTTAGTGCTTCCCATTGAGCCACCTGGGTCTCACTCTCAGGATGCCTAACTTTGTTTTAGGGCCCTCATACCTGTATCCATTGAAGTTTCTGTGCGGGCTCAAGGACAAAAATGCTAAGGTGGCCCAGTACCCAGTCTCAGATAATAGTACTTACACGAAGCCGGCTGCCAAAAGATTTTTGGTTACTCTGAGTTCCAGTCGAGCTGCCTGGATAGTTGAATAGCATGAATAACAGACGGAAATCCGATTTCAAATGGTATGCCACGAGGTAAAGCAGTCATCACTGAAATCCAACTCGCGATCACCCCGTGTGGGACAGGTGTTTTTATGGAGCGAATTTGTGTTGAAGCAAGCCGCCGGGCACTTGGAATAGAATACCATAGCCAGCATGAGCTTGGGGCGGCCAGCGTTGGAAAACCGCGAACTCACCCTGGCCAGGGCCCGGCATGAAATCCAACGTTTTCACCCCTTTCGATTAATCTCCCCCGGAATTTGTGGCCACCGAATTTCCCAAAGCTGAGGGCTGAATTGAATCGACAGTAGTATAATAATCTCATGTGTTACAACTTAATCCGACTCTCTGATTTAATCCTCGCACAGCTGTCCGGAGGTTGGATTGAAGCGGAGTACGACGCAGAGTTAGGATCCTGGGATATATGATGAGTACAGGTCGAGATGACCATGTGGCTCCTCACATTGATCCTGGGAACAAACGGAATCCCAGGGCAAAATCCGTCTGAGGGAAACAAAGTCGAAGACTCGAGTAGGTGCACAACATTTTGAATGGGAGTTCATGTTCAGCCAGCCACGGGGCTGAAGCAAACAAAGTCCAGGCGTGCGCACAGTATTTTCATTTAGGGTGTATTTCAGGTCTAGTTGCCGGAAGCCCGGAATAGCGCGTGTGACGAAAGCCGGCGTCTCAGGAAGTGCCGGGATGCAGTAGAATCGCAGGTGATATGATGTGAATCTGTGAGGCATTAATATCGGGGTTCTCGATGTGGGATCTTGGAATCGAATGGAATAAAATGAAAATAAATGTTCACGCGAGGCAAGATTAGAGAATAAAACCAAAGCAAAGTCAGGGCAAATGAAATAATGCCGAATGACAGGAAGTTAAGACAGACCCTGAGAATTCATGCCCCGACCTCAAGAACACAGTACGCCCGTCGAATGGCATTGAATTTGATCAGTCCGAGATGCCTTACGGGAACCAAAAGAGCGCTACTGACGGGGCCATGAATTCTTGTGGTTGAAATGCAGAAGGAATTTCGGCGTCTAAGGCTGGAGGTAACGCTGAGGGCCCATCCTCTCTGCGGAAGTTAGAGGTTTAATGTAAATGATTGAAATTATGCCGGCGAGATCTAGGTCCAAGCAAGAAGTACTTCGAGCGTCAGTTACTTCAACCACGGACCGGAAGAAATGTGAGCCCACTTGGGTTCATGGTTACATACAGTGCGTTTGAATTTTGAAAGGTAGCGATTGGCTGAAACCTCACCCAAATGAATAGCAGCTGAGATCTGGGATACTAATCAGAAGGCACGGAAGATAAAACGATTCGCGAGATGAATACTGTACCTCAGTGAAAGGTTGAAAGGAATTATACACATGTCCCGCACGCCCGGAGAAAAGGAGCATCATACCGATACCCCATGTGATGATAATGCGGTATGAGGACACCTACCAGCCAGAACGCTGCAATCTCCGAGGTCTCAGGAGAATAATGCGGCCATGGGATGCTGACCGAGCTAAAGAGCATTGACTTTGCATGCTGCAGGGTACCGGAGGGAATACATGAAGTACGGGTCGTAAGGATAAAATTTGAGAGTTCTCATTCGCGGCAACTTGCAAGTGCATTGTATATACCGTCGATAGAGCCAGACGCAGAGAGCGGTGGAGATCTAGGGGCGGTAAAAGCAATTGATTAAGCCGAGGCCACACTGGGTTGATGAAGCAGGGAGAAGAAGGCGGCCAGTCATGGATCGACACTATTGAGTGAGATAGTCTAGTATGCGCATCAACGCCAGGAAGAGCGCAGAATATGGTAAGAGGCGGGCTCAGATGTCTGGAACGAAAGAAAGCCAAAGGGAATGTCGTGCGCAATTGGAGGGGAATCGCAGCGCGGTATCTGGGCCCAGAAACGCGGAAGAGAGTGCGTTGTAGAAAGGAGTAAGGAAGAAGGACTCGGAAGAAGCCGGCGGCTGTTTTGCTCTGTTTTGGATCAACGATCAGAAACGCTTCTTGTCCATCGACGGTGGATCTGCTTGCCTGAAAAGCGGTCAGAACACTTACAGAAGATGTTTGGTGTATGAAGCCTGGGCAAGAAAACATCTGGATTGTATAGTTGACTGCAAGTTCGCATTTTGGTCTCGGATTGGCGTAGCTCGGCTACACTCGGCTAGCCCAAAGCAGTAATCCTTAGCCCTCCATCAAAAGTTGGTTGAGAGCAAAAAAAAATCGCGAGTGTCAAGCTTTTCGGAAACAGCTGTAATTAACTGTTCTTTAAGATTTTGCTCGTTCGGCGGTGCTCATCACTTTGTACCTGTTGGTTCCTTTCTCCATACAGCTTAACTGATCTTTGCACAATCTCTTTCATCTGTGCTTCTTCTTCCTGCTACCAGTGAATTCATTTCATTTTTTCATTGGCGCCGGACTACGGAATGGTCCCATGATCCGGTACGGACCACACCTTTTATTTTATTTTCTCTGTGTTGCCCTACTTTGTCTTTCTTGTTTCGCAAGCTGGCTATCTCCTTTTGCTTTCCTTTGCTCTTCTGGTGCTAACCCCTTCTGTCCTGAAATTTCTGTCTTTTCCAACACGGCCTTTTCATTTCCGACAAAACAGCTGACCGCCCGTACTTCTTTCTCGACTGGCCGCAGCGGATCGCAGTTGCTGCAGCCTACGGCACAGTGTGAATTTATATGTCTTGCCGTGAGGCCACGTAGTCCTTCTGACAAAATCCCTGGCATATAAACGCTGCCCTGCTCTACTTTATGATGCTGTTCTTTCGCCCACTCTGCTCCTCTCCAAATTCAATCCTGGATCCGATCGGATTTCTCACCTGTTCTGTCAAGCACTTGGATTCAAGCTATCTGCTGGTTACGCTTTGGTTATCTCCATCCTGGCGCAGGTGTATTCAATGCCATTCTCAGTCCATTCGAGTCTTCCTTCCTGTTGCCACTGTTCCTTCCTAATTCCGGGGTTGTGTGATGGGATCGTCGCCTCTTTTGCTCTTGGAAACTCTCGTTATTGTACACTCTCCCTCTCCTGGCTGTGGTTATCAATATTCCTGTCTTTTTTTTTTTTGACTCTGTTCACGCACCCGTGTGTCTTGCCTCCTGGCCAATCACCCCTGAAAACTCCTTGATTCAGCGCTGTCTACCGCTTGATATTGGGATATATTGTGATCGTGCCAGTCTGCTGTACTCTCGCGCATCCCTGATGTACAATAAACCTCCCTCTTCATCTCAAAACAATTCTGTGGTGGCCCCTATTTCTAGGAGGAAATCAACAGCGGCACAAGATTGAAGTTCACTTCTCCCATTTCTTCGACACGGCGTTGGACAGTACGCTTCGACGGGATCTTCAATCCATGCGATCGGTTATGTACGTACTCAAGTAGACGGCGTAATTCTGGTCGCTCAACCTCTTGGAATGGCTGGTCGCAGGCAACTAACCATTCCACGAGGAGCTCTTCGAATTTCGCCTGATCCCAAGGTCCCTGTGATTTGAAATCAACGCCGCCAAAACCCAAAGTATAGCTGGACTCACAGCTGCCTTCTCACCAGAACGCGCGAACGCCTCGCGAAGCGACTGCTGGCGGTGTTCAGCTGCAGACTCACCCCGGCCAAGGTACTCGAGAAACTCGTCCCGAGTCGCAACTTTTTCTCGCCCCGGGCGATTTCGATTTCCTCATCGGAGGGACGGATAGACCTGTCCCTTGAGTTTAGCATCTCGTAGAATCGACACATGTCGGGTGCGTGGCTCTTGAGATGCTGGTCCAGGCCTGTAGTTGATAAGCCGAGGATTAAAAAACCCGAGACAACTGCTTTACCGTTGAGACTTCCACGCATTAGCTTCGTCATTCTAAGCACCTTCCTCGATTCACCGTGGTTGCAGCGGTAAAAGTCATCTGTGGACTCCCCCTTCTCGCCGTGGTTGGTTTCCGTGACATCAGTGAAAACAACCAGAGGGGATTTCGTTTTTTAGAACCCTGCAGAGCGTTGTATGGGTTCGACTCTGGCAATTGAATATTCCACTCTCACCTTCGTAGTCGATGACTCCTTTGAGCCGTCTCGGAAACTATTGTGGAAGTCGAAGCGGCGGCGGCAACTTTGCGTTTCTTACGCTTCGGTGCACCTGAGGCATTCGAACGGCGCGATCCCTCTGGGAAAGTCGTCGTGGGAAGACTCCCAGCAAGCTGACCATTATAGCAAGATTTGAACGATGCCCAAAAAGCGACTTACCCCTCGTTGGTAATTTTTGCGTCCGCCTCACTGTCCTCCGTTTCCTCGCCACTGCCGGATGAAAAGGCGGAATCCTCGAGTTCAGACTGTGTCGCCTTACTTTTCCCCTTCCAAGTTCGAGTTTTGCGCTTGCGTTTCTTTCGATTCGGGTGGTCGGAGTCGGATTCTTGGGCGGCCGCAACTGCTGCCTTGAAGCGAGCGCTGGGCGCTCGGCTGGGACGACCCGAACTACCAGACGGCTGCTCAGCGCCGGGATCCGGTCCAAAATCGATATCTTTCGCATCCTTGCTCGTCCCATCCGGGTTGAGCGCACCTGCTCCCAGCCGCGCTCGTTAACAACTGTACCATCCGCTTGGACAGTATGCGCTGAGAAAACGAGGTGTTAGAGTCAAATTAAATGAGACCAGAGCATAAATCGTACCCGGTGCTCCACCTAACATACGGGCGGCATTATAAAATGGCGGAGGCCCTGAACACCAAGATCGGACATGGTCTCATCGGGTCTCAGCGGACAGGAGCCCCATTAGATAAACGGGTCCCTGATGGCGGCAATGTGCATGGCCGTGGTGACAAAGGGCATCCCGCATGTCAGAAATTGTTGTCGTTGGGGTTACAGCTGAAGATTAATTGAGTACCAAGTTATGTGATAGGAAAGAGAACTCACTGAGGGCGATGGTCGTGGTTGCTGCAATATCGACAAATACGATAAAAATTTTCTTCTTCGCGCCGTCTAGGATTGAAG